>JAXCLQ010000003.1:12787356-12891457 GCA_035584115.1 Cedrela odorata
TTGAGTTCTGGGATGAATACTGTCTACTGATAGTTGAAGCTGTTATCCTGGTTATGCTGTTGAAGAGGAGATCATAAACTTATTCCATTTTTTCATTAGCATGCCTCAGAGCAGTTTATTAGTACGGCATGCTGTTTCTATAAAATTACACTTGTGGTTAATTGCTTTCAACATGAATTTAGTTATTGAGCACCATCTGTTTGTAGCTGCCAATACGCAGCTGAACTGGAAGAGTACTGGAAGTTTGTTTGATGGACAACCCTATTAAAGCAACATTATATGGTAGGCATGCGATGAGAAAGTAAATGACTGCATGCTGTGGATTGGACAAAAAGAATGCAGAGATATGTGCATTTTTTGTTCGATATGGTTGAAATAAGAAATTATGCAAAAGCTGTTCTGGGATCCTAAATATCTGTTCGTGAATTTGATCTTTGTTCTCATTTCATCTTGTCAGATTCTATATTTGATGACTTATTATGGCTTATATTTTGGCTTAGTCCTAAACCCGTGTTATGTTGATCATATTGGATCATCTGCAAGAGCGCCTTTGAGGCTGAGGGAGTTTATTGACAAGTGGTTACCTTATACTACTTTTTGAAAAGAAGTGATAGCTGGCTATTTAGAAATAACTAAGAAAGCTGCTGGACTCTAAGGGCTAGTTCTCCTAGAGGACAGTTGTTCGTCAAAGGATCATTTGTACTGGAGGTTTTTGAGGGAGGACTGGAGATTTGGTGACCACTATTTTATTTGAAAAGAATGGTGGTGTGACATTGAGGTGATTTCTGTGGTGAATTAATTAGATATTACAGGTTTACTTCCCTGACATCATTAGCAATTAGTGGGAATTATGTCTCTTTATCTCTGTCAGCGACATATTTTTATGTTCCTTTCCTCCAATGTATAGCTACACTCAGAACAATTATTCAGGTTTATTTTATACAATTTTTCAATACATTTATTCTGTTATGTTTGGGAAAAGCAATGAAGTTAGTTGCCTTTTTCCTTTTCGTGGTCGATAGTGAGTTTGTGAGGAGACAGTGTGAAGAAAGTTAGACAACATTGTTCCGCAGTATTAATAACAAAAGTGAGAACTAATTGGTTTAAAAAGGAATTCCTAATTTTTCATTACTTCTCAAATTAAGAGGAAGATGTCAATCAACTCTCTTGAATAGAGAAGCTGAATGAGTATCTGTTTCTGCTCATCAGTTGAGCTATTTTTTATTAGTTGAAAACATAATAGTTTTCAGTTGTTGTAATTGGACTTGTGTTTTCCATCATTTTCAATATGGTGATGGCCCATAATCTCACTGACCAAAAAATTGCAGTGTTATGAAAACAAGCATAATAAAGTATTGGATATTGAGACAAGTATTGGAGAAATATGTGATTAGCACCGAAGCTGATATCTGCAACCAAACTAGTATGATTATAATTTTGTTAAGAAATATACAGAAGCATTGTTGAGGAGTGCCTACGAGTAGAGGCTATAAAAGGGAGAGATGTGGGCAAAGAGGAACATCAAGAGAGATTGAATCTTGAAATCATGACTTGTTATGATGACATTTAACTTACTAGAGTAGCTATCGGAGAATTACAACAACCTTTGTTCATTTGGCATTATTTATTATCTAAAGAAATATTGTAGTACTAGTAATAGCTTCATTTTGTTTGCTGGAATTCTATGATGGTTGGTGAACGATGGATGTCTATCTAGCAAAGTTCAGGCTCTATATACTATTGTGGACCTTTTGTTACTGTTCCTTTTTCTTCTTTCTTTCTTCTTCTACTATTAAATTCCCATAGTTCTCATTCTAAATCATGTAAATTTTTAATGCTTTATTGGTTCCCAAACCTGGCTTGAAGTCACTTAACTCTTTCTCACATTTGATATGAAGTCATCTACTAGTTTGTTGCCTCTTGAGATTTACTTGTATGGAGTTTTGTTGCTTGGAATTTCTCCGTACAGCTGGTCTTATTTTTTCTGTACTTGCATGTGTGCTCTAAGTTATGTGCTGCTCTGTTTTATAAGGTTGTCATGTTTGATTACTCTGCTTTTGCTGAGAAGTTGATGTTCATGTTACAGGTTTGACAGCAAGAGATTTTGCAGAGATTGCAGAAGAAATGTTATTCGAGAATTCAAGGAACTAAAGGAGTTGAAGCGTATGCGAAGGGAACCTCGCTGTACTACTTGGTTTTGTGTTGCTGATACAGCCTTCCAATATGAGGTCTTTCACCCATTTATTGGTCAATTTCCCCTGAACTCCATTTTAATGCTTTGGTTTTCTTGTAACTTCTGATATAATCATTTGAGCAAAAAATGGCCAATATTATGATTCTGATATGGAAAGTGATTGAATTTGTTCTCAAGGATCTTCCGAGACTCCTGTTGATATTGATTTGACAAAAGATTAATCAAAACATTATGAACTTCCTATTATTATAATGGGTAAGTTGAGAACATTGTTCTCAATTCAGTAATGAGAGGACTGTAAGAAGTTCTTTGGAGGGTTAAATTTTCATCGCCATTTTATAAATAGGCTGCATTTTTTGTGCTGTTTTATGAATGCAATATACACATGACTAGCATGATCATGTAATATATATTTACTACTTCTCAGGTATCTGATGACACTGTACAAGCTGACTGGTGCCAAACTTTTGCTGACACTGTTGGAACATACCATCACTTTGAATGGGCAGTTGGAACAGGAGAGGGAAAATCTGACATTCTTGAATTTGAAAATGTTGGCATGAATAGAAGTGTTGAAGTCAATGGTTTGGATCTAAGTGATCTGAGTGCATGTTTTATTACCCTGAGGGCGTGGAAATTGGATGGCCGCTGCACCGAGCTTTCTGTCAAAGCTCATGCATTAAAGGATCAACAATGTGTGCATTGCAGGCTTGTAGTTGGTGGTGGTTATGTTACAATTACTAGAGGTGAAAGTATCAGAAGATTTTTTGAGCATGCGGAAGAGGCTGAGGAAGAAGAGGTAGTTCATTTAAAACTTTTTGTACTTAACAAATGTTCACTTATATAATGTGCATATACTGAGGTAATATTTCTTATGATATAATTGGTATAATTCATATTGTCATTTTCAGGATGATGATTCCATGGACAAGGACGGAAATGAACTAGATGGAGAATGCTCCCGTCCTCAAAAGCATGCAAAGAGTCCTGAACTTGCTCGAGAGTTTCTTCTAGATGCTGCAACTGTTATTTTTAAGGAGCAGGCATGTTCAATCTCCTGATCACTATTGTGCTTCATGGTTTGCCATATGCTTGCTGGTGTTTTCCACCTTGTACTTTAAAAAGATAACTGATGTATATTGTTCCGATTTTTTTTTGCATTAATCTCTTGGAAACATATGATAGGATCTGCATTAGGGTAATGCAGGTGGTTGTAAAAAGGGGAATGCCATTACCAAATCCTCATTCTAACCTGTGTAAATATGAGGCTGTTCCTTTGCTCTGCATGACCGTCATTTTAAGTGCAGTTTATATCCCAACTGTTTTGTGGTGACACTTTTCACTATGCAATTGTTTATAAGCATAATTTTCTTTATTAGGCTTTCATTTCTCCGTAGTCACAAATAATGGTTTTTTTGTTGGCTATTTTATTATACTTCATCAAAACAATTCTATATGCCTAGCAGCGCCTCGGTAAACAGGAATTGAGTTTTGTATGCAATGCTGCCAAAGAAAGTAAGTTAAATAAACCTGGAGTGTGCATCCTGGTTTCATAGCAGCTTTATGGGTTGCATGCATGGCATTTGGACGGGGCTAAGAATTTAATTGCATTTATTACATGTTGTAGATTTTCTCTGTATTTGCATTTACAAATATTTTTGTTGTGTTTTCTAAGATATTATGATATATCTTTCAGGTTGAAAAGGCTTTTAGAGAAGGAACTGCTCGGCAAAATGCACACAGCATCTTTGTTTGTCTTGCCCTAAAACTACTGGAAGAAAGTGTTCATGTTGCATGCAAGGAGATAATCACATTAGAAAAGCAGGTATCGGTGTTTGTGACATTTTATAAACACAATTTACTTTTAAGTGCAGAAGATTTGCTTCTATATCCTATTTGTGAAAATTTTTATGACGCCTCTTTATTTTTAATTATTCTTTTTATTACAGTTGAAACTTCTTGAAGAAGAAGAGAGGGAAAAGCATGAAGAAAAAGAGCGCAGAGAGAGAAGAAGAATGAAAGAAAGAGAGAAAAAGCTTCGGAGAAAGGAAAGATTGAAAGGAAAAGAAAGGGATAAAGAAAAAAAATCTTCTTCCTCAGATCATAGCTCTGTTGTTCCTGATGTCTTAAAAGAGGAATCATCAGCTAGCGTTGATGAGGAGCCGAGTATTGCCTTTAGCTGTTGGGACTTGGTGAGTGACACAGGTGATATTCAAGATGAACAGTTCTCAAGTGGTTGTACGACATCGACAATGGAAAACTGCTGTTATAATTGTCCCGATGGAGAAGTAACAAGTGTCAAAGATGAGAATGGTGCTTTTCAAATGGAGCAATCAAAATTTTCTCGTCGGAGATCGAGATTGCGGAAAGAAGTACTACTTGATTCACCATTGAAGTGGTCTGACAGGCGTCGATATTCAGTAGTTTCGGATAATAGTTCTATGGTCAATAGATCTGAGTCCAGATATCACAGTGATAATTATGAGACTCCTTCCAAGGGCATCAGTGGATCAAATCGGCAATTATTGACAAACACTTCGAAATCCTGTCTCCGAAGTTGCAGTGGGAAGTTTAATGAGAAGATTCATTGTTCCAATAACAGGATGAGTGACAGATATGACTTCCATTCTTGCAGCTGTAATCTGCAAAATGAATATAGAGCAAAGGCTGAGCCACATGCTTCTGCAACAAGAGTAGGTCGAGAGCCCAAGTCTGTGAATAAGTCAGAATCTGCACTGGAAATGTCCAAGCAATTCTATCGTGGTAATAATTATAGTCAAATGGATTACGTATGTGACAGTTCTGGAAGACCCAAAAACAAAATCATCATGGGAAACAATCTTTCCAGCCGAGATTCACTGTTTACAAAGAAAGTTTGGGAGCCCATGGGATCACAGAAGAAGTACCCCCGCAGCAATTCAGATGCTGATGTTACCTTAAGGTCAACTACTTTTAAAGGTGAAGGAGTTGAACGTGGTAATAATGTAGTTAAGTCCTCTAGTGAAATGTGTTCTAGTAGGGCAGGTGGAAATTCATGTGACATGGATCATGAAGATGATAATACGAAGAAATCAAGAGACTCCAACCATTCAACTGATGAAACCTGCCAGATTGGATGTCGTGCAGAAGCAAAGGACTCGTTCTATTCAAAAGAAGCCGCTTATCAAGAAACTGGTTTGTGTCATACTAGAAACTTGACCTTAAATGGGATTTCTGATCCCATCACAGGTAGCACATCCAATTCTGATAACTGCTCATCGTGCCTCAGTGAGGGGGATAGTAATACAGTCTCTTCAAACCACGGTAATCTGGAATCGTCATCCACTTCAGATTCAGAAGATGCCAGTCAACAATCAGAAGGAAGAGATACTTCAGCATGCGCTCAAAATGGCTTCTCTGAATGTCATGAAGTTGGGATGGAGAAAAAAAGGAGTACAATCAGAGGAGAGTTTTTGGGAGGTAGGGCTATGATCGGATATCCAATGGACAATATAGGAAGTAATAATCAAGGAAATCTGCCAACAAAAACTGCCCAAATTCCTGGTAAAGGATTACCTACAGTTAGTATGGGTTCTCAACAAGAAGGCATCTTTCCACCCCTTCACAACCAGAATGTACAATTTCCAGCATTTCAAGCTCCTTCAACAATGGGTTACTACCATCAAAATCCAGTTTCTTGGCCAGCTGCTCCAGAAAATGGATTAATGCCGTTCACCCATCCCAACCACTATCTGTATGCTGGTTCTCTCGGTTATGACTTAAATGGAAACTCGCGCTTGTGCATGCAGTATGGTGCTCTGTCGCATGTTACTACTCCCCTGTTTGATCCTAGCTCGGTACCAGTTTATCAGCCTGTTGCCAAATCCAATGGCATGAAGGAGCGAATTCACATTGAGAAGCCAGGCGCAAAACAAGAAGCAGCATTTAAGGATAGTAATGCAGAGAGGACTGTTCTGGCAAGGTCATATCTAACTGACGCGCAGGCAAAAGGTGAAGGTGGACACTATGATACATCTTCTGCTAAATTGCCTATGGATAACAATGGCTTTTCCTTGTTCCATTTTGGTGGACCTGTAGCCCTTTCAACAGGATGTAAATTAAACCCTATGCCTTCGAAAGATGAGATTGTTGGGAATTTTTCTTCACAATTTTCGGCAGATCATTCCGAGAATGATCATGCTGCTTGCTATAAGAAAGAGACCACAATTGAAGAATACAACTTGTTTGCTGCGAGTAACGGCTTAAGGTTTTCATTCTTCTAAATATATATGATATTAGTAAGAAGGTGTGTGGTGGCTGTTAGGGGTATTATCAATCCCAATCTTCTTCTTGTTTTGTGATCTAAAAGTTTGAGATACTTTTGGTAATTGAGAATACAATAATCTTCACCTGAAATATTTTTCCAATTTTTTAGCTATAGTTTTCTTTAATTGATTGTTTATCCAATTTGTCTGATTGTTTTATTTGATTCAAAGAAAGCAAAGGTTGGGAGATCACTGTATGTTTAAAAGTTTCCTGTTTGAAGTTAGTTTTTTTCAATTGATCAAGCACATCTTGGTATCACTTTTCTCTTTTTCCAATCTTCTACTAAGAATAGATGTGTAATCACATGCGTGAGTAGATTTCCTAGGTGTGTTATAATAATGTTGATATAAACTTCGGGTAAAATCCTGACTGACATGTTGAATAAAGGTTTCCATTTTCAACTTCTATGATTGGATTTTGAGCACGCTGCGATATTTCATTGTGATTCTTAAGTTTGCCACATCACTCTGGATTTTCAACTTGTTTGTCATTAATAATGACCATCCCAGTTCAAATTCATTTGAACTGGGACCTAACTACTACCTAAGCTCAATTGTGTGTGCCTTTGCCTCAAGAAAAGCTTGCAGAAAAGGAAATTCACATGGGGAGGGGCCTGTAAAAAGATTGGATTTTCATGTATTCACAAATTAACCCGAACTTGGATTTGTTCCAAATCCATGATATATTCACAATTCTTGAACACAAATTTGATTTATTCAATTCTTACATATGATCAAGAAACAAATTCCACTACACATGGTCAAGTTTGGCACGAGTATAAATCTAGTCTCAGTTTTTTGCCTTACAAAACTTCAAAACAACCAGATAAAATCCAGGCTCATCTACAAATTTAGCTATCTCAAAAGAATGATTCGCTGCAACTTTCTGTAAACTCATTTGATCAGGCAAGTCGGAAACTATAACATCCGGGAACTGTTTTCGTTGCTCCTGTAAAGCTTCTTTCCCTTGGGGGTGACTAATGACCACTCTTGCACCTGTAAAAGCAAAACACAGTACTCAACTTCAAAAATCTATGAAATGATAAATTAACAGCGCACACAAATCTCATCCGAGAAAGTACCTGGAAAACAACGATTAGCAAGTGTCTCCAAAACCTGATCAAGGGTGAAGGGCAAAGCAGGCAGAAAATAGAGAAACACAACATCTAAAGGAGCCCATTTCTCTGGCATATATATGATTTCACCTTGCCAACACTTAACTTTGTCGTATTTCTCTTTAATACCAGCTAACACGAAAAGTGAATCGTGGACAACATGCAAAAGACCGCAGGGCGATGAATCAACAACTCGATCCACAAAACCTTCTGAACCAGTTGAAATTAAAACCCTAGAAGTTTCGTCAATCTCTCCAGCGGAAATAATTTCTTCCATCTTTTGAATCTGCTCTTTGGAGTTTAACTCATCCGAGTCCAGAAAAGACCAATCTTTTTCAAAGAAATCCTCAAAGTTGATGACAGATACTGTTCCTTCATTCGACTGGACAGTAGCACCAATGGTTCTGTGATGAGTGCTTAACGGAAAATGCAAACTGAGCAGGGGTGAGTGAGAAAGAGTGGAGAGGTTATGACCATGATGATGGCGATGAAGAGTGCAAATAAACTGAGATTTTGAATGAAGACAAGGAGAAGACTTACAGGACGATGATGAGAGAACCAGAGAGGAAGACAGAAAGAGAGAATTCATGGAATAAAAACAATGTATTTCCTTATGGGGATAACTTATGTTTTAAGATGAGCTAATTTCAGTAGCTTGTTGGTAGAAGATGATAAGAAATGAACGAGGCGCGTGTGCTGTTTCAGTATCCAAGAATGACACAGCTTTGCAGATTAATTGTATCCTTTATCCTATGCCCCTGCCAAAAAGAAGAAACTAATGTCAACTCTTAAAAGTTCTAAAATGAACAAATGACTGAAGTCAGAAACAGGTTCGATAACACTTGAATGACCAGCAACGTGTCCATCAAACACCTGGTTTCTGTAACTTGATGGTAACACAGTCATCATTTAGTTATAAAATCTACTATATAATCTTTAACTGAACTCACTTACGTAATATTAAGCAAAATACAATATTACCCATATTCGAAATATAAGGGTTGTGTTCTTAAACATTATCCCAGAAAATAAATATATACATATAAAGGAAAAGGAGAAGGAAAAGGAGAAGGAAAAGAAAATGGGGGAAATGAAGTTAACGGTTCTTAAACATCTTTTAGTTAAGGTTGACAATATGGGCAAAATTCCTAGCAATCAACCCATTGCCATGACAGAAAACTTGTTAATCCAGCATACATTTGCCATTAACTGAATCCCACATAACCTATAAAACTAACTACTAAATTAAAAAAGAAAGAAAGAAAGAAAGAAAACCCATTTAAATTTTACTATCATTTACATGTATTTTCAGGGTAGTACTATCAGAAATGGATAGTAGCACAATTTAAGCAAAGACCAACATAAACCCCGTAAAACCCTAAACCCACATTAGTTTGCTTATTATTTAATTATACAAGCAACTGACTTTCTTCTCCTTCAATTCATTTTCTCAGAAATTAAACAAGCAAGAACGCAAAGAAAATTTGACCGAACGAATTCATATACAGGAAAGCGAGCAGAAAAGAAAAGAGTGAAGAATTATACAAAGATAAAAGCTAACCTTGAATGCTCAAGTCACTGAATGCTGCAGTGCAGAGTAGCAAAATTTTTGCGAGCAACACAAAAGACAAGATAAACACTCATCTACTTACTAGTGAAACTCTGCGTTTTGGGCTTTGTCCCATTCGTTGCAGTTCTTCGTGGGCCGAAGAGTTAACACAAAATATTTAAACTGCGTTTCGGCTTTGGCAAAAATATTTAATACAAAAAAATGACAGCTGAGGTAAACGAACCCACACCCTTCGGACCAAAGCCCAAATCTGCTGCCTTAGACCACTTGGCCCAACTGTGTAATAAATTATTCATAATTCTTGTAATAATTTTTTTAGTGTGCAGAATAAATTTAAGGGTGCAAATAGATAGTAAATAGTTAACGAATTTGCATGCTCCTCAAAAGATTCTTTAAACAATAAATAAAGTCGGATAAATAGCAGCAGAAGGTTTAGGAAACAGCTGAGATGAAAATAAAACTAAAAAGCATGTCTTTGCTTCCACTAAGGATATCTTGACTGAAAAACAATCTAGCTCCTCTCATATTATGTCTCATAACTTAAAAGAGAACAGTATTTGACATGGGAATTTTTTTCATTGTTAATGGCTACTTGGGAGGCTGATGAGTATAGAGTGTTCGGGCTTGTGATCACACTCGAAATCAAGATGAACAAAAGCTCGCTCAACTTCAGGGAGTTCTTCGATCTTAATCTGCAATGATTCTCCGATTGTATGAGCTTCTTTCAATGGCAAATCTTCCGGCAGCTCAATATCAACCTGAAGTTTTAAGAGAAGATTTGAATGTGCTTTTCAATAATGCAGAATAAAGCAAACCAGAAAACAAGCAGACTTTACAGAATGTTGGCGAGAAGGTTGCGGTATCAAACTAGTAGTCTTCCAAGTTAGTAAGATCAATGAGACGTATAAGATGATATAATAAACTAACCTCCACAAAATAAAGAACACCAAAGGTGTAGGCGCGAACAGTGTCAACTCGTTTGATTTGAGGATGGTGCTGTAAGACAAGGTAAGTGAGTTTCTGCAGGACTTCAGGAGGAGCTGTTTGTCCAACCAAGGAAACTACACAAAGAAAGGATCAGTAAGATAAACTGAAAACGCTTCACAAAATTAATTCAAGGTGTTGAGTACGAGAAAGCATTTAGAGTGCTTTTGTAGAAAATATTTTTGCTTATTAATGCTTTCTATAAAAGCACATGGCAATCAGATGCTTCTCTAAAAAGCATTTGAAGTGTTCATCTAGCCTCCGAAAACATTTATGTATACTTCAGCCAAACATTTACAGAACGACACAGGACAAAACTCTCATTAGTATCCATAATTTTCTTTTTCCTTTGGTGGCCGCTTGAAAAGTAACGTATAAGATCTAGAGTGAATAATGGAAAACCTGGACAACTATTGCAAACACAATAACGAGTTCTATGCTCTATCATTTACATCTATTAGTATAGAAATACTCCAGTGAGGTGAATTTTTATATCATAAATGGAAGTAGAACAGAACAATCTAAGTTTACTTGTGTGTCTCTGTGCATGCACACATGTTTAGCATGGGAGACGAACCTGCATTTTCCAGTACAGTTCCCGACCAGTTTGTGATAGTATAGATTGCAAGGATGATGGCACCAACTGGGTCAATCCACCAATAGAATTCATCGCCAAGAACAGCCGCAACCAAACCAACCACATTAGTTACCACATCAAAATAATGATCCTAGCAATCATCATCATAGAAAACGGTGAACCTCAAGAATCCATACAAGTGAATATAAAAAACATAGAATTCAATTGTTATGAGGTTTTAAACAAAAGCAACACTAAACCTTTGCATAGGCGCGGACAATTTTGTTTCCTGAGCTTCGACAGTACAACCACAAGACAAGTTTCACTCCAGTCGCTGTCAGCATTATTACATACAACCAAACCAGTTGCAAGTTAGTCATCTTTTCGGAAGGTTCATTTTTGATCAGTTCTTCTACAGCCTGGACCAGCACTTGGAAGCCTGTATGGTCAAATATAAATTTCTCGTTCAACAGAATTTTGTCCATTTGATATAGACTTGGAGAACTTTAGTGCACGTAAGCATACCAAGAGTGGCCATGACAGCAGCAAAGATGATAATGCCTACTGGTTGCATCCTCAATTTTCCAATAGGGTATTTGTATATGTTGATGTTTTTCATCCACAAGTGCGTGAACCAAAGTATGCCACCAGCCATTAGATCTAGCAGAGAATCTAGGGTCGATGCAGCAATAGCTAAGGATCCGCTCTTTATCGTAGCATAAATCTGTAATGCATAACAATTAAATACATTAAAAACAATGTAACAGTGACTGCTGGATCTAAAATGTTGCAAAGACCACTGAATGCTTGCAAATGAGGAAATTAACCTGACTTCCATAATATTGAACTTGAATAAATATGTTCATGCTATTAAATCTATCACCAAAATTATTAATAACAATCTTAAATGACAGCTAAGGTATCAAACTATTTCCCTAATCATGCAGTTTTTACATAATCCACAGAAAGGATAAGTACTAGAATACCTTAAAGGCAAGCAAAAAAATATTCGCGCAGTTAGAAACGTTCATTGCTCTCTCATGTTGGTGTTGCTCTTGAAGGTATTGCTCTTCGTCAGTGACATTCTGTGATTCTATGGAGTCAACTTCCTCGAAAGACCTAAGCATTGCAACTTGTTTCTCATAGTATTCCTTCTCCTCTAATGCCAAAACATTATGAATGTATCATCAGAATGAACATGTAATGCCCAATAAAAAAAGGGATGTTGTGATTTCTGATATAAATGAGATATTAGGACAAGTTTAACCAAAACGATCAGATCATTTGGTCATGGAACAGTTAACCAAATACCATTTTTAATGTAGATTAGTACTAATGTCAAAAGAAACCGTCAGGATCACTTCATTAATCAAAGTTTGTTATTGCTTACACAATCTTCTACACACAAGTTAATAAGAAAAAAAGAAAGGACAAAAAGGCAACTAATATATAAAATAGGATCATCTTACTTTTGTAAGAAGCAAGGGGGCGACAAGAGTGACAAAAACATATCAAAGAGTTAATAGAGCAGTTGTTAGAGCATATGGACCCCATGCATGAACTAACCACAGAAATCAATAATTTATTTTAAGAAAATATCTCATAGAATAATTGGATTAAATTTGCAATTTGAATACCTGCCCAAATAAATTAATATAAAATGGCAGGCAAATAAGGCTTATAAGAAGAATCTCTTTATATAAGCCAAAATTGGGAAATTTATCTACTTTAAAACTAATCCATGCTTAGATTCTATACTCCTAACATGTGCCCCTCCACTGATTAAAACAATAAATATATGTACTTCAATTTTCATTCAGATTAGTTTATTACCAAAAACACAAGAGTTGAAATTTTCCATGCCAAGCAATCCATGACAGCAACTATTACTCTTCTTGTCACCGGCCTCACCACTGTTCTAATTATTTATTCTGCCATGGATCAATCGATCAAGATCTTGCTACAAATCCAAATACCAAATCCTTTTTCTAATGACAGATCTCAGTGTTCAATAACCTTTCCAAACAAACTATTTATGCCGTTGCAAATAGTGAAGCTGATCCAGTTTTTATTATGAACCATCAAACTAATTGTCTACATTCTAAAAAAAACTTCTGTCACTCAAAGAAATTTCCAATTATGTTCTTCATCTCCAATTATAAGAGACCTGAAAAATGAAACTAAGTCCTAATAGAAATCTAATGAGCCCAAGAGCCTTGTGATATACTCATCATACAGTAGAATCACAGAAATATAATGAAATAATTTGAAATTGATTTTCTGCTACAACTAAACAATAAATTAACAATCAAAGATAACGCAGAGATTCTAAGGTACCTTCAATCAATCCAGTGGTTTTAGAAAGATCAAGATGAAATGGGGTTTCAGGATCAAGCCCAGAACGAACTTTTTCAGGCAATTTGGAGAAGAAATCACATTTCAGCGAAGCAACTGATTTACCACATCTTACATGCCCTTTCTGGTTAGCATTTTCAGCTTCACTCAACAACAATGGCGCTTTCACATCATCCATACCGCCACAAATCCAAAACAATTTCTAAATATAACAATAACCCATCAACCCAAAAAGGGAAAATAATCCACAGAACACCTTCAATGCACTGAAATTCCAAACACATAAAACACCTCCTTGACACCCTTCCGGACCACACTTGAGCATGATGCTAAGCTTTTTATAATGCATTCAATCTGTGTTTTAGTTAGACCAAAACTAATATCATAATAATCATGCTTGCTTCTGTTTATTTTATAATTTCTTTCTCTCTCTTTATTCTTATTTTTTTTGGATTTAAAAATTTAGACACTGTTTTGCGGAGAAAACGTCACAACAGGTTGGTTGTTATTAGACATGTCTTTGGAGATTATTGGATACATTTAGAAAAGTCCCTAGTTTTTTATGAAATATCACTTTACCATTCCAATTTAGTATAATAGTTATATAGGTCCCTGGTTTATGAAAATGATTAGAAAAGCCCACTTCTGTTAACCTTTTTTTTTTTTTTTTTTATGTCAATCGTTAAAAAAATGCGCGTGTATAATATATATTACCGTTAACCTTAGGGGATGCACCACCTGTAATGCTCTGGGGAGGTATCTGTAAATACCCCTAAATTTGATGGACTTATATGATTAATATATCAAATAAATAGGGTAAGCGGCGTTTTCTTAACAATTAAGGACGTTATTTGAGATTATCCCTTCCAATATTTAATACGCGCAGCTGTGGCCTTCCCGCCTCGCTCGCATTTAACTCCGACAGCATCTTTGCTTATTAGTTATTGCATTTGTAAAATAGAGATTGCATTAAGTGTACGGTTCTGATAAAGGTTGGTACCTAACTTTACAACTTTGTTCCTGCATAGAATCATTTTTTAAAAAAATTAATTTCTTTGAATTTTTGAAATTTTTTATTAGACGTTATAAATTATTAGCCAAAATATTTTATTATATACTATTTTTAATTTATGTATTACTATATTTGTATTTGTTAATCGATCCATCACTATTTAATATTTAAAAAATATAATATTAAATAATATTTTAATTATGTATTTCAATTTTTGATATAATTTAACATAATTTTAACAATAATAATGCCATCGCATTATTACATACGTTGAGATTATTAAATTAATAAAAAAATAAAAATTTATAAATTAAAAGTAAATTATATAGTGTCACGAATAAAATTTTAATTTTTTTAGTTTTTTATTAATTAAATAATTTTATAATATTATTATAATAATATAATAAAAAATAATTTTAATATATTAATATAATAAAATAATAAGACTATTTTACTTAAAATTCTACCATCAAATTTATATGCTCCTCTCATTTAACGTTGGTGTGGACCATGATAAGATGGATGCCTAACTATCCAACTAATACGTAGGATTATTTAATACGAAAATTCAACCAAGCTCAAAAGTCCTCCGAATCTTGACTTACATTCGACCCGGCCCACATGGGGGCTTAGATTCGTACGTAAAATGTATCGGACTTGTCCGAAAAGAAGCTAACAAGCCCATCACAAAATCGGCCCGATCTGTTTTAACATCTCGTAAATGGAAAAGCAACATTGGAATCCCTAAGTTTCTAGATATTTGTAAATAGGGAGAGAATTTATTCATTATATCAAATAAATCCCTGAATAATGAACATGTAAAATAGGTCAAGTCCATCACAAATTGGGACTTGATGGCTTAGACTTGTTTCATTTTATATTTTTTAAATGGAATAACAATGTTAGAATATTCAAATTCTTAATATTTTAAAATAAAAAAATAAGATTTTGAAACTATTGAAATGATTAAATTACTTCTGATATATTGAATTTTAATAAAGAAAAATAGTTAGACCACGTAAATTAATGCTAAAACTTATTTTAATATTTCTTTTATAGCTAATGGACTTATTTATTATGAATAAATAATTATATACATGTTTATAAAAATATAAATAATTATGGATCTAGATGTTATTAGCCTGCTCCGAAATCTATTAAACTAAATAACGGAATACGAATATCCCCGCAACCAAACAGGTACTTATTTGACTAGGAATCTTGTGTTCGCTTTCTTCAACAGTGAAAATCACCTACAAAAAAGCATATCAAATTTCGTGAGCGCGTGAAGATTGAGAAGCAATGGCCGGAGCCCAATTCTTCTCATCGTTACAATATTCCGACGGCCTTACCGTCGTGGGAATCTCCTTCTGCACAGCCATTATTTGTGAATCAATCTCATGGCTTCTAATTTACCGTACCAACTCTTATAAATCCCTCAAATCGTCCATCGATAAAGCTTCCAAGAAGCTCGAAACGATGAAAACCGAAAACCCAGTTAAAATCTCAAACAAAAAGTCCAAAACCAAGAAGATCGACCGCGTCGAGACCAGTCTTAAGGAGTCCAGCCGCGATTTGTCCTTGTTCAAGTTCAAATCCGGCGCCGTTGTGGCTTTGGTTCTGTTCGTCGTTTTCGGGTTGTTGAATTCTTTATTTGAAGGGAAAGTTGTTGCTAAATTGCCGTTTAAGCCTGTGGGGATCGTGATGAAGATGAGTCATAGAGGGTTGCAAGGAGATGACGCGACTGATTGTTCGATGGCGTTTTTGTACTTCTTGTGCTCGATTAGTATTCGTACTAATCTGCAGAAGTTTTTAGGATTTTCGCCGCCACGTGGGGCTGCTGCTGCCGGCGGGTTGTTCCCAATGCCCGATCCCAAGACTAGCTGATTGGGTCGATTTTCGAGATTGAGCCATTGCGTAAGGTCGAATTTGGCTGGCAATTTTAAGTAAGGAGTAGGGTTTTAATTGTTAATTTTGTATGAAACAGTGATTTTATGAATTGTATGATTTTCTTTTAATTGTTCTAATCAATGGGCTATAATATTGTAAAATGGGATTCCACTTGTTTATTTATATTTGGATGGTATTCCGAGCAAGTAGATTCAATTTGATTTGACATTGGTATGTGGATTTGATATGATGATAACTGGATTCTAGAGCTGGGATAGATTTAGGTTCACTAATTGGATAATTTTAAAGATCCTTCTGTTGAGTTGATTTGATTATCTGTTATATTCATGGCGAATAACTTGTTAGCAGCTGTTGTTTGTGAAGCATGGGAATGTTGATTAGCAACTGGGTTTGTTTTATTTTTATTTTCTAGGCCATGATGGGGTAATTCTGTCGTACGGATTCGGATGAATTTGGTTTGGTTTGCGAAAAGGGTACAATGATTGATCTCTTGGACTGGGATGAGTAATCTCAACACAAAGAATCAAAATATAAGGTGTTTTTGCACAAATGCTGAATTTCTTTGGTATGAGCGGAGATATGCTGGCTTCTGTTTTAGCAATTTCGTTCAGTATTGTGAGATTAGTATGAGACAGTCTCAAGATAGACTAGAGATAAAAGGTTATCTTGTTTTGATTGTTACTGATGTTTCCTTTTAATCTCCCGCATATTTTTGTTTAACCTGTTGGTGAATGAGATATTCGCCTTTGAAAGTATAGCATCTTGTAATAATTTATACCTCTTCAAAGAATCTAAGGTTGCATTAGTGCTTTAAGGAAGCTTGTCATTTTGATTAGTAAAGAGTTTTCTTTGACTATACTAAGGTTGCTTAATGCATTTTGGAGATAATGCTTTTGTGTGTAATCCAAATGGGTTGGAATTATTCATCAAAGTGGAGTAAAGCTGGAGGAAAAACTAGCTTGTCTCTTGGCTGATTCTCAGTCAGACATCCTATTGAACTTTAGTGCTCTTAGTCAAGTTATTCTATCCCATTCAATAACTGCAAGCATCCTTATCAGTGAATAGAGAGACTTGGACAGTTTATCAAATTGACTGGATGCTATTGACGTGGAAGAATTTGATTTGGTGTATAAGAACTAAGAGCAGCTAATATTGAAATTTATGGCCTATTTAAATTCCCTAATTACTTAATCCTGCCTTTTTCCATTTCACTGAATTGTATTTTTGTCAAATGAGAAAAATAGAACTTATTTGATAGTTAAGAATAATGTCCTCCTTAGTATATGTGTTCGTACCAATGGTATGTGGTGATTTAGTTTGATTTGCAGGCTCGCCAAGCATGCCTTCTTATACTATGTAGTCTTCCTTTTGATTCTTTCCTTGTGAAATCAATGGCTCAATTGTGCCGTTATCTATGGTCAAAATTTTGACCATTCATCCAAAAAAAAAAAAAAAAAAAAAAAGCTCTGTGGTTGATCATTCATGCTGAAAGATGTGTTTTTCTAGTTTCCTCTCGCTTCCAGAGTTTCATAATGTTGCTCAAGGATGTTAACTTGTTTGTTAGCTTCAGATTACTTCCCATCTTTATTGATCTTTTATAGGTATTGGTCCTTGCAATTCAGTTGATAACATGTTTAGGTAAGAAATCTGTCGGTAATTTGATTGATGAAGGCTGTACATTGTTTTCAATTGTAAAACTATGTCTAAATTGATTGAGATGTGTACATGTACATATTATGATATTATGATTACATGATTTTGTATTAAGCTCGAATATCTGTAATGATAATCTAAATTTTAATCATGTATATAAAATATATAATAATCTAAGTTGTTTGTAGTCATTAATAAATTTAATTCCTCTGTTTTCTACAATCTTCATACCTTAAACATTTAACATTGTGTTAAGACTGATTTAGGCTTCTGGGCATTATAGTCCATAGATAAAGAGCTCTTTGGTGTTAATTTTGATTTATTTAACATTAGCAAAAATGTCCCTTGTTAATTTTGATTAAAACCATGGAGTAAAATAATATTTTGGGCTTTGGGTTAGGGTGATGATAAATCCACCTCACCCGTTGTTAATTAATTAAAATATTGTTTCAATGTACTGAACAGGATAATTGCATAAAAAAAATGGTGTGGATTAACAATTAGCCCAAACAGTTAATTGCATGCGGGACCTCTTGGTCAATATCATTTTAGCCCCCAGACTGTTAGGTAATTATGCATTGAGAATAATGTGAAGGCTCTTGACGAACGGTTCGTCCCATCAAAATGGAGCCCATGCGGGCTCGCGAGCTAGGCCGACCCCATATAAAAAAGAGGCAGCCCACATGCGGATCAGTCCGTGGGTCTAAATGAACCTATTCAAAATAATAATAAAAAATTTAATTAATGTTATAAGTATAAATTAATTTAAAATAAAAAAATTAAAATTATTTAGTATTTACTTATTTACTTATAAAAAATATATATTAAATAGATCCGCAGGCTAATCTTAAACTTTGATGGACCTTTATCTCTCAGCATGGTCCAGATCTTCAGTGGAAAGGACCAGACTTTCATCATTTATGAGCATAACCAAGTCCGGCCCGATCCTTTTGGCTCTGTGCTCCAGAAGAACAAACCTTTGGAATAAACCCCTTGAAAAATTTCGTATAACTCTTAGACTGTAGCTTATATTATAATTATTAAAAAAATAAAAAAACTATCAATAATCCTAAGAGTACAAATTCTTATACAAACTCTTTTCGTACAAATTGACGTAATAAAATTATATTATTGTTGAATGTCTCACAAATTGTATAATGATATAACACAGTTATATCAGTTTGTATAAACGAGTTAGCATTATAGGATAATGTCACTCTCTCATCATGCATATATACCCCCATTTCCTTGTAAAAAATATTCTAAGTGTAAGTTGATATTGAGGGTTAGTTAGCCTCTGTGGTAATTATCTGCTTTTGTGAATGAAGAACAAAACTAAGCACCCATTTGGCCGACGAACTTTTTCAAAATGAAAAAATATTAGGCAATTAGCTTTCAAGTTCGAAACGAAGGTGACAACTGCTCGAGGAGTTTTCGATTGCAATTTCAGGCTATTTTGAGGCACTACTAATAGAGTCTTCTCCCTTCCATACATGCATATATAAAGTAGAGAATTCGAGAGCATAATAAATAAATAAATGAAAAGGTATATAAGAACTGCATACAAATAGTACAACAAGAAGTGAATTGTTAATTAAGAAACTAATTAGGTTTTGGATAATCTTCTCACTTCTGTTTTGTTTTTGTTGTGAACTAGATCTTGTGTTTCTTGTAATCCTATACTCTCTTTCTTTTGGTGGTATGCGAATATGTAACTGTAATTATATATGTATATATCAATGTTATGGAATATAAGAACTAGTAGTTTTGTTAACATAATTTGCCTTTTCTATGTAATGGTACTTTTAGCTAACCTTCGACTAGGATAATCACAAAAGTTTCGTCCAAGTCAATATATTTGCCTGAAATTTTCTAATTGTGGATGCTAATTGTGTAAATAGTAATAAATACCGTTTGTAAAATACTTAATTATAAACGAGATATATATATATATATATACATGCACGCGCGCGACCGCAAAATGATAAGAATTCTCTCAAGATCTGAACTCTTCTAAATTTTTAAAAATTTTATGTCACGCATCTATTAACGATGATAGATAATTTCCACCAATTATAAACTTTAATTTCTCTAGAAAAAATACTTAGATTAAAAAGAAAATTTCAGTTGGGGTTAAAATATGACATTGGATTGAAAAGGAGGAAGAAGAAACTTAACATGAATCCGATTTTCATCTAATCACACATCTAGAAATAACAATGAAATGCTCGTGAAGCCACCAGCCAGTATATTTGTTTCAGTAACTTGTTATGCCGCCCACCACGTACAATATTGATTCCCAAATAATAACTTATTTAGTAATTAACTAAAGAATCTGTATATTACTATTAAAAATAATTAGATCTTTGCCCTTATTGATCCCGTAATTATATATACATTACCCCAGAAGAAGAGTGCTCTTGAATTCTTAATTTAATACTATATATCACTCATGGTTATTGTAGCAAATTTCAAAATTTCGGAAAGTGAAGTAGTGGGTTATTCACAATTTCTTCTCTTTATATTCTTCTCATACAATGTAATAGAGATGTGATCATCAAATAAAATTATGAAAAACTTTTGAGCTCCATTATGAAACAATCTAAAAAAACCCATGATACTAGGCACTTGAATGAGAAAAAAAAAAAGAAAAGGAAAGCAATTAATCGTATAAGATTTTGCTAGGAAGATGGGTTTGGGAGAGGAAATATGTGGGCACATAAAGATCACTTCTTGATAATTAATACATCAAGAGAAGGATGCCATACTTAGAAGTCCTAAATAATGACACATACAATGCAATGCCAAAATCCAAAATTGCTGACTTAGTGATTAAAATCATTGAACACCTTTAGTGACACCTCGCAATTAATTGAAGCCCTAAAACTTTTACTCTTTCATTACTGTCCGAAGCTCTCTATCATCAAGTTTTATTTATGTTTTATCCAAGGAAAGGATGCCCATAAAATAATAACCATAAATAGTTAGTCATTAAACTGTATTTATACTTACCTTATTATACTTATCGAAGTTTATAACACATTTAACTCTTTTCTCTCATAATCACTGTTATAATTGATCAATTTTAAAATAAATATATATATTGAAATAATCGTAATTAATTTCGATATATTACACTTTATTAAATTTTTGTCGTGTGTATATTTTAATTAATATATATATATATATATATTTATTGAAAAAATTTAATATAACCAGAAAATTCAAGAGTCGGTGTGTATATATGACACAATTTTATTAAATGAATGTATAAATAATGTGATATGAGCATCCTACTCAAAGTTTTATGATATATTTAATATTATTCTATCAAATTTTATTGTAAATTACAAGTAAAGATGGGTTAACTAAGGAAGGCATAGCTGTCGCATTTACTTACAAAATCTAAATTCAATACAATTTAACCCATTTTCAAGTCCAAACCTCTCTTTAAATACAACTCACTAGGATTACTTCCGATCATCACAATTCCTATCTCTGAAAACATTGCCTTGTTTTCATCGTGAATTCTCTTAACTTACAGTTCTTTTCCGCCATTGTTTTCTCTCTTTCTCCATTTTTTCTGCTATTCAATTTTCTTTCCTAAGTCTTCATCACCATGCAAGGAGAATCAAGCTCCGCTGAAAGCAAAGTTGCAGCTAGTTCTGACCCTGGTCGTTACAAATGCGCAAATTGTTCCAGGTTATTCAAATCCAGACGTGCTCGAGGTGGGCATGAGATTGCTCACCGAAAAGCAAGGGAAATGAGGGGAAAAGCGTACGGACCAGTGCTAGCTGCAGTCCTAATCCACCACATTCCTTCGGATGATGAAGAAGAAGATGAACCACCAGAAGCTACGGCTAATCAGGAAGGAACTGGGTTCAGTCAGAATACGCCAAAGGTGGTTCAGACTGGGAACAAAGCAAAAGGAAATGAATCTGTGACGAATAAGCCAAAATCTAAGGCTGCAGTTAAATCTGCCAGGCCAAGAGCGGCCAAAATTGGAACTTCTCAGCGTCGTCGAAACAAGAAGCCGGTTTGTGATCAGAAGTCTGATCGTTATCGGCAGCAGCAGCAGCTACAACCGCAACGGCAGCCGCAGTCACAGCAGCTTTGCACAAAAGATTTTCTCGGAGAATGGAATCCTATTTGCAATGTTACCGATGGGGCTGAAACTTCAAACAAATCCTCTCAGAAGAACACATTGAATCCTGCAACTAGGGTTTTCTGGGAAACGAGTGATGATGATCTGAACTTGGAGTTGCAACTTTGTTCTAGTAACGTTGAGAAACTGGACTTGGAATTGAAACTAGGTTTTTGATCTAAAACTTGGGGATAACTGAGAAGATTTCTCTATTGCCATTTTATAGTTTTAGTATTGGGCCTAAATTTAATTTCCTTTTGTTGAACATTATCAAAAAGCTTGTCTTCCCCAAGAAAAATCTATGGCTGGTGTCAAGAAATAAAGCTGTAAGAAATTGGATTTCGATGGAGCCAGCTTGGGTATAAGATTTTAAGTTTTCTAGGGTTGAGTAGTAGTTGTCTTAATTAGTGAATAATCTTAGTTCTATGGTATCTTATAAGTTTCGTAATTTAATTATCAGTCGACAAAGAGATGTTTTCTCCTATTTGATGTAAGAAAAAAATATGTAATTGAAGCTATATTAGTTTCCTTGGTTGTCAAATTACTGTCAAAATTATTAGCACTCCTCAAATTCATTAATCTTCCAAGATAATATCCAGGTAGTGATTCAATATTGCTTGCTATCGTGTGTATATATATATACAACAAGCAGATTGTGATAAGGAAATGAATGAGCTCTCAATTTGCTGCCATAGTTGATTATATGTTATTATTTCATGCACAATAAACAGTAGTGTTAATTGATTCTAAACATTCAAGAAGCCAATGAAGGAGTGATGTGATTGGAGCAAGGAAAATCTATTAAAAAGAAAAGAAAATTTTTGGTTAGAATTGTAATGAATCTTATCCCTCGAGACATCTACGAAGTTATAGTACGAAAAAGCAAGGACAATAGTTAAGTTTATCAAGTATTAAGGACGCAAAAGAGTGGCTTTAACCCAAGCTGTGACGTAGAATCTAGAGTTCATTTTAGCAAAATATGAAGAATTGTGTTGGGTTATTACATTGGTAATTACCTTGAACGTAATTAGTTGGGTAATTGTTATCGTGCTCCTTATGATTTGACACTGTTTTCAGCATGCATGGCAGTGAGATTGAAAGATTAAAGAGACTTCAACAACCAACTTCTTCCCCTTTGAATTGCTCCTTTCCAAAAGAGAAGAATAATGTTCCGGTTTATAATGTTGGATGATTTTATGTTTTGTATTATGATTTTTCAAAGAAAGTTAGAATATATGCTGATCGTATGTTGCACGTAATATAATTAATAAGAAGATTTTTTTATATTATATCTTAATATTTTTAATTTATGTTGTACAATATAAAATTAATTATGCGCACATTACGATCGATAAATTATTTAAATTTTATGAAATATTTAATAATCAATCACATTTTTATGATTAGTGGATCAACATAAATAGTTAAAACATATGATAAAGTTCATATAGATAGTTAAACATATTTTGAACATAAAAAATGAATCAATTATGCACACATTTACGATAAATTATCTAGATTTTGAGGAGTATCCAATAATCAATTATATTTTTATGATTTGTTGATCAACTATTTATAATTACAACACACAATGAAGTTTGAATGTGAGCACAAAGTATGTAATGGAGATGTCGTCAAAAATTAAAAAATATATATTAGAAACTCAATAAATCTATCAATAATTTTACATTATTAGTATTTCGATAATCTCTTGCAAACTTGAAGGACACCACGTCGCCCTTGATCTCCAAATAAGAAAACCAAATTTTGAGTTTATAACTAAAAGTATTTCTCTTTCTTTTTCACTCTTTTATCAATTATATGCTAAATGAATCAAGCATTTTTATGTGTAATACATATTGCTTAGCATAAATTGACATAACTACATATTTAACACCTTCCTCGTGGGTTTTAGCAGGAAATTAACAATAAGTAATAAGAGATTTAGCAACCCATTGTCCTAATAATGACCAAAAAAATAAATAAATTATACATTTATGGGCTTAATTTCTTTTTGAAATTGTATTACTTGGGAAGTAAACCAATTTTGTACTTAATGAAGAAACATGAAATGAAATCAAAGCATATATAATTTCAATTATTATTTTATTCATTTCCAGAAATCGAATAAGATTACTCTCTCCTCTCTCTGGTGGGAATTGCATTTTTCTTGTTCATCAAATTCAGAGCAGAGACAACAGAAAATACACGACAGCAATTAGCAGCACAGCCTGCATTGCTAGCTTGTTGCATGTGACTTGTGAGGACACTTGGGTTATTAGGTGGTGAGGTTTTTTTTTTTTAAATAATAATAATTATTATTAAATGGCGAAAAGAGACAATTAATCTTTAATCAAAAGTTCATCAAGTTTTGAAGAGATTTCAGTTACGTTTTGTCTTACAGTTTTAATGCCATTGCTTCTAGGATTTGAGCCTAATTAACAAGAAAGACAAACCATGCAGTTTGCCCACTGTTTAATCTGAAGTGGTAAACGAGAAAAGAAAAAAAAGAACACTCTAATATTTGGATAATATCAAATTACAATAAATACTCATTTACCGTTCACCTTAATTTTTAATTAACTTTACTTTCAAAATCTTTTAAAAAAAAATTATTGTCGTTTATTTTTCTAACCTCGATTAACTTGGGAAAAAAATAACTCTCATAATGCCCCCATTAAAAATCTAGAGAAATATTGAAACCAAGAATCACCAACTACTACAATTTCTAGAAAGATTCTCTCCTTGCAGGCAATGTGATCGATTGCTTATTAATTGAAATATTATTAAGAAACTGATCTAAACTATATATTACTTGCATAATGTAACCCAGAAGAGAATCTGAATTTATTGAAAGAAGAACAAAAAAAAAATGCCTGACTTGGATGCTAATGCATATGCTAACATTGCCTTCTGAATAACACCTCTACAGATATATGAACAAGAATAGAAGAAAACAGAAAATTGAAAACCCAGTTAGTACAGTATTTCTCAAGAATCAAGAAGAAAAAGGACCCAAAAAAAAAAAAAAAGAGAGAAGAAAAAAGAGAGATCTTTTGGAATACACAACCACCCCACTTCCAATGCACACCACAATTTTCTACAGATTACTAACTCTCAAACCACTCCCAGGAGAATCAAATTTCATTGCTGGATCATTCAAACACATTAAAAGTTGTGATCGTTTAAATCCCAAAACCATCTACTCGGATAGTATCTCTGGTTGACTCAGAAACATCAGTATCTGCGCCATGCGACCTCTTCAACTTCGCTACAAGAACCCACATGTTAGCCAGTTCATTTTCCAGATAAGCTTCTCTTTTCTTGGATTCCTCAACCTTTCGTTGCAGCTCAGCCTCTCGTTGATCCTTTTCCATAAGAGCAGCTTCGTATGAAAGCTCTCTCTCCCGGCTTTGAGCCAATTCTCTCTTGAGATCCGAGGGTGAACCCTCTTGGTTATGTCTCTTGATCTGCTGAACGTCTCTGCGTCCGTTGCGTACTGAACTTGTTCTGCGCTGGGTTGGGGAACTCTTTGCAGCTGCCAGCTCAGCAGCTAGTCTCTCGTTATGATTCATGAGTTTAGCTACTTCTTCTGATAGTGCCTTGAGTTCAACGGCAGCAGCTGAGGCTAGTCCTTTTGCGTATGAACTCTCCTCAGCCAATTTCTGGTTTCGAAGTTCTAGCTGTTTTTTTGAATCTGTTAGTTCCCCAACTTTCTTCTTCAGTTCTTCAATCTCAGCTTCCTGATTGAGGAAAAAACAAGAATTTAGTTGCAATGTTGACAGAAATGCAAATTAAAAAACTTTGAACGCCATAAATTGATGAAATTCAGGCTAACGACAGCCCAAATAATTCATAGTCAGACGTAACTCCCAAAATTTAAACCTATCTATTGATTCAAGTGCAGGACAATGAATCAAATTTGTACAACAGTAATAGAAAGAAACTATGAGGAAGCAGATATCATAAAGACAATATTTCTATATAAATATGTTATAACAGTATATTTATCACGAAACCATAGCCATTCTCCAAATCTATCTCCCTGGAGCCTCTCAAGAAGCTCGACAAAGTGTATGCGGTTGGGCAAATGTGCAATTGTAGCGTGTTACGAAACATCAATTCGATCCTCAAGGTTTCATTTGGTCTGCCACAATATGCAGACAACGACGCACACTTTGTTGATGCTCTGGTGGAATTATATGATAAATTGAAACCATGATTTGTGGCCTCCTTCCATTGTTTTTCTTTATTTATTATTTTGTATTTATTTGGAAGAGGGAACAATGGAGAGAAATGCAAATATGTGGCTACATGACGTTGCTTCAAGAACTAACCACAAACATCACAAAAGAGCCAAAAGAATATAAATACCTGTGCTTGTAAACGCCGGTCTTTGTCTGTATCATTCAACACTGCAATTTCTTTGCCAATTTGATGTTCCCCTTGGAGGCTTTTTGCTTCGGTGAATCGTTGTGAATAACTGGCTACAGAACTGAAATTTCTCAACTCTAGTGCATCATTGAGCTGCTGCTTTAGGGAGGCAATCGTTTCCTGCAATCCTTCACATTCGCAAAACTGAAAGAATGGTGATGTCAAGTTAGAATTGGCCAGTAACATTATTGCCAAAAAAGGTAATATCTATACATTTGATTGTGGACACATTGATAGGTTAGATTTGTACCTTTTGATTGAGCTGCTCTTGAATTATACGGTTATCAGCAACTTTAACCTGGAAAGAGAAATAATCTTCAGCAGTCGGATAAAATTAGAAACATCAGTGAAGTCTGAAGAAAGAAAATTTCAAATCATCCTTTTCATCTTCTAATCACATGTTTGTAGTTTCATTTTGTATAATTGGACAAACAAAATTCTTGCCGCAAGATTTACAGAAGATTGATCACCTCAAGTTCGAAGGACTTCTCATTTAATTGTGCCACCAGTTCAGCAATAGACTGCATTATGAAACAACAAAGAGAATAAAGATAGACTTCACTGCGATACAATTACCACAGCAACGAAAAAAGGAATATAAATTTACTTGAGATACTTCAGAGATATCCATCTTGTTGTGTGAAGCCAAGATAGAATCAGCAATTTGCTTTTCAAGCAAAGCAATTTGTTCATTCTTACCCTTGATTTCATCTCTCAACTTTTTTATCTCCACCTTAAATGAAAAAGACCAAGAGATTAAATACTAGACACATCAAAAGTAGTGAGCAATCAAGATGATAAATGATCAATATATTACCTGAAGTTTTTCCTTCTGGGGGTTTCTTGCAGCCTCCTCGGACAACCGCTTTAAGGCACTTGAGTGGAATGCCACTTCTCCGGACAAAATCTTCTGTTGCTCCCTTAGAAGATCAATCTGGTCAATTGTTTTAATGCTTGTCTGCAACAAACAAGGCAAGGAACTTGAGACTTGTAGACTATGCATAATGCATTCTTATAAAAAAAGAAATAAATAAATCAAACAAAACTTGAACCCAAAACATTAACTCAGAGTCTTTAGGTATGAAAATCAGATAGTCCCGGATGAACCTTACCAAACACATTTTTGGATGCAAATAGGGAAAGATGCAGAATAGTCGGGTGGGGGGTTATCCTAACGGGTTTTTGGAAAAATGAGGAAATTGTCACTGCTTATTTTACAAATAATTTGCTATTAACAAAAATTACTACAGACAACATGTGGCGCCATATAATTACAACCACACGATGAGAACACAGACATTAATGCTTCAAGGATGGATCAGTAGCAATGGAAATCAGTTCAGGTATTCTGCTCATTCGATGAAAACATATTTCACTGTAAGCTTTCCCTCCCTCAGACAGGAGGCAGGGTACTTCTAAGTAGGAGTATTTTGTAGAAAGCTTTGCAGGAGAGATTATTATATCTGAGCACAATGCACATGAAGAGATATATTTTAAAGTGCTGCAAGGAAAAAAAAGTTCAGCATACCGAAGGTGTCTCTTGTCCGAGGAAACTGTCCTCAGGAACATCTTCATCTTGTCTAGCCTCAGAGAGAAGATCCGCGGATGGAGATGTCTCTGTATGCAAAGATTGAGAAAGCCTAGACTCTGCATGAAAATTATTGCTTCTCGCTTGCGGGGTTGAAGGTGTACTATTAGATTTAATTCCGCTCGATTTATCACTGGTGCTTGTCAATGGCCCCAAGCCACTATCTCGTTTCTAATCAAAGACCAATTAAATTTCTTCAGCTTCAAAACTAGCTAAAGGAATGTGTTAAGAATAAAGCATAAAGCAAAAATGAAAAATTCCTGGACAAAATTTCATTTCGCATAAAAAGTGCCACAAGTACTAATAATTATACTGAGGGTGAATAATTTAAGCTAATAGATAATAACAAAGTGGAACTAAATAGAACATAGATAATTTATATACAAAAATAAAGCAGGCTTAAAGTTCTTATTGGTAACATAAGAAATAAATATAAAGTCATCATGTAATGTTAATCACACTTAAAGGCACATAATAAAGTCTCTGAGGACTGTTAGGAAATAGAACCAAAATCATCAATTTACTGCAATAAAGTAGGCTTTCATTCTTCTTTCTTTTCTTTTTTTTTTCTCTTTTGGAGAAAAATGCTAAATAATAGCACATTAAATGTTTTCATGTTTCCCGTTTTTAAGGAATTCTGTAGTAGTTTGCGCTGCATTAATTGCTATGAAAATTCCACTCCAACTGTAACCCTTCACAAGTGGAAGAGAATCAACTCTTATATATTCTTCATTTTTACTTCCTCTTCACCTACATTTCTACAGTTTGCACATCCAGTTCAATGCTGAAAAATATTGATTGCCCAACACAATTAACATCATCAATAGTATCAAAACAAATTCACAAAAACAAGTAAATTATATTTTTCATGGACATCTTCAAAAGTTTAAAATCAGTTTTTCATATTTACAGCAGCTAGTAAAGAGCAAAGCTTCTGGAACACTTGATATAGTGCTGAATATGATATAAAGAACAGATAATGAAAAAAAGGATCTCTCTGTTCATCAGGTTGGATAGATTAAGGGGACAGGGTCCAGTAAGTTAACGACTGCCACAGGATATAACTGATAAAAGATTAATCTTTAGAACATCAATATAGAATATCAAAATAGCAATCCGTGATATACATACTCGTGGCTTTAACCAGTTTAGCAGTCCATGCTTCCGGCTCTTTTTATCCTCCTTAATTGTATCATCAGCAGTTTCAGAATTCCCTTCCAGAGAAACATACGAGTCAATATTTTCGTCATCCAAGATTAAGTCCCGCCTTCTGTGTGGTAGGTATGCAAGCTGCAAAGTTTTGTATTAGATAACTATAACTAGATCAAACAACGTAGAGAGATTTTTTCAAGATAAGCACCCTGGTCATCCAGCCAAAATGAAATTAACAAAAGTACAAATAAATTAATATTCTAATATGAAAAGGTAAAAACAAAATACACAATGTGGGTAAAATCAATCATTGTACCTCTTCTTCCCCAAAGGAATGTCTCCTCCTTGGACCAAGGCGTGTAGGGAATCTTGGTGATTGTGAAGCCTTCGAAGAGACCAAAATTAATTTTGTCAATCGTTGTATTCTGCTCAATAAAGCAGCTTTAGCTTCTTCTTCTTGTTCCAATCTTGATTGCAGCCTGACTTGACCATCTTCTAGCTTTACACATCATGGTATGCAAAAGGAATAATAGAAGTCAATACATCATTTCTTTCTTTTTCAGACATTAAATGTATCAACCACTGGTGACAATGATCTCACACAATTTTGAAGAAAATATAAATATCTTAAAACTATGTCAACTCCATGCCAACAGTCCTCTTGTCATTGCAAGACATAATTCCATGGGCCAAATTTCCAGTCTGAGGAAAAAACTGTTTCTGATATGGCACGCAGTTGCAGCTCCACACTACTTGGATATTTCATACATTCTCAAGTGCTTACAACAAAGTATCCTCGAGTTTTCATCGAGTCCTAATCAACATTATGCAGGGTTTTTGGCAACAAGGAAAATACTAGGATATTGGATGCAAGTTTAAAATAAGGGGGGAAAATGGGCCTTTTATTTCCAACAGTCCAAGCAAATACCTGACAGATGCAAAAGTTTCTACTAGGACTAGAAATTAGAAGTTATCCTACTATAAAAACTTAAAAGTCTTCGCTAATCTCGACTTTCGTAGTGCCTCTCCCTTCATAAAACATCTAAAAACTTCAAAACAATGAAATAAGGAGAACATAATTTATGCAAGAAATTTGTTAAACAAGGATGGGAAAGATTTGCACTGAAAATAAACCATAAGTTAACAAGTTAATTTTTCAAGCATAGCAAAGGCTACAAGCTCGTCTCATGATATGCTTACCTTTTGCTTTAAGCGTACAATATCCTCTTCTGCAATATCTTTCAGTTGAGGAACTGTTACAATACCCCTCTTCAATTGTTCTAACTCTTCCTTTAAAGAGCGTATCTCATTTTGGTATTTCTTTATAAGTGATTTCTCGTCAATAATCTGCAGGTTCATTTTAGTTAGTCACAAAAACTGCTGAGAACTAATATTTCAGAGATCCATACAGTTAGGAAACATACCTTGTTCTGAGCTGCTTGAATTTCAATGTGTTTTGCACGGTGAGCAAATTTCAACGTATTATGTGTTTCTTCAGAACTGCTTGATGAAGGAGTAACAGTGCAAATGAGCTGGAATTTCAGACAACAAAGATCAATAAACAGAGGATGTCATGGGCAAGTAACAACTTTCCAAAAGAATAGGCTAACATGTAAATATGTCTAGCATTCACCCACAATATACGCCATGGGTTTTCTGAAAAATAAATAAACTTAATAGTGCTTACAGATACACGGCCATGACCACTTAATGAAGATTGTAGGAGTCGGGTTAATTTAGAGTCCCTATAGGGTATATGAGTGGCCTTCACATCTGTTAACTTTGAAATAACCTACAACAATAACAAGTTATACATCCCAAGATAAGTTTATTTTTTACGATAAATATTAAAACTCTGAGCATAATTCACACAAGATCATCAGATACAGCAGGATACTGTCTATACATAGGAAGCAACACAAAAAGTTACAATTTAATAGATTCAATGTTACAAACAAAACAGAAAGGAAAATTGACATCGAAAACCCCATTTTAATGTTAGTTACATAGCACAATATATAGTATCAGTGCATAAATTTCATGAATTGATAAACACGCCTCAAAAGAATTCTTAAGTCATGAAAACATAGAAATATGTATCAATCAACCAGGGCTTGGCTCACTTAAGTTTACACTTGACTATTTGTTTCCAAGACCAAGTACTTTATATGACACAACAAAATTATAAGGACACAGAGCTGAGGAACAGTAACAGAGTGATAATTACATGAACATTTATACACAACATACACAAAAATGTAAATACACACATCAATGCATACGGGCTAGAATCAATGGCCATAATTTATGACAACTTATATACCTTGAATCAATTTACTATAGATAGTTGAGATTATGTCATTCACATAGCGCATTAATCATGAACTTTAGATAATCTCAACCACTGAAGGCATTAATCCAACTATAAAAAAATGGTGTAAAAAGCAAGGTGTTGTTATCTCCATGAGTATACGTACAGACATTTGTTTATGCACCAATGACACTCAAACTACTTTCATTGCTTGCATAAGAACAGGATAAGAGGCCTCACAGTTCCAAGAGTCAGCAGGCTTTTATTAATATAAGCTCCCTCTTTCCTCCTCACACCAGTAGTTTCAGCCTTTGAGCTCTCAGAACCTGCCAGATCGATGAGGTGCTGCAGGTATAAGTAAAATTTGGAAAAGTTAAAAAGATATCATTGATGTTGAAATTTATGGTAAACAATAAAGGAAATAAACAAGAGGTTGCGATTCAAAATTTGAGAATAGATTGAAACTAGAAACCTAAACAGGTAGCCAACAATTAACCAAAGTAAGGCCTAAGAAATTACCAGTTGAGATAGATTTACAGCTTCTCCTGGACTATTTTCACCACATGGACTGCTCTCTATTGTCTGTATGGAATGAGAACGGAAAGAAATTAGTTGATATGAGGAAGAAAACAAATAAATCAATATGCATACCTATAATTGGTGATGAAGGGTAGATGAAGTGTATTATCCCAAAACATTATGGCAAGAACATGACGAGGCAAACACAGTGTGAAATAAGACATGAGCATCATGTCTTGCAACAATAAAAAGCCAAAAACAAAGTGAGATGATTTCCTACATCACGTAGAAATTGATTAAAAATACATGAATAGACATTTTTCTCACAATGGGTCAAATAAGCCACATGTACTTCTGAAATCAGACCAAGAAAGAGCGCAACCATTTAAATGTATGCAAGTTTGAAGAGACAGAAGAATGATTCTTTAACAGCAGTTATTATAATGAAAGTCCTTACAAAGTAAAGCAAAACTGTTGGAATGTAGAATTGGAAAGACAGAATGCAAAAACAGAAAAATTAAGAACAGCAATCGAGCTAACTTTTACTCAAAGGATGACCAGCATCATATTTACTCAGAAAGTGAAGCCAAAAGTACATTGCTCAGCAGGATAAGCGAAAGGAACTAAGAAAGCCATTTCATGTTGCCATAAAGGGAAGGATCTAAGAGTTTTATCAAAGATGTACAAGGATACGGAAAGGTGCAATTCGCTTCAATGAATAATTTAATACAAACAAAAGAAACCATAAATGCTATTTTATCCTATCCATTAGTACACATGATTCGATATGAATGACCTATTATGTACGATGTACGTTCCACACCACTTTCTTTGTGCAAGAGCATCTATCATGAAGAAAGATGAGCGGTTGGGTGGGTGAATGAGTACATGCATGAGCAAGTGTCTGAGTCTAAAACTGTCACTTGAAGCAGGCAGTCTCATCTAGAAAGTATGAGTAGAATAAGAACCATCTACAGAAAAAAAGAATGAAAAGCAGAAATCAAAGAAAAACAATAAATATACAATCTGCTTCCAGCATTATAACACATGAGTACCAGTGTAAATATCGTATGGCTCCGACTGCTTAGTAAATTGAAATTTGTAGACCCAACGTGTCTGTGCTCTGTTGTCAAAAATCAACATCTAATCACAAAGTCTGAAGCAAATTTCAGGAATAGTATTATAGAGAAAAAGGGAATAACTGGAATGCCATATACAATAGAGAAAAAGGGATTAACTGGATGCCATATACAACAAGTTAATAAGACAAGTTAGCCAGATTCTCAAACAACTCTAGATAATATGATAAAAAGCTATACAGACCACTCTTTTTACATTAAATTACTTTAAAAAGATTGTTGATTCTATCTTTTCTCTTTCCTTGTGCTTCTCCTTTCCTAGGTATAACAAAATAAGACAGTAAATTTACCTTCTCCAGCTGCAATAAGGGAAAGGGCATGAGCAGGGGATAACACAACTTCTTCCTTTACACCTTCAACAAAGGTTCCCTACAATCATCAATTAACCAAAAATGAATAACACACACTTCTGAACATCTATGCAACCAGGTTTAGATAAAGTAATGTCGCAGAGATATAAATTAAATAGAAAAAAAAATCTCTGATATATAGATTTTTTTCTTCACAGACTCCATCACAGGGGAATTAGGGACAAAAGCAGCCCTGCTTAAGTGCCCAGGAAAAATTGTGAATGACCACTGAGTAGAGTACCTGAGCAGACCTAAACATAATAAACATAAATGCCCTAACTAGATATTAAGGTATATGATATTTGCACACTAAATTAGTATTGAGATACTCTAGTCTTATAAGTTGAACCTTATCACACCTAAAATAAAATTTAAAGGTCCTCTAAGCTGAAAACTTCTGCGAGTTCAATAACCAACTCATTGCTTCCACATTGTCATGTCCAGCATGACCATGCATAGAGTTAACAAACTTACTCAGTAAAGGTTCATACCTCCCACCCCTTCAAACCAAAGAGCAACTACACGAAGAATGATCCTCAAACCAAAAGCCAAGCACTTGAAATCTAAATCTATAAATAGATTATGTGAGCTTAAAACACTACCTCAGATAATTATCCGGAAAGCACTGCTTCCCAACCCCAAATGCCACAAATTCATCCAAACCATATCTTTACTGGGAAATGCAATCTAAGAACCAACTAAACCAGCACAAGAAAACTAAGCTATCCTGCAATAACCCAACCAATCAAAATTATGCCTTGCATGCAAAGTCTCTGCACATTCCTAAAGCCTTGTGACTCACAGCGTCATTTTAAAGCAATCTCAAGGGAGCTCCCAGGCCAAGGTAAGCAGTGTAAGCTTCCTTCATGCTGCCTTTGCAAAGCAACTCTTATAAATTGAATGGTGTCAGTTTCCAATATCTATAAGTCTCCCAGATCAGTTTTTTAAGATGAGAAATATAAGAGAACAGAACCATTGAGGACCCTAACTACGAGTTACAAAGAAAATCAGTAACACTTCCACCACTTAACTAAATCAGGAGTATCAGATGGCCATAAACTTTCCTAGGCCTCAAGTTCGAAATACAATTGATGTTAGTGCCTAAAACCCAACATGAATATCCAAATGATAAAATTTCCATCTTCAGTTTGCTATAGTTGAAGAGAATTTCATAACAAAGCATCACATCTTAATAACAAAGCAAAAACTAGAGGTAATGAAAACTAGCAGTCTTCAAAGAGTGCAGTTATAAGGTCAAAGTATACAATAAACATGGATTGGATACTGATAAACGAATACCTGAGAATCCTCTCTAATCCTTAAATTCTGTCCTGTTGGATTCAACAAGTCGTTAACAACCTGAAAATGAAGGAAACCTTAGAGGATAGTAACGATTCACTGGTGCTACATTATTTGAGAGTTGTAACCAAGGAAGTCACAATATAGTGCACCCTTATTTAACAAGTTAATTAGAGAGAACGGGAAGAAACTCACCTCGTTATAGATCTCCAAGTATGAAACTCGAAGAAGAAATTCTCGATTCGGAGTCTAGAGCATAGTTTAATTTTATACTTTAGTATAAACAAAGAATAAAAAAGTTCTGTGTTTAAGTATACACATAAACAATACCATACCTCTTGAATAATACAAAAAGCATCTTTCACTGCCAATGGTATAATTCCAGGAGACCTCTGATCACCCTGCCATTTACATGTTTGAAATGTAAGTAAAATGGTAATATTTTTGAAACCCAAACTCATAGCTTGACCAGTCACTACATAGCAAACCTATCCATAGCATAATATGGTTGGCGGGTGAATCATGTAGAATAACACAATTTTGCTTAAAAAGAGGGAAAAGGCTTTCAAACTCAAAGAAATAACTGCCTATAGATTCTAAATGCATATGTTACAAACACAAAAACCTTCAATATAGTACAGTCATTGTCCTCAGTTAATGCATTAATGGTAGGGAACATATTTTCCTGGAGTTCGAGAATAACAATGCCGACAAATAAGTTTTAAAAAAAATAACAAAAAAAGCATTTACATTAGACTGAAAATGACTTTTGGCTCAGAGGAGAGTGTACCATTGCAGCTCTTACTCTAAAAAATTTCACTTTGACAATAAGCTTATCTGAAAAAAGAAGATGCCAAGGTGCCAGAACTTGGCAACAAATTTCCTATACCTTGTATTAACTCATAAAGCAATGTTATCGACTTATACCTACTTCCTACCATGAAAAAGCAATTTTATGAGGAATTATGCATAAAATGTATACTAGATAAGCAATATACAACGTAAAGATGTAAGCAATTATTTATTCTTACATGCATTGTGTGAGTCTTTCCACTGCTGGTAACACCATACGCAAAGATGGTTCCTATTTGGATGAGAAAACACAATGTCAATACTTCATAACTATAGCCACAGAACACAAAGAGGCCATTGTATGATCTTTCATTATTTGGTTTTGTTGTAGGTGAACACCCTCTCTTGGTCTGCCATAATCTCTTAGCAAAATTTAGCCATAACATAAATCACTAAATATCAATCTTTAAAAAAATATGTAAATTATAAAATAACCAGTCCCATAACTGATCCAACATCCTATTGATGTCATCTTGCTTAAAAACAAAAATATATCTGCAGTTTCCACTTCCATTTTATTGGAACTCAAAAATGTTCCTTTTAAAAAGATAAAAGTAAAATCAATCCACATGCGCCCTTTTCACAGAAGTACAGACCCTTGAAATAGAAACTATCATTAAGTCCCATTTCTACTTCTTGGGCTTCAATATTTTACTTCTCAAAAAGATCAAAACAACTTTAATTCAATTATGTTCTTTATCTAAAAGCACTTAAAAAAGAAGAATTATCATCAACTTTCACTCCATTTACAAGACTACCATATTTTTCTTTCTAAAAGGATCAAAACAACTTTCATTTGCCCTGTGTCCATCATGTTTTTAACCATTAATCTAAAAGATGGTCTCTCTAGACTCTACATACTTTTAGGAAAATTCATTACTAGGGTATTTCTATACTCTAAAGCATCAATTGTGTTTTATTGTATTTCATTGTATGTCTCTGTCTTCTTTATTATTGTCTTTTTAATATTTTCATTTTTGTGTAATACTTATATATATAGGGATAAGATTCATTATGTCCCTCAACTATATTCGTTTCTCTTTTTAAAAAAAAAAAAAAAAAGTCCCCTCAAACTATATGTATCTTTACCTTTCTACTAAGAAAATTATCTCTCACCGAGCCGGTTTATTATTGAAATAATAATCATAAGCAGTACTTCCAGAGTAGTACTTCACTGAAATCAAATTTTGTTTAGCCCGGGCTAATCTTAATTTCTGACTATGCCCCTGATTGGCACTTTTTCTGGATAAGTAAAAAGTCGTGATAAAAAAGAACCAAAACAAATGAACAATTTCTTTTAAAGAAAAAACAAAAGATGATTCCATTAGTTAAACACAGATTCATGATGCAAGAAATAAGTTTGCCAAGCATGGGGATCGTCGCTAGTTACCATTGATGCCTTCCATTGCACCACTGACAACATGTTGAGCAGCAACATCGTAGACATGACGTGTCGTGGTGGTAGGGCCAAATACTCGATCTATGAGCATGCAGGAAAGACACAAAAAACTGAGATAAATAACCTTAAAATAAAATGTGAATAAATTCAACATGCCATATTCCACACATTTGTCGAGAAGTTTTCCTCAAAGTAAAAGAATGGGGAAAATAGTAATTCTACAAAAATCTATTATAACTGATCACCAATGAACATATTTAATTAAGCAAACTCCTCAGATAACTGACTCCAGCTTGATTTTAGAATACAAAATGAAAAGAAACTCACTCACACACCAATGTTGACAACATGCATATGCAGAGAGACTTTTTATAAAAACAGTTTCCGCAGCAACCTGAGGTTGAAACTTGAAAACAGAATTCTAGAAGAGCATATGACTCCACTTAAGTATGTTTAAAGTTTTCCATTGACTAGTTATGCAGTAGTATATGAATATAATCCCACCAAATGCTATACAATCAAATAAACATATAAAATTTACCATACGCATAGGCTGTTGATGGATTATGTTCACTCCGCAGGATGGTTTCACCATCTGCATACCACGCAATCTCTTCACCTTGTCGAATCTCTCTAGGACTACATCATTTAATAACCACAATCAATTTTCGCACATTCATCAAAACAAATTACCAATTAAATAAAAAATAATTTCATCGGCCTCCACAGCTTAGTATAAATACAGGAAGATATCATTTGTTAAGTTTTTCATCAACATCCCTGACATGGGAGTTTTCTGACTGATTCTCGAGAAAGTATACAATGATTTTCATAATTCTAAAGGAGTTTTTTGATGAATTGCAAAACCACTTAAATCCACATCTATTTACCGAACCAAAACAAATTGAAAGTAAAATGCACCTTAGTGGACGGAACCGGACTGTCACTGTAACATTTTCTTTAGACGATAAATTCTCAGTGTAATAATACTGCGGCTTACTTCGAGCTGATGAAGAAGCAGGCGAACTCTGACCATCGATAGACGTTTCTAGAAAGTGCTTGGAAGACGACGTCGTTGAAGAAGACGGAGAATTAGCAGCTTTTGCGCCACTATTATCAAATCTCTTCGATTTCGATCCGCGTTTTGACGACATCGCTACTTACTCTTCAACACGCTGAAAACAAATACCAACTTCTGTAACGGTCAGAAACTTTAAATTAGTATTCAAACTCACCTAATTCACGATAGAACCTAATCTTTTAACACATCAGCTCAACATTTTCCCGGAAAAATAAAATAGAAAACAAAATTCAATTATCCTAAATTCGTGCTGAAATTTAGACCGGAAAATAGCAACGAAACAAACACTCAGCATAAGCTTAGTTTCAATTGACTTTCTCACTTTTAAGATATTTTTCTAACTTTTCCTCACCTCCATTCTTTCAGCAACCAAAAAGTATTAAACAAAAGAAAATCTAAACATATTTTATATTTTATATCCTCTGTTTGGTTGCCGAGAAAATTCAACAAACAAAAAGATATAAAAAAAAAATCTCATAAGCTAAATTTTAAGAAAAGCAAATGAAATTAAGAGGTTGTTAATTACCTGGAAAGAGAATCAAAGCGAGAGAAACATTGTGGATAAAATGGAGGCGCATGCATGAATAAATATACAGAGAAACAAAATATTTATGGAGATTAGCGAGGCGTAGATCTGTAACTATAATAAGTGAGAGAAAGAGCGTAGAACATCACAATCACCAGTAAGTTGTAAGTGAGAGTGAGAGATTTTCTTTCTCACTTTTCTTCTTTGTAAATTAGTTTTTTATTTTTTATTTTTCTTTCCTTTCTTTCTTGCCTTTGAAGCGATGCTGTCAATCAAAGGCAAAACTGCATTCTCAATCCATCCAATTTTCTTTTTTATTTTCCTTATAGAGAGAGAATGAAGAAAAAGAGAAAGTTGCCAGTCTAGCAGCCTGACACAGTTGGAGAGAGAAACACTGTAATAAGACGGAAATAGTGGGGCAGTGTTTTTTTTTTCTCAGGTATTTATCAACTTAGTCCCTATAATTTGTAATAATAATAAATAAATTCAAAATTGTTACTCATCTTAAATTTATCCCTGCTATTTAACTTTGTTAACGAAAAAATAAATCATTTAAGGACAATACCATCATGTTACCGTATCTTTAAAGGTATGTTAAAACTATTATATTTTTACTTAATTTTAAAATATAAAATTTATAATATTTAATTTATTTTTATTTTTATTTTTATTTAACCCCTAATATTTATCAACTATTTATTTATTTATTTATTTATATTTGATATTTAATAATTTTATTTCACGATAATTGTGAATTAAATATATTTTTAAAATATTATGATCTTAATTTCAAACATACTTTTAGTGAACTTATAAAAATATTTAAATATATAATTATAATATATTTTTGACATAATGTTCTAATTAATTTGACGTCGTGTAATGTGTAATGAAAATAAGAGGTTAAAATATCAATTTTTTTTCTCTAGAGAATTTTTCTTAATTTGTGTTCGTATGTGGAATAGGGCGGGGTTCGGGTGTGTGAAAATTAAAAAATATATATTTATAATTATAAATTTTTATAATATGTATTTGTGTACCGGTTTAGATGGTAATAATGAATTTGAGTTAAACATTAAATTTATGAATTATAGGGATTAGTTTGATAATTTCCTTTTGATTGTTTTTAATTTTTGTTTATTGCTATTTTTGAGCGCGCATACCAGCCAACAGCTACGGACTAGACGCCCCATCGAGTAGGAAAACACGGTCACAAGGAGTTTCGTGGGATGAGATAGAGTCAAATGTGGGACCCAATGTAAGTTTGACACGTGTCGACAGTACAATGAGTTTCGTCTCGCTCATTGTCATTAACTGTCTGCTGAGGTTTGTGGTACGTTTTGTTTCGTTTTTTTATTATTATTTGTTAAAAGATACTTATATTTTTATTCACAATGAACATTTTCAGTAAAGTCCCTTCACTTTTGTTTTAATATAAAACCGTTGTTTTTTCAAAAATTATTACATAATGTTATTGTGATTCTACTATAAAATAAGAATTAATATCTAACTTCGAGTCTTTTATAAACAAGAATGTCAAGTTTTCTTTTATGAAATTCTGTTTTCCTTATTCAATATTATATAAAACTAAATTAAATTCGTTTCAATCTTTGCGTAAACGAGATTCAAAATCTCAAATTTCTTGTATTATCTAAAGAGATTTCACAAATTGAAAAATTGTAACCCATGTAACAAAATCTTTTTAACATTAAACACCTTCAAGTTTATATATAAAATATTATCGAAATAAAGTTAATCATTTTAATTTTTACAATAATAATACTTGTATTTACTTTAACAAAATGTGATGTTATTTCATTTAAATTACGAAAATTTCGAGTTACTAGATGATATCTTTTGTCTAAATACTATGATATTAGTTATCTATTACTTGTAGTGAAAACAAGATTAAGTTATAATTATAAATGTATGCAATTAGTGATACATTTACTTGTATAATTAGAAATAATAATACAATGAATAAGTAGTTTTAACAACATAAATAATTTTTGGTTATAGATTTTGATGCGTTTTCAATCATGTTGGTTCCATTGTCTATTTTTATTATCTAAATTTGATACTTCAACATTCTCAACAAAAATAAAATAAAGATCCCACATTATTTCTTTATAAGTCAAATAAAGTTAACAAATTAATGTCATTAAGGTAGGTTGATGTGACACTATATATATTTCTAAATTTATATAAATCATCGTAAAATTTAAATTTAAAATACAATAAAAACTTGTGATATTTTATTAAACATTAAATCTCGATTAATTCTTTAATATTAAACACAATATTTTGTAACAAATGAAATAAAATAAAATAAAAATCATAATACTATTTTTGTGATACAACAAGCATTATGGCAACATGGGTATGAACCAATAATGGAAATGTATTCTAATTTGTGATTTTGAAAACAAAATTCTCACTTCACAGCCGTTGGATTGGATGATATATTAAGATATGTATATGGGTGTGATACGAGCAAATCTTTGAACAAAATTCCCATCACTAGTTTGATTTTTGACGGACGGAAATTGACTAGTCTTGGTTTGTCATTGATTCTTGGACTGCCATAGAAAGTGATGTTACTCAATATTTGCCATTATTAAGAAATTTCACAATTGAGAAATGACTCATTAAAAAAAAAAAAGGGGGACAAATATGTGAAGTGTACTTCAGAGAATCATATTTAATAATGTCACACGTTAAAATTATAATATTAATCATTAAATTTATAATTTATTTTGAACATTTATGAAATTTTACCGACTTATATCTTAAAATTATATGAAAAGATAATACGACGAGATAGTAATTATTACACTAATTTATAATTATGTCAAACTTGTAATTTTAATTATTGAATTTATAATTTAAAATAAAATTTAATTAAATTTATGATATTTATATTTAATATTAAAATTGTAATATAAAATAGTAGGCCTACCATCTAAATCAATATCTACAACAAAAATACATAATTATTTATTTATTTTCTATCGTGGGTTTAGTAATCCGGACAGTCGTTAGCTGGAAAGATGTACCAAAATTTTAAGTTACATTAATTTATGAACTTGTGCAAAGCATGCTTTCTGCGAAAATCACACGTGTCAAATATTGATTTGGGTAACACAAAATATCTATGCGACTCGGGAAGCATGAAATAAATTCCTTTGAAGGTCTACTAATGATAATAACATCTGGGTCCCTAATTATTTATATTTTGACAAATAATGATATTGTTTTTTTTATTTGCATTAAATAAGTATCCAATCTCTATTAAAATAACTAAATTGCTTCTTAAATTTTAAGTTATACATACTCCTATATTGATGGTCAAATTTGATATTTTAAGAGTTATATGATCATTTCAATACGAGTTAGAGTAGATGCGTCGAATGTGTTAATATTATACAGATCTAAAAAACCTTAAATTTATTTGTATTTCGTACAAGACATGTGTCATGTTTAAATTTTAAAAGGTCGGCCCAACACAACTTATAAATCTATTAAATTCATATTATAGTACATAATTTTTTTCTATCATTAATTAATTAAATTAAGTTATTATACAATTAATACTATAAATATTGTTCACTTTTTTAAAATATTAAATAGTTATTCACGCTCTCGTGCTATACTATTAAATTGTCTTGCCTAAAATGCGAACCCATTTTAAAGTTTGTGTGGAGGTTCTTGTACCATGTTGACTTATTATTTTTTTATATCAGGTTTGTGTCATACTATATTAGTTTGGTTCATTTGATCCTTTTAAATCAGAGATGTATTTGACAAAAATAACAAAATTTATTTAAAAAAAAAAAGAAAGAGTAAGGACCTAAATGTTATCATCCAATTCTTTTTAAGGTATGGAAGTGCAATCTTTTCAGTACATTATTTTTTTGTTCCACTAGCTACAAATCAAAAAGAGAAGAAACCACTCATTTGGACTTGTAACCAAAAGGATTCCTTCTGTCTTCCCTTCCTTTTCTTTCTCTTTGTTTTCTTGTTTGCTTGTTTTCTTTTTCTAATTTAATATATATTATAATTTTATAAACCTAACAGAAAGTGAATGCTTACAACTACAAGAGTCAACTGCTATCTCTATGAAACTTTCACACACCATTATTATTATTATTATTATTATTATTATTATTATTATTATTATTATTATTTTCTTGTTATCCAAACACCCTCCACTCCACATCATTGTACAACTTAACACACACCAAGAAAATGCTCAAAATGGACTGGAATGGAATAATCACTTAAATTATGTGCTTTATTTAAATGAGTTGTAGAACAAAATGCTATAATAATAATTATTATTATTAATTGAAGTAGTTTATTAAATAATATAGTTGGGAATGAATTAAGTAGTGTAAGGTTAATAATGTTCGGAACAAATTAACTTTAATTTATATTAAATTTGTATTTTAAAAATAAGCATATCTACAAGAGAGAATGATACGTGATATTATTACAAAATGTTATATAATTGTATTATATATTTTAAATAAGTGAGAAAATGTATTTTTATTTATTTATTGAATAATAAATTAATTAGTTGTTGTTATGCATTAATTAATAAATAAAAAGATGGAATTGAGCTAACAATCATTATCATAGAACAAATGTACATATCAATCCCATAAACAACAAATGAAATTTCATAACTTACATCTTAAATCAAATAATTATTTTATTAATTATTGACCTAACTTAACATCTTCGGTGACCTAAATATGCTAAACATGTCATTACGTGGGAACCATCATCCAATACTTACCCTAAGATAAAAGATATCATTATTATTTTATCCACTTTCTTGAGTAAATAAAAATAAAATTAAAAATTGGAGTATCATCATCATTAATAATTATGCTCATAATTAAAATATAATATAATATAATATATATTTCTAATTTTTATTTTAATAAAAGTAAATTTCAATGGCGAGATTAAAATTTTGGTTGGTCCAACCAAACGTTTAAAATTCATAATAATCATTAATGGACCTACTACTACTCCATTCCACATAATTTTGATTGATTGAGATGTGATGATCTTTAATTTGATTATTAATTATTAAATATGTGAATAATTAGTAAATATTAATTATTTAATAAAAATAAATATTCATCAAATATTTTCATCATAAACTTTTGTTGCTTGTCTTATATCCGAGTTGTCCGAGTTGTCGTAGTATAGCTATGAGTATTTCGTCCCATATATGCTAGTTCGTTCAATTGATAAACCTTTTTGAAATACTATAAAGAGATTTAAAGTTCAAATCCCGCGCTTAAGTTGGAGCGATAGTGAAATTAAAAAAAATTAGAAAAAAAAAAGAAAAAAATAATTAAAGATATGAGCTGGGACCATTTTAGATAGATTGTATGTAAAGAGAAATCAAATTTTCAATCCTTTTGGGCCACTTAGTATTCAGAAATGATTTCAAATAGTGGTGGAACTTTGAACATAGGATGCCTGTTAAAAAGAACAAATTCTTGCAACTTTTTTCTTTTCAAAATTCTATTTTCCTTTGCCAAGTCTCCTTCAAATATTTGATGAAGAGGGCAGAAGAAGGATACCCTTTGGAGGAACAACGACTCATACAAACTATGCAATGATTTCTAAAGGGCATAGCAATTATTATTACTATATTTTTTTTTTAACAATGAAAATATCCTTCCAAAACGGAAGAAGAAAAGAATCACATTGAAACTTCCACGCCGAAAAGAAAAAAGAAAGTTTGAAAATCTCTAAAAAACCGATAGAGCAATTCTACTTATACAAGCTATCAATACTCTTATAACGCATCATGCCACATTAGTTTGTATCAATGAGTTGTTCAGTAGTAGTAGATGTATAAGGCGACTAACAAAATATAACCACTAAAAAAAAACGAGAGAACTGGTAAAAGTACTTGAAACATAATTCCTCTCTATCATTGTCTGGTATGATTTTATTAAGCACTGAAATAAGTAAGACTTCCTATCCTATTGAAGTAAATTGCTTCCTTGAAACTCAAACAATGGAAGTGTTCATCTCATTCAAAATGCGGTAATATTTATTGAAATCTGAAGTGGTTCGGAAGTCTGGAATAAAATCAGAGAAAAATCTGAGAACTGCGGCCAGATGTTGTGAGTCATTGGCTGAGAAAGCTGCTTCAAGAAACAATGAGGGTCGGATAGTAGTGACCTGAAAAATGACCCGCAACTGTAAAAAGTCTCGATTTTTATTAAAACCAGACTGACAGTTAAGAAACAAACTGAGATCACATTTTGTTGAAAGACTAAGATACTTTTACTAATTCAAGACGCGAGCTATAGTAAGAATTGAACTATAGTTTTGAGAAGCAATTTGCAATTTTTGATATATTAAATATATAAGTTATTATTTCTTGGATTGGCTTAGTAAGAATTACCTTGTGTTTACGCGCATAACGTAAAGCTTCATTATAATGTCCGTCTTGTGCTAGCAACAATACATAATCATGATGCAGAGATAGCTGTCTTAGCATATCCAGACCCAGCTTCCTAGTCTGGATATTCTGCCGACCTGACTCTAGGAGCTGCAATGCAACTTCTTTCGAGGGTTCAAGAATCTGTGACAAAAAAAGATTCCCCTTAAACTAAAAAAACAGTTCAACATCAGTCGCAGAGCAAGCATTTTAATACTTTGCCGCAATACACATAGAAGATATTAGAGAGACTTAAGGACCTTGTTCATAACAAACAACCCTAGCTCTGCATATCGGTCGTTGCGGACCATTAGCTGTATGATCAACACATAAAGATTTGGATGCACTTTGATCTTCTCCATATTCGCACTGTACAGAAGAAATGGATATAAGTTCAAGGTAGAAAATTCAACCCCTTGCACCCACAACACCAAGAATAATTCCCAATAAATTTTTATGCACTCTTGTTTGTTGTTATCCCTTCCCTGGTCTGAGGAAGTTATTAGGGCTCGGTCCGTTACAAAGCCAGGCATAACGCTGGATTTTGTTCCATAGGAACTTTGTTATTCTAATAGTTTCCACATTAGTTTAAATCGGAAAACTAACTCCTCTTCATATTTTTCTGCAAAATTGTTTATATAATCTCTAGGATTTTGCCTGGATGTTCATTTTTTTGGCCAAGACAATAATAGAACCCAACAGCTTGTTTGAATAACAATTCTAAATTCCTTACGGAAAAATGTTATGCACCTCAAATCCATACCACAAAGAAAGAAAAAAAAAAAAACTTAATTGACTAAAATGTTGAACTTGGCACAGGCATGGATACAGAGCTTGCTTCAAATATGATCAGTGGCAGAACATTATGTATGAACCACATTTTGAATATTACTTGGAATAGCTATATTTTCGGACCTCCATCACCAGAAAAGGTTAACATACCTGCGAAGGAATTCGATGATGATGGCAACTAGGTAAGAAGGGTCACCCACCATCTCTTCATCTACAGGAGCAAACACAAACCGGTACATCTCATCTGGTGAAATTGCTGGTGAAGTGAGTTGAGAGTCCTGCGGCTCAGAAATATTAGATGATGGCTGGTCATCGTTGCCAGAACTTTGGGCACCTGTTAGACTTGCTCTATCGACTTTACCACCACCAAGTTGAAGATCGATAGAGCCTGTTTTCAGGGGTTCAGAGCTGGCATTCTCCTCAGAGTCCGAAGCTGAAAATGTCGAAGATCTATTGGGACATTCGCTGTCAACTCCAGCAGTCGATTCATGTCTGATAGATTTTCCGTCAGTTCTACTGGTGGATACATCACAGCCAGATCTAGTGGTACTAGTATTTGTAACACCAGAAGAATTTGTCTCAGTCTTCATTCCCTTAAAGTAACTGCTTGTTTTGAGTGAAAGTGAGTAAGAGGAAACCAATACATCAATTGCCCTAGAAACCATAGACACAGGCCTGCGTTCTAGAATAACAGTTCGTGCTATTCCCAAGCACAATTGTTTTGCCTGAAACAGCAGAAATTATACATAATTAACATCAGCGAACAATTGAGTGGTTAACATCTTAGGCAGCCAATGGAAAGAAGAATCATTAATTTTCATGAGGTTAAAAAATGGCCTATGAAACAAATATTAACACAAAAAATGCATCGAACCTTATTGGCCTCCAGCTTTCGTCGTTGCAAGAATTCTAATACTGATGGCACTTCAGAGCTACTGGCAGAAATTGCCTGCAGGAAAAACAAAGGGGAAATTATTACAATAATAAACTGTTCGATAATAAGAAATGACATACTAGATAAATGACAACACTTGCCTCCAAATCTAAATGGATCTTCCACAAAAAATTATTAGAAACATCACAAATGAGGTCAGGAACAAGAAAAGTCCAGTTATCTCCATAAACAATTGCTTCTTCATCAATAGAATTATTGACCTCCGAACTTTCATTGTCTTTGCCAGCAGATCGAGAGGAAGAAGAATAAGACCTGGGGAAACCCCTCAACAGTAAAGGAAGTGGGGCAGATATGGGAGCTCGAGAATCTGCAAATATGTCATATAGTATAACAACCTTTGCATCTATTTGGTGAACAAGTAGTACGTTATCCACCATACTCACAGCAATCTTGCTTGAATAAATTGGCAGAGATCCCTGCACGTTGAAGTAAATATTTTAGAAAAAAACTTCCAAACTATTACATAGTAATGTTAAATTATTGAAACGACTTCAACACAACACAGAAATGTATGCATAAATTAACATGCATGTACAAATCTAACTACTCTACACAAATTTCAACTGCCTTCCAATTTCCTTACAATGAGAAAACAGGGAAGCAACAAGAAGGCATCCAATATTTCCACAGAAATCCAACATGTATGTTTGCTTCGTACATAGTTCTTGAAATTTAAATGACAGAATAAGGCACGTGGTTGTTTCATAAATTGGAGAAAACAGAGAAGCAACAAGAAGATATCCAATATTTCCACAGAAATTCAACATGTATATTTGCTTCGTATATAGTCTCAAAGTCTAAAAGACAAAATATGGCATGTGATTGTTTCATAAATTGGTATTGTTTATAAGCTCTGTTCACTGCCTGTAGGCCACGATTCAATTTACACAGAAGTCTCAATCATCCAACACTTCAATTTTGAGACGAAACAGTCCTCAACTTTACATTCAAAATTCCAAAATCTCAATGGATATTTCTATTGCAAAATTGCAGATTTAAAGCAAATTTATCTCGTAAAACTTATAAATACATATTACTTGAAAACTGCCACCATCACTGAAAAAAAGTCTCAAATTCAACTTTTAGTAAGTCAAAGCGTCGAATACAAGAAATCAAAGCAAGACTGTACCTGTTGTACAACAGCATCTCGGTAAAATCTATACGAGTGCAGTAGCATTGCAACTCTATCAACTTGTAAGCAATATATCCTACCATAGCTGTGAAAATCAAGAAGGCTTACAATTTGTTCTCGTTGAGCAATGAGATTAACTAAATAGACAAAGCATAAATACCCTACACAGTGACAATGTAGACATCTTCAGCAGCTAGGACAGGCTTACTGTTAGTCTCGGGTTTAGCCATTGACATATCAAACTTTGGCAAGCGAATTATCCCAGCAGATGAAAGCTGCATTGAAGAAACCATGTCAAACCAATGAAAGAAATTGACAACCATAGAAGATGCTTAGAGTTATTCATAAATCGGTTTCCAGGGCCATTTTTTCAATATGGTGAGTACAGCTTAACAAGAACATAATCTAAACGGGAAAGGATTCAAACAAAATTAAGATAATACTAGGGCTCGCAGTCATACCTGAAATCCAGAGAAAGTCCTGCACTGCATTCCAGAAGCAAGAAGAACTAATCGACTCTCATGAGTGTAGACGTACCAACACACATTCAATTTCCTTGTCTCCACCAAGTCGAGTGATTTTGAGACAGAATCATAAGCAAACAAGTCCAGCCCACTGTAATTGAACTTCATTTCAGTGAAATGACATGAACCTTTAATGCCAACACAAATTTTAGAAGAAACTATTGAACTGAGAGACAAGGACAAAGTCAAAACAGAAAAGATCAAGACAAGGATGAATGCAGATGAGAAAGAAGGTGATAATTAGCTGCACTCGAGGTTTTATTTCCAGTATCCTTTTATTAGAAACAGTACCTTTAAGTTTCCACAAAATAATGCTCTACACCAAAAATATTCAAGCCATATGATGACACATGCCATTCATTCTAACCACGGGCGCATGTCAAGGGAAAAAAAATTCCCCAAATATGTATGAAGATATTCTCATCTAGCCCAAAAGACATTGCATATCAAAGTTTCTGTAAAATGAGAGCAAAAAATCTAAAGATCTCCAAAAATTGATTAGAAAGTTCACCAATGATAATCAAAGCATCTGCCTAATTTTTTATAATGCTCCCATCGTGCATAACTAAGAGCAGACTACATTTTTAATGATGATTACAAATATATTTAAATGTGACCCAAAGGAGGAAGCAAATGAATATCACACATATACTAAGCTAGTCTTGTTGCTGGCACCAGAACAATCATACAACCCAGATTCACTTTTAGAATAAGGCTCATCTCAGTAAAAAAAATTCCATTTTTGTATCAGTGGCTGTATTGCCAAAAATCTAAAGACTGGACAGATATACTCACTCATATCTAATTATTAATCTTTGTACCAATTCGGGTATAAATATTCTTTCAGCCTATGTTTTATGTCAGTAGATAATGTAATGCATTCTGCCAAAAAAAAAAAAGAAAGAGTAGAAATATAGTCCACCGGATCACAATAAATCTTAGACTTCGTTTGATATTGTGGTAATTCCACTTAACTTTGAAAGTAAAGCTAAAATGGTTTACACTAATATTTAACATTCAATGCTTCCATGCCACAACAATTGTGGCTTAAAAGCCACCACACCTTAATACCAAATGAAGCTTTTGAATATTACAGCTGGATGTCATCCTGGGGGATGAAACTTAGATTATTACAATTGGATGTTTCATAACAGATATTCTGCAATGCAAAACAAGTTATGATTACAATTTGTTATTTCACATCTTAGCATAAAGTATTAAAAACTCTCAAACTTTATAAGGTCTAGATGCCACACTATGGATTTACATAATGACAATCATATTTCAGCCAAAAGAAAAGACATTACTAAGTATCCACCCTCAAGCATGTCATCCATTGTAAAAGGGGGGTTTCAGGGTAGGATAATTGATACGCATTAGATGATAATGACTTCAATTTAATGCAATGACAAGATCAAAAGATAAGTAATCACGTCATTATTAAGATAATGAAGTGCGCTTATAAATATAAATATCATGGCAATGGTTCATAAACATCAACCTATAACGTAACATTTTCGTAAATATGACACTCATTCTTCCAACACGCCATATCCCTATTGGCACCAAAAATTTTCTGAACAGATTTATATATAAATATAATCATTTCAAATAAAAAAAAAATCATTCTTCACAATTCCACAAAACACACAGGAAGCTTCCCTTACCTGTTCTTTACAATGACAATATCACACAGTGGACAGTCCGTCCAAAAAAATCCCAATATATTCCCCGACTCTGACCTGCACCTATGGCTAAAAGCTTCCTCTGTTTCTCTATTCCAAAACTGTATCTCAGTGCTGGATCGCTGTACTGCTATAAGCTTTGCATCTAGAGAAAACCGAATACTTAATATTGGCCCTTCAGGTATTGAATCAGAGGTGGGAGTGACAAGAGGATTGAAGGGAACAGTTTTCCATGAAAAGATCTGTTGAGAAAAGATTACAGGACAAACTAATCAAAAAGGAATTATGAAATAAATGCTCCTTAAATAATCAATGAGCAATAAATAATCAATGAAAAACGTTCAATTATTAAAATTGAAGACAAATACCTATTAAATTCCAAATCGAACACATTACCTGGTTAGATGTTGATGAGATGAGTAACTTATTTCCATCATCATAATGTAAACCCCTTGATTCAGGAATGCCACAACGCAAAGGTGGATATTGTATATAAACATGTGACAGCGCACCAGAACCAACTAAACCAATGCTAGGCTGTGAACTTGATGCTTTTCCAGACATGACTAATAAGTTATCTGCCTTTCAACCTCACAAACAAGATACGGTAGACTATAACAGGAAAGTGTAAACAAGCTTATGTTATATATATCTGTGCCACAGTGGGAGCGTTCCAGACATGCCACTAACTTCTTTGCTTTTCAACCTTGAGAATCCAAAATGGTGGAATACAGAAAATACTGCAGCAGACAATTACAAACCAACTATTATGTTTCTATGACACAGGAAAGGAAAATCTGCCAAAAAGAAAAGGGAAACAATGATTGGGACAGCAACATGTACTAGGCTTGTGGAGCACTCTTAATCCAGAATAGGCAATAGCTTAATTTTTTATTTCTACAAGTGAAAAAAGGAAAAAAAAAAAAAACCTTCTTTTTTCTTCAAGTTTCAAAAAGATGAATCGCTCTATTCAGTGCACCTCCAAATGTTGCCAGAACTGAAGTAGATGCTTAGGGCTTTCCTCGGAGCTACCAAGCAAAGAGGAAAAATAAATGATGTTAACAGCAACAACTTCTAGAAGATAACAAATGGGAAAGAATTATGCTTTCTTAACAAACTGCAACATAATATATCTCATATTACTACAATATGATACCGTATTTTGCATGCAATTCTTTAACAAAAGAAATTCTTTCAAACACATATCACGCTCAACTTCAGGAACTTTTGCCGCTACACAACCTCCGTATTCTTTCGCCTGCAAATAACGATTTTTACTCAAAATAATCAATCAAGCCAGTGCCCCCACAAAGCACAAAATTGAACTTCAACAACAAACCTGTGCCGCACAATTCACTAAAATACGCTTAAGCACAGAGTGAGTATTCTTTTCCTTCATTTCAACAGATCTGTAAAACAAACGTTGAATAAATTCCGTAAACACAACAGCCATTGTTAACAAAACCGAGCATAAAATTACATGCTAGCACAATTTATCACCGCCGATAATTTCAACATATCAGCAATTCTTCAATAAGAGTCAATACCAGTAAATTTCTTCAAATTTTCAGCTGAATTTGCAAGAAAATTCCAAAAAATTTCAAGTTTCAACAATTAAATTACTTATTCCTCGATCAAGTAACAATAAGAACATTAAAATAATAAAATAAATTACCTGGAAAATCAACCATTACAGGTTTCGGTGAATTTGATTCATTGATTTGGAAATCTCGGAAGTGTTTGTGATTTCGTTACTGGACTGGTAAACTTCGATTTTCTCCACCTAACAGTCTTTGTTTTGTAAAATCGTGCTTGATTCGCCGTTAGCACGTATTTCAGCGGCCTCACAGCCTGCCAATTAGGGATGGGGGCCCAATTGCGGCACGGTTGGCCCATTAACAGTCCAGCTCAGCCCATATAGACCACATACGGGTATGAAAAGGAGAAATCTGAAGACAGCCGTCTTGTTTCTATATACACCTCCTTCTTTCTATGCAATGTCCCAGCTTAAGCAGGAAGGAGTGTAATCAGAATCTTTTGGGTTGTTTCTGTATGACTGAGCCTTAGATCCAACTTATTTGGTCCTCAATTCCTCCAAACTTACAAAGTTTCGGGTAAGGGTGTGCAATGGTTCGGTTCTATTAAGAACCGTCAAGAACCAAATCAAAGTCTATTATTTTTAGGGTAAGATCCACTTAAAAAAATTAAGAACCAATTTTTTTAGGATAGGTTATGGTTCTAAAAATTATAAAATTGGTATTGAACCGAAGAACCTATTCGATTTTGAAAATAAAAAATTATTTTTTAAATTAAAAGAATTTAACTACACCTCATATTCAAATACAAACTATTAACAATTGAACTATATAGATAAAATTACATAATTTATTTTTTAAAAGTAAAATGAATATAAATTTATAACATTTGAAAATTTTCATTAAAATTACAAAAAAATTAATTTCATTAATTTTAAATAAACACTTACCGCTGAAACATAACATATGTTGTTGAAATCTATTACTAAATTTGTGCAAATATAATTTTTACGTAAAACAAATTTCTATTTGATTCAGCAAACAATTTATTAAAGATAATACTCTTTATTTGTAGAGTTACATAGAAAGAATTAATCAATATATTTATAATATTTTATTTAACTTAATTTCTCATGTTATTTGTATAATAATTTAATAAAATCGTGATATGTATATATTTGTTTTAAAATTATCAAACAAGTTAACAATTGTAATAATAAATATATATGATATAATATTATTATATATATAATTATACTATCATAGAAAAAATTAAATTTATCTTTTTAGTGATGTGTAATATTAACTCAACTAATAATACAATATTTTTTCAATAATTTATCTTATATCAATTTTTTTAATAACTTTGTTGATGCAACAAATATCCTTCTTGGGGACGCAGTATAACAACGATAATCTTTTTCGCCTACTTGAATATAGTTCCTCCTAAAATCACAGCAAGATTTAAAGGGATAAAGTTAGTGGTCTGACAAAAACTCTGCAATGCTTAAGTCAGAGTTTTACATTTTGGAGTTAAAGAGAGAAGAAAGATAATGGCAGCATCAATTTATGTAGAGTTAGGTTAATGTGCAAGTGTATAGCTGGTTGCCCTTGGCTACCTTTTTATATCTCGCTTCTTATCAAGTCTCCCAAACTTATTGAGATTACTGTAGAATTTAGAAATTATAATCCTAAATGTATTCAAATTCAAGACGTATTCAGATTCAAGGAATCACGGAAACTTAACTTTATAAGCATCACTATTTCTGAAATTGTGGGATCTTGAGCTCTCATTGTAGAATACATCTACCAATCTATAGATCCTTATTATTAAATGATTTAGAAAGAAACTGAATTCTTCATTGATACATAATTGTTGAGAAATTTTGGAAATCTTTACCTGAAACATTTTTATTTACTTGAAATGGTCTTGGATTTAATCGTATGCCTGAGACCTTTATTGTATTATACTCGAGACCCTCATAGTTGTCGTCGGATGTCTCAGAATTCATGTTCAGGCCCAAGACCTCTATTGAGCTTGGGAGGTCTCGGCCCTTGCCGTACCCGAGATCCTTGTCATTATATGGTGAGGACCCATTGGGCTCGAGCTAAGCTTGGATTCTCTCCATCATTTGTTGGACTTCAACTTGGGTTCTGTATTTCCCCTTCGCCGGCCTAAAACCCATTGAGCTTTATTTATATCTCAGGCCACATCAAGCCCCCTAGTTTTTAGCCAAAACTAACTGTTTGATAAAAACTAAAGATTGTGATTTGAAAAGATTTGCCCACACGTAAACTTTAAATGCTTAACTTGAATTTTGTAAGCCTCTATCTAGGTGTCCACTTTTAGTTAGCTTACCAGGCAAAATCGCTTCGGGTCTCAAAAGATATTTTTTGCCCTCATCATTATCTCCTCCTTTTCTATTCCGATGATTATCTTTTAATCTTCTATCCATCATGGTTTTATCTCATCCCTATATCTCCTTATTATATTAACGGTTAAGGTTCTTCATTCTTTTAAATCTCTTTTTTTGTTCTTTTCATTGTTCTCATTTGCATTTTCTTTGTATCCAAACTTTCCTTAGACTTTCTATTGCGGGAAAAGGAACAAAAACAAACAAACAAACAAACAAACAAACTCTAAGTTCAATCATTTTGTTGCTATTGTCTCTAAGAACGGCGATAACCGACTCTGAACAAAACATTTAGGTTCGACATTTTGATTTTACTTTCGTCTCTTTTCTTGATTGCAAGTTTCAACTCGTTTCATCAAAGCCGTTTTCATTCTGGACTACCTTTTTACTACTATCATTCTGGATTGTAACCTTTTTCTTGTTGTAAACAACCTCGTTAGGAACAAGATTTTCTGCGAGTCTTAGGCGGTTGTTCTTTTATTCCAGTTACTTCTTTATTTCAAACAAAACCATTAAGTCTTCGTATTCTTCAAAATTTTTCTTTTTATCAACTTTTGAATTTATGTTGTTTAAGACAAACATTGGAGAGCTTTATAGGGTTTTAGACCGTAGGTAAAATTTTATGAGTTGTTGATGACACTAGGCAATTCTTGATAGTTTATTTTTCCCTCTTGTGAACAGATATGAGTTCTGTTTCAAGTGATAACGAGACTGCTTTTTGGAAAAACAACTCTAAGGAAGAACTAGCCATTGTCTCTGTTCCTCTACTGTCCCTAAGAAAAATGAGCATACAAAACCTTTTGAGGTAGACTAATTACTTTCCGCCATCACGGAATCAGACTTGGAAACTTATACCCATTACTACAACATTCTTGAGGGCATTTATCTTAGGATTCCTGAGGCAAATGAACTTCCTAGTTGCCTACCTGACAGTGAAATTTCCTTTAACAAAGAACTGTTTCACCTTGAAGTCGGACTCCTACTTTAGGGTTACATTACTAGGATTTTTGAGTCTTTTAGCATTGACCTTACCAACTGAACCTTAACGGTTGGAGAATCATGTTGGGTATGTTTGTTTTGTGGAGTCAAATTTCAGATTCTGCTCCTACAACCGAAGAAATTAAATATATATACCTATTAAAGAGAAACTCAGTAAAGAACTATGGGTGGTATTCTCTTCAGACCTGACTTGAAAAACACAATCCTATAACGAATAATTCATCCTGTAACCAGAATTGAAAGAATAAATGATTTTTTTATTGGTGGTGGATGGAATTATGACAATAACACTTAAAGTACCTAGATTGTTTGGGAATGCAATCATCTAGAATGATTTACCTAAGCTCTCTGCTCAAAACTTGGAGAGGGTTGAGATGGTCAGATCTTTGACATTTAGCCAAATGTTTCTCCTTTCTAATGCTGACCTGATCTTATCAAGTCTTGTGAATTTTTGTGTCTCTAAAAGCCATTTGGCCTCAGAAAAAGCTTAAGATGGCAAGTAGTTTTTTTTTTCTTTTTCTCTTGTGCTAGATTATAATAGTTGACATTGGTATCACTTCTTTTTGCTATAGGAGAGATGGCTCCAAAGAAGCCAGTGTAGAATCTTTTAAAAGCACTGAGGAAGTTAGTGAAGTGCTAGAAAGCTGAGAGGGCTCTTTAGGCCCCGAAGACTGAGGTTCAACCTTCTTCTCTTAAAGGTATGGCTGAGACGTTTGCTCTCTAAAATATTGTTGGGACTTCTGGTTTCGGTATAGCTCCAACTCCTACCCAAGAGTTGAGATCCGAGGTGACCTATCACCTCCTCCTGCCCCTAAGGTGGATAAGGGGAAAAGCAAGATAAAGGTTATAGTAGTGGATGAGGATGAAAGGCCAAGGCAGAAAAAGGAAATGTTGGCTCAAGGTGTTAGCGCAAGCTTTGCCTTCCTCTAACTTATCTCTAAAGACCTCCTTAAAAGCAAAAGGAAGTTCTTCACCCACTTCCCCCTACATCAACTAGCAGGCAATGTGCATTCCGTCTGAGTACTCAGACGCCCTCTTGGCTGCTACACCTTGGGAAATTCTAGACTACCTACTAAGGTGGCTGAGCCGGGTAAGTTGACTCTCGCTTCACTTTTCGAGGAAAAAAAAATCTTTTATGTCTTTTCTAACACTTTTTTGTTTGTAAAGTTTGCTCAGATGCAATATGCTACTATTGTTCAGTGATATGTCATTGATGTTATTTCCTCGGGTTTAGCAGCAATAGAGACTGCTTGGTTGAGGCGTAAAACTGAGAAGGCAGAGAAAAACTTAGTCTTGGAGTGAACTCAGTTTGAGGTTTGAGAAGGAGAAGTAGGCTCGAGAGATAGAAAAGCTTCAGGTCAAAGTGGCCACTGTTGATTCTTCTCAGGCGGAGTCCTGCAGAAGAGTAAGTAACCTCGAGTTTGACCTGAATGAGTCCAGGGCAGAGTGTCAAAGGCTTCGAGGAAAGGTGTCGGGAACTGAAACACAATTTAAAGGCTAAGAGGAAGAAGTTCATGTTTTTGGCCACTAAGTTTAAATAAGCCGAGGGGATAATTGAGGCTACCATTGCGGGTAGGTTTAATGAAGGGATTGACCTGACTTACGAGACATTATAAGGTCAGTATCCAGACTTGGATCTGTCGTGGTTGTATGAGGCCTTGGGTCGTGTGCCTTCACCCCTGGTGAAGACTTCTAGGACAACATCTGCTCTAAGGGCGCCACTTCCTATGAAAGCTTCAAGATCACTTTTCTTGCTTCTCCTGCTGACCAGGCTGACGCTCTTTTCGATCTGCCTAACACTCTAGTAAACCTGAACAACTGAACTCTTGACTTTTCTTTTTGTTTTTTTTATTAAATGTAATGAACTTGGTGTGATGAATTTATAAATTTTGTGCTTCTGACTTATGTGGATCTCTTTGCTGCTTTGCTTTCCATTTATTTTTCATACTTGATGTTTTTTGCATAATTTACAAAACTTAGCCAATGTTAATGAACGTTATGAAAAGCCTGACTTGAGCTGAGCTAGGTTAAGAATGTAGAACTTGTGCCATTACAAATCAGTCTTCATACATTCTCTCATTAGAAAGGGCATCATCAAGCAGAAACTATATTAACCACTAATATGCCCTAAGCTTAAGGTTTTTTTATTTTTATTTTATAGATTTTGGATATTATTAACTTGACTTGAATTTATTCATCGTAGTTATCTGGGAACCTCTCGACCTTTTTACGTCATGATATCATTCTTATGACTTATTTGGATTTTGGATATTATTACTCCGAGATGAAAATTGAACGTAGTTGCCTGAGAACCATTTTACTCTTATATGTTCTGAAGCTGCATCAGGGCTTATTCGGACTATGAATACTATTACCTCAGGGTGATGATATGACATAATACTTTATTTCTTCCATCTAGAAATGGTGAAAGTCAAGTTCGGCTACGACAAGTTGGTTCTTGCCTACTTTGATTTTTTATTATTGTATGACTTATATTGAAACTGAGGCTAAAGTATTTCCTTTAAAGGTAAAGGTTGTTTTTACCAGAATGTTGGCTTTTGAGTTCACTGATCTCGGGATTTTTCTTATTATAACTGTTCTTAGGGTGCCTAGAAGTTATTTTGCTTTTTTTAAATAAACTTGCATGTTGCTCTCACAGGCCTGGAATTGCCCGTTGATCTGACTGGCTATTAGTTGGGAATCACAGTAAATGTCTAGGCTTGTGATCAAAGTCTAAGCTAGATTGATCCCCACGATTAGAGCCTAGTATTCTACCTCACTATTTGTGACCTTAAAGTTGAACTTCAACGAATACATTACCTCAATTCCTTTTGAGCTAACTAGGATAACTTTGGCTCTTCCTCTTTATGCATTTGAAGCTCTGTTGATGAAGAGATTCCAAACCGGTTTGGCAGTGTTTGACATATGTGGATTCCCTTATAACTGACCTAGAGGGTCTTCCGTAATTTGATGAACGAGGAGGTGTTTAGATATTGACCTTTTCGCCACTAAGCATACTAAAGTTTGTCCTTTTATAGATTTTCTTGGTTTGTAAGGGATGTCGTATTCACTAAGCTCAATAGATTAATTGACCAGTCGATTAGATAGGTAAGGTCGATAGAGAATTTGCCTTAGGTGTTGGTTTATCAAAACTAACCTTGATGAGCCTAAAAGTATGGTCGCAACTTCTTTGCTGCTACCACCAATGCTAGTGCCAACTTCTAGGCGGAGAATATCTTATCTTGGCATCCAGCAGTGCTTTGCTGGTGTAATAGATGGGGTAATGAACTTTCTCTGAATTTTTCTTCACCAGGACTGAGCTCATAGAATGGTCTCTCACCGGAAAGTAAAGGTAAATCACATCTTCAATTCTAGGGCTTGTCAGATGTGATGGCGATACAAGGTATTGGTTTAGTTTCTGGAAGCTGCTTTCACATTCTTCAGTTCACTCAATTTTCTTTCTTTTCTTCATAATTTGGCAAAAAAAAAGAAAATAAATGTCTATTGCCTTGGATAGGAAGCTACTTAATATGACCAATTACCCTGTTAAGCTTTGTAATTCCTTGAGAGTGGTAAGGGATTTAAGATCCAATATTGTCTTAATTTTTTTACGGATTGGCCTCGATACCACGCTCATTAACCATGTATCCTAAGAACTTTCTGAACTGGATTCTAAATGTGCATTTCTCATAATTTAACTTTATATTGTACTTCCTCAGATAGGAAAAGGTCTCTTCCAGGTGTCTTGGATGGTCTCTTCCTCAGATACTGCGCTCACTGACCATGGCCCTTAATGATTTGGTAATCATATCATTGACATAGACTTCCATAATTGTCTCAATCAATGGTCTGAAAACCTGATTAATTAATTTTTAGAACGTAGCCCCCGCATTCTTTAGTCCAAAAGGCATTACTCTATGACAATACAACCCTTGGTTGGTTATGAACGCTATTTTTTCTTGATCCGACTCGTACATCCTGATCTGGAATGCATCCATGAAGCTTAATGACTCATGTCCCACTGTCAAGTCCATTAGTTGGTCAATTTTGGGGAGCAAATGCTGTTTTTTGGATAGGTTTTGTTCAAATTCGTGAAGTCCACGAACATTCTCCATTTTTTATTAGTTTTTTTTCACCATAACTACGTTAGACACCCATTCAGATAGTACAATTCCTTAATGAATAGTACTTTCATCAATTTTTCCACTTTGATGTCCACCACTTCTCTACGTTCAGTATTGAACAATTGTCTCTTTTGTTTCACGGGTTTATATTTGGGTTGATTGAAGTTGATGAGAGATTACCCAAGAATCAATTCCTGATATGTCTTCATGTGTTCATGCGAATACATTCATATACAGTCTTAAAATATCCTTGAGTAATGCCTTCTACTCCTCAGGGAAATGAGAGACAATTGTAACTATTTTTGCAGGGCTTCCTTATTTAGGATAACAGGTTCTACTGCCGATGTCGTGTTACCCTGATTAGCTTCCCAACTAAAACTTTCCATTATTTGCCCATACTCTAGATTCTCGTCATTGGTTTCTAGGATTTCCCCCTAATAACGCTTTAACAGGCAGTTTGTGCCTTTTTATGAGGCAGCGAAGCATGATCGAGCTTCCTTTTAGCTTCCCTTGATGATCCAAATACCTTCTCCTACTCTGAATTTCAGCTTCATGTAATGAATGCTTTCCATTACCTTTGTAGTATTGAGAAAAGTTTTTTCGAGAATCATGGTGTAAAGCATATTGAGATCGACTACTTGAAACTCAACTATCATAGTTTTTTTTATAGGGCTTTTCTCCCATGATGATAGACAGTTGTACTATGCCCAAATGGGTGGATGCATGATTTGTTGAAACTATGTTGTTACGGCTGGTCTTAGCCTTAGGTCTTCAATTTCCAAGGAATCTAAGGTTTTCTTGAAGATAATGTCGACCGAACTTCTTATGTCTACTAATATTAAGTTGACCTGAGCTATTTCCTTTATAAGGTTATGGCCAGAATGTCATCATGTGGGTAATGTACCCTCACTTCATCTTCGTTTGTGAACATGATCAGGATCGAGGCAAACTTTTACTTCTTCTCGGCTTTACGTTCATGACATGAGCATCCGAAGCCGGAGTAGGTAAGAATACTTTGAATAGTTCTTTCTTACCCTGTTTGAGTTTCTGCCAAGGTAGTTCCATCAAAGATCACCATTGTCTGATGTTCATACGTCTTTTTATGCTCGGCCTTTTGATTCGGAGTGTTGAGCCCATCCTCATTATTTGCCACAAAATCAACCATATAATTATGTAACATCCCAAAACCCGAGATGCTACCGGCATGTGATAAAACTACCTTATCACCCTAAGTCTTCTACATTCTACTTAAATACCAATGTGAAATATACATGCATAACATATCTTATAAAATATACTCATGTAGCTCAAGGGGCGATATGCCTCCACTAATAGTGTATATATATATATATATATCTCAAGTGTTTACATCATAGTACATAATATACTAATTATACAATAATAAATATCAAGCTGAACACCATATGACATAATGAATGATGCAATACTATACATGACATGGACTTAATAATCTTGGTGACTACGATGTGTACCATTTTCTCAGCTTGTGTTTTCTTGATACTGAACTAGCTTATTATATATAAAGTCTTACGAAACTGGAGAGTGAGGGGGGTTGAGTCTTGGGAGACCCAGTGAATGGAAAGAAAATTTTCATAAAATCATTATATGTATATACATGTACTTTATGGAAGTAAGAACTAAACATAATCATTTATCTCTTTATTACTAGTACATATTAGAATACCATTGTATACAAATATACATATAACATCTTGCTTATACATTCTTGTTTGATACTAAAGACTACGCAAACAGGAAGAGGGATCATATCTAGATCCATGGATCAATTTATAGCACACGCACACGCATGCAATCATATTCACACACACATACACACACACACACAAAAAAACATGCACACACACATCATAATTATATATCACAAATGTAGAATTTACATTAAAATCATATTCAGCCTCCTCCTAGCCATAGTCTCATAACTCATCAACACTACCACCCATCATTTCAATATGCATAATCATAATTATAAAATAATTATGAATATCACATTAAGAAAATAAGATAGTATAAGTATTCTACTTACTGGTTCGAAATTGATTAGTTCAACTTAAGATGAGGTCGACAGATGTTTCGGTTGATAATCTACAGTACATGACTTCTGTCTTAATTTATAGTTATAAATGAATACACAATAACCATATTATGCATGTACATTTTCTTCAATAAAATTTACATGTTTCTGATCACTATGGAGTTCAAACCAAAATTATCTAAGTCGGATGTTCACAAATTCACTTTTCGATTACTCTTGATAACACTTTACTAAACAGGGAAAAACTTCATATTTTTGTTGGGATCAATCAGCATTAAATCTTAAGCTAAATTTTTGAAAGAATATTCTCTTATAAGCCTAGTTTTTATGATTTTTTATGGATTAGGATTTCGGATCCGAATACTCAAGTTATGAACAGATTTCTACACACTGCACGGGGTGAGACAGTGTGCAGGATAGAACAGGGCGGCCATTCCAAACTTTGCTGGGAACTCGTTCATTCATGAAAAATTTTGGTTTTCAACTATATTAACCGTTATCGTGTCTAATTTTCATAGATTTTGTGGCGCTAAAATCGGATGTTGGGAACACCATTCTATTTTGGGTTTTTTGTACGCTGCTCAACATTTTCGGCAAACCAAAATTTCGTACAAAACAGCCAAGTTCCTAAAATTTTTAGGAACACACCCTATCACAAAAAATTCTAATTTTTTACTATATTGCTCATAATCGTGTCTAGTTTTTCTAAAATTTTACGGTTATGTGATTGGAGATTTATAAGTCATTTTATTTCTAATTTATCGAACTCTGTTCGAAATTCCAATGACTAACACACCCATTTCTACTCCATTTCTACTCGTAAACTCGTTGCCTTTCAGTCCCGCATGACCCAGCCACCGCAATATCATGTTATTACATTTTAAATCTATATTTTACATAGACTAAAACAACCAAATCATAGCCAAATAAATAACCATGTAGTATCTTCATTATTCTATAATCAACAAGTTTCAATAACATTATTTTCATATGCAATTCCTACAAAACAAAACCCATATTTTCAAATCATAAATAAACACATATACTCACCTTTTCTTACTGGAAACTAGATCTCTTTCCCTTTCTTCTCTTCCTTTCTTCTTCTTTCTCTTCCTCTATCATTTTCTCTCAGCAAAGCTCTCTTTCTTGACCAAACACTACTTCTCTCATTTGCCATATTCTACTTCTCCCCTCTCTTGCTTGCTTTTTCTCTCATGTCTCTCCTTTTTTTCTTTCCCCTTTCTCCTTTCTCTCTTCTTCTTCCTCTCTCTCAGCCTCTCTTGGTTTCTCCTTTCTTTTCTCTTTTCATGGGTTTTTCTTCCCTCGGCTTTTCTCTTTGATTCTTTTTCTTCTCTACGTTTCTCCTTTCTCCCTTTTTGTTTTTGCTTTTTATTTCTCCTCTCTTCAAGAATTTGGTAGGCTTTATCCCTTAAGAAAGAAATGATAAATTAAAAGAAAAAGAATAAATATCTTGATTTTCAATAATATAGGCAGGCCATATTAGATCATGAGCTTATTTTTCATATCTAAATTGGGTTTTTTTTTTCATTTACTTTCTAAATCCAATTGCATTAAAAGTAATGCAAAATTCTTTAATTAAATGGGTTTAATCATTTAACCCATTTTCTTGTAAACTCTCTTGTCCTATTTTAAATTAACTCACTTTTTAAATTATTAATCTTTTAAGTTCAAAAAAATTTTATTTCGGTCACCAAAACATTATTATAATAGTTATGTACAATTTCAATCGTTACAAATTATTTCTGACGAGGACCTCGATTTGGCTCTTAAGGTCGAAGCACTCATTTGTAAGGTGTCCGGGGCTTTGGTGAAACTCACAAAACTTATTCTTCTCGTTTTCTCTCTGTTTTGCTTTTATGGGGTGAGGTTTCATCAGTAAAGTTCCTCGTCTTTTTATTTCTTAGAGGATTTGTAAGAGAGGCACGTTTAAGGGAGTGAGAATCATTTCTTCTTAGACTTGGGCTACCTTTCTCGTATCATCTTTTCTCGGTGAATGATTTCCTCTTAGAAGGAAGTCATCTTTCTAAATTAATTGATGAAAACCTTATACAATTGGTCGAAGCTATGGATGCTATTAGTGGTTAAACTTGTAAACCACTTCTTTATTTGCCCTTTTAATGTTAATGGGAATAAGCGACACATTTGGAATTCCCTCATCCCTTGTATTAACATCATCTCCCTAAAAAAATTCATATGTAAGGATGGATTAGTTTTTCTCATGAAGGGAATTATCTAGGGCATCTTGAACTTTCTGGAAAGAATAAGGCCTAGGATCTTCCGAGAGAAAAGAGATTTCGAATGCAACTCCAAATGAGATATTGATTCATCATTCCTCTTTTGGTCTTGTCTCTTCTATTTCTACAACTTTTTAATCAACCTTTTAACGTAAGCTTCCAAGTTATCAACCTTTTCATCACATTCCCTATGTTTCCTTCCCTGAGATGGGCTTCGTTCAAAGCCTTCTTTCTCCTTTTGACATTTTTGATTAAGGAATGTCATCATGTCTTTTGGGCTTGAACTACTCTCTGACCTCCTTTTGCGGATTATCGCCAAGTCATTCGGAGAGTACTGGGATTTGGGGTTATGTTCATCAATAAACTTAAAAGTATCATTGTCGTCTCTGAGCTTTTCTAGAGGATAGCCGGAAACCTTTCTCTTTCCTTTTTCTGTGGCGGTATACTTTTTTTGGTGGTATTTTGACCAAAATTCGCTTCGCAATCCTTAGTATGTATGATGTTCAAAATGCTACTTTCCATGGCCTTCGATGGTATAGGCATCCTTAGCCCGAGGGAGCCGCCTTGAAGCATTCTTTTCATCTCTAAAACTTCTTTCGCCAACATCTAAATTTTTCTATCTTTTTATGCATGTTGTCTTTCATTGTTAGCCAACCTTTGAGCCCACTGAGCAGTTTCTATGGCTCCTAGGTTGGAGAAATTTTGATGCGGAGATGAAGGTTCTGAGTCGTGATTTACGCCTTTGAAGGGTGATTGTTGATTGTTATCATCCTAGTTAGCTATTGTTGTCGCCTTGAGGGGATTTTCTTTGGGATTCCTTCTTGCCATCGTCTGGTTTCTGATTGAATAAGTTTGCTTTGTTGCCATAGCTTTTCTTCTAATTGTTGTTGTTTTTGGCTTCTTATTTGATTCCCATAAATAGTATCAGATGTTAATTCAACAAAAATCCTTCTCGAGACTCAACGCACCAGTGATAATCTTATTCGCTCACTTGGATATAGTTCTTCTTGAAATCATAGCAAGATCTAAAAGGGTAAAGTCGGTAGTCCAACAAAAACCCTTCAATGTTTAAGTCAGAGTTTTACTTTTTGGAGTTAAAGAGAGAAGAAAGATAATGGCAGTATCAACTTATGCAAAGTTAGGTTAAAGTGCAAGTGCGTAACTGGTTGCCCTTGGCTACCTTTTTATATTTTGCTTCTTGATAAGTCTCCCAAACATATTGATATTCTTGTAAAATCTGGAAATTATTATCTCAGACGTATTTAGATTTAAGGGATTACAGAAACTTAACTTTATAAGTATCGGTATTCCAAAAATTACGGTATCTTGAGCCCTTCTTGTAGAATACTTTTACCTAGCCATGGATCTTTATTATGGAATAATCTGGAAAGAAACTAAATTCTTTGTTAGTACATAATTATTGAGAGATCTTGGAAGTTTTTGCTAAAGACTTTTTTATTTACTTTAAATGGTCTCAGATTTAATCATATGCCTAAGACCTTCGCCATGTTGTATCTAAGACCCTCATAGTCGGAAGAGGTCTTGGAATTCATGTTCAGGCCTGAAACCCTCTATTTAGCTTGAGAGGTCTCGGCGTTTGTCATACCCAAGATCCTTACCATTATACGGTGATGACCCATTGAGCTCAAGCTAAGCTTGTATCTTCTTCATCATTTGCTAGACTTCAACTTGAGTTTTGTATTATCCTTTTGCCAACCCAAAGCCCATTGGGCTTTATTCATGTCTCAGGCCATTTTTCAAGCAAACTTATTTATCTTATTTTTCGTTCACTTAATTTTTGTCATATATTTCAATAATTTTATAATTTAATATTATTAATTTTATTTTTTTAAGAATTTTTATGAAATTAAAAATTAAAGAAATTTAGATAATTGATAAACATGGTACCCTATTTTCAAACCGAAGCTGAAAAAAAAAAAAAGAATCCTGTTAAACAAAGTAGGTTCCAATTCTGAGTTAAATTAAAACTGGTTTTACACACCCTTAGTTCTGGGTTATAAATGAAAATATTTTTTTGTTATAATTTTTCAATTAAACAATATTCTTAATGTGTGTCTTTGACACACGTGACATAAAAAAAACATTCATAAAAATAATGTTAATTGAAAATTACGAATATATATCTAGAGAAGTTCTCAAATGCTGACGTTCACATCTTTTAAAATATAAATTTAGTATAATTTAACATTGATTTGTGTAAATTATCATTGTTTTTATACTAAATCAGCGTTAACTTATGTAAATTCATAATTGAATTACACCAAATTTATATTTTAAAAGATGTGGACGTTCGCATGAAAATATTGTGAGCTCTCTCTTAATTTTAGTGTGAGGTCTCTTAATTTTAGTGTGAGGCATATTTAAATTTTCCAAATTTGTATTATCTCAAAAACGATTATCAATTAAATTCACTAGCACCCAAGAAAAGGACTCTAGCAAATGAACTTTTAGCAGTAAAGAGGGAAATATCAATATCACCCAAAGATTTCCCTTGTTGTATATGAATGTTAAGCAACAACACTCAATTCCCTAATAAGATAGTAAATCTTAATTGATAATTCACCATTTTGATTATAAAATATAAAACAAATGCAAATTCAAGCCAATAATTAGGGCTTTACAGTTGTAATATTTGCTTTAAATAATGAAATCTTTAAATCAGAACCAGCTATTAAAAGTGACAAAAATAGTTTCATAACCACATAGATTTCTTTTCCTTGAAAAGGAAATAGAAAGAATTATTTATGATTCATGCATTGGTTAAAACTTCTAATCAAAAGTCTTAATTTAGGTTATAGTGCCTAATAAAAAATTAATAATGATGTAATTGCTCAACTAAAATCAATACATCAGTTTCAATGACCCCATGTAAAAGTTTTCACTTGGCTTGAAATTGAAGTTGTTCTATTTGTAATTATAAACCATGAAAGTGGAGGATTTGCCATGTTCAAAATTGGCTACAATTTATAACGACTTATTCTAAAGCAAACAAAGATATCTAGAAATGAGTTCTCAACACATAAATATTGCTATTATAAGGTAGAAAATTACTAGCTTAGGTTATTAAAACCAGTTCATTAAAGTTGGGTAAAGATGCCAAGGTTGAGAATTTTTTATCTTAAATTCTTTGAAATTAATTTAACGATCAAAATTTAAGTTAAAATTTACTAAAATATATACATCATTTCATGAGAAATTGAACTTATGCAAATTGATTTTTGTGATTTAAAAAGTAATTTCAAATTTTCCGTTTTATGTTACACAAATTTTTTTTTTTTTTTGTATTTATAATAATATTACAAATGTATGGTAGGCAAACACATGAATGTAAGGCGTCTTTTCTTTCTTGTGGGGGTTGCATTGCAATGCTTAATTTCCATGCATCAACTAGTGCAAATCAAGGGCCCAACAATTTCTACACACATTGGAATAGAAAGTCAATTAAGTTTATGTGTGGACGAAGAAGTGCAAAACAAAAGAAGATAAAAACAATAAATATAGGAGAAGAACACTTCTTTACAACCCATATGAACAAATTTTTATTTTTATTTTAAAAATAAAAATAAAAACCCTAAAGTCCCTAAAGTGCTAGCATTGGTTAATTATCAAGGCAAGTACTTAGCCCCCTCAAGCATCTAAATTTGTGGGGTTATTTGGAAAAAAAAAAGTGCCATAGAATAACAACAACTACTAACAAATTAAAAAGAAATGTCAAGTCATGATAATATTAATTCATTTTGAGAAAATTAATGCTAAATTGGATAGGAATTCCGTCCAAGAAATGAATGAAATATGTTAATATTGCTTAATAAAGGAAGAAGAATGGCACATTTTTTAGTCATTCAAGGAAAAAGGATTCTCTTGTCGAGGATAATTTTAGTTGGGCCCGGCTAGTATTTTTGTTTTGTTAAAATAATAATTTGATTTCTCCTTATTTGGAAGAGAATTATTCTATCTTAATCTATAATTTTTTTAAGAATTTAAATACTTTATTGAATCATGGATTTGAATTGCTCATTTACTATATGATAGAATTTATTGTCACATCATTATTTTATTTAATTTTATTTAATTATTATTAACGTGATATCAATTATTTACATTATAAGTTTCGGTATATTTTTTTATCCCATTCCAAATAATTTTTTTTTTTAAAACGGTATAAAAGATTTGAAGTTGTTATTTTGGCTTATATTATAATTAAATAAATGTTTGCTAAATTATTATTTAAAAAAAATTTATTTTTGATAAATTTTAGTATATATATATATATATACGAGATATATGATTGATGATTAAACATGGTCTCTCATGTCAACATCAAAAATCAAAGATGTGGACCAATTTTTCAGTCATTTAATTTAGTGGGGGGAACATTATTCATGTGAACGTCGTTAACTTACAACTACCAAATTCAGATACCGAAGACTATAGCCTCTTTTAAATTAATTAATATTGAAACCAATCATATAACATAACATAGAAATTATTTGTTACTCTTATATATATAATTTCTCTCTCTTTCATTATTGGATATCATCTACACAACCAAACTCATTTGCAACATAAATTTTGTAACGAAAGAAAATTAAAGAAACCCCCAACTTTCGGACTTCTTGCCTCATAATATTAATTGTTAAAGTTTTAAATTGTTTAAATATTAAAGTAAATCAATAAAATAATTAATACCCACAAAACTAATGTGTTTTATAAAGACATGGTATTGTATTAGTAATCAAATTTAAGCTTAGAAAAATTAGCTATAAATGCAAATCAATTTCTCTCTTTTGAGCTCATTTTCTAATAATTGTTCATGATTTGATGTTAAATATAGAAGGTTTTGTTGTTGATTTCTTCCTCATTTTAATCATGAAATGGAAAACCAAATGAAATATATATATATATATATATATATAAATATATATATGTATATCTTTTAAAAATTAAAGAGAAAACAACCCATTATTAATGGTTGAAATCAACAAACTTGTATACATCTCTTTCTTTTGAAAATTATTATGTAAATCTCAATCGAAGAGATAAATATTTGAATGGTTTTGATTAAGAAATTTGAAATCTTAGAATGGTCCAAGAAGGCTAGCAGAATCAAGAACATGGCATTAGATATTGATATCAATTTATGCATAGCATATATATATATATATATAGAGAGAGAGAGAGAGAGAGAGAGAGAGAGAAAGCGACCAAGGATATAACATAATTTCAGGATGCCCCACAAATTTAATGCAACATCTGAAAAGATGCCCAAACGTGGTCCAAACAAGGCCTTCAGTTCCAGACAACAATGATCAAACCAACCAAGCTTTTATGGAGTTGAAAGAGCTAGCTATTCATACATACATAAATGTACTTATATTGACAGTTAAGTGTCTCTACAAGTAGAAAAATCCAATGAATCCCCCATCTTCATTTCTTGGTCCCATCCACATTTGTGTGGTATTTATTCATTGTACGTACACAAGTATATATAGGTATATAAAGAGTCTTTCTTCAGTGGAGACGTTAGCACGTTATAAAATTTGAATTTTGACATATTAAATATGTAACTAAACCTTGAATTTCAATCTGTTGTGAGAAATGATTAATATAATACAAGCATAAGTAAGTCTTTATTAAAGTTGTTATGTTATGTAATAACCCTAATCGTTAAACTTATAAGTCATAACATAAACTGATCGATTTATAATATGAAACGTTGAATTTGTAATCACTATAGGATTGATACTCATGACTATATAGTAAACAAACTCTTTCTGTTTTCATGATATGTTAGCAGCTTTAATTTGATTCTTCAAAAAGAGAAGAGAAATGGTGGGCATCTCATGTTTCCCAATCTATTCATCTCCACTAGCATATATGTATATATATATTTGTATATGTAAATTTTGCATGCCACATTCTTGTTTTCTGTTCTTATCTGCTAAAAATATCTATAACTTATATTCTTTTCTTACATAAATAATTTTGTGTTTTGTAATAAACTCATCAGTTTGAGAATGTGAAGTAATAGACATCATGTGAATGAAAGGATATGAGGGCCAACAGGAATGTCTGAAACTCTGATCATAAAACCCTTTTCCTTCCTCTCTTTTCTCTTTACTCTTTAGCCATCCACATCTTATTAGCTTAAATCCACTGCAGTCCAATTGAAGGATTCGCCCCAGTATTATCCAATTGTCACTTGACACATATGCTAATACCACACCACTTGAAAATTACCTCACAATATATACTATATCATGTTATATATATACATATATATAAGAAAATTCTCAACTTAATTTGTAAAATACAAAATTTGAAATAATATAATACTATTTTGTGCAATGCATTGTTGTTTTGTAGCAATGCAATGGTATAACATTTATATAACTTCAAATCTGCATTTTCATCACGAAAGAAAATTTATATGTGTATATATATATGTAAAACTTATTTTTAAGTATACATATCCATACTTTGCAAATTTTGAATTTAAAATGATAGATTAATTTCTCTAATCATATAATATTTTCTTTTGGCAGCATTACAACATGTATGTATATTTTAAAATGCAGATATCTATACTTTATAAAATACGAATTTGAAGCAATGCATTATTGTTTTGTAACAACAAAACATTGTTTTGACGTAAAACAATATTTTATAACTTCAAATTCATGTGTAAATCACGAGAGAAAAATTAAGTATGTATATAAAGAATTAAAAAGAAGAAGAAGAAGAAGACATATGTTCAACAAAAGCTTAGACTAAAAAAATGAAAGCAAAATACATAATATTAAATAATGAAATATAAAATGGTAACATCCAATATATAAACAAGTATTAATGTTATAAATAGAAAAAATAGGAGCTCTCTACATCAAAACCATTTAGTCCACATACATGAAGAGAGAGAGCAAAGTGGGAGGCTCAAGACATAGAGTTCTCAGAGGAAACGTTGCTTTCAGGCCACCTAATTGCATACAGATGAGGAACAACTAGATAGCGACACTTCTTCCTCAAAACGGAGCAGCTGCAAGAATGTATAATATAATAGCTAGAGAGAGAAAGAAGAAGAAGGCACAGAACATATTGATCAGGATTGTAATTAAGAAGAAAGGACTTGTTTACTTGTTTGGTGTAATGTTTTGATGGAGAATTAGGGTTTTTCTTTATAGGATGGTGACTATTTTCTTGGACAGATGTTAACGGATCACATGTCTGTTTAAATTTGTTTCAATTGAGATTTTGTCACAATGTTATGAGAAGTATCCAATATTCTACACCTAACATTTAATGACTCTTTCTTCAAATTCATCAAATCACTACCAAATTTGATAAAAAGGGTTACGGGGGAAAGTTGATTTTTAATTATTTTGTGCTTGTTACAGAGTCAAAATTCATGATCAGAAGCAGCATATATAGCTGGGAAAACAGTAGAAAAGGTATTAATTACGAAGAAAATAAATAGCTAGCTGTGTGCAAGTGTTTATCTTACGAAAGAAAAAGAAAAAGTCTTAGCTAATAGAGTTTTAACGAGACTATTCAATAAAATTCATCATAATTACTTCTATAATTCGTTAACTTTAAATTGAATGCATGTATAACAAGATTATATTAAATGAGCCTAGAAATAATGTAATAGCGTACACGAAGTGATATATGTCTGTTACACTCTCTATTTGGTGATAATAGTTTTAATGAGATGATATGTTCGTTTCAAGATAATATGTTATATATATATTTTTTAATTTGATAATTGCCTATAAGAGGTGATACGTCTGTTTTACTTAAGACTTTCTTTATATAATAACAGTGTACACGAAAGGTGGAATATAGAATGTTGCCAGATCATGTGGGAAAAGAAACAGCGGCAAGTTGGGGATCACATCAGATAAATTTGTGCTTAATTTATGATGGGCATATAAAGTTGGTTCAGTTGCATTGAAGTATTTAATTGAAAGCTAAAAAAAATGGTCCCCCTTCCAACCCACTACCTTGTGAATAGGACTTTAATAATGGCAAAGAAAGAAAGAAAGAAAGAAAGAAAGAAAGGGAGTTTACAAATTGAAAGAATGAATGAAGAAAGAAAAATCAGTTTGTTATTGTCGTTGCTGCTTGTTTCTTTCAGTTCTTTCCATTAGGGTTTTGGAGCGAAGAAAAAAAATGTGAAATTTAAGGGCATGTTAGGATGGTAGTTGTGATGGTGGGGGGCCACAATTCATATTGAAGAAGTACTTCCATTAAATCCCAAACTAAGAAATATGTGCAAATGGGGCTCAGAGAAAGCAAGCAAGAAGCAAGTCGTATAGGAAAAAGCACTTAAATGAAAAGCCCAAGAAAATTTATAATAATTTGAGAGAAGAAAAGGAGAAAGAAGAAGAGATAGTGACTTGTCTTGAAATAGCAAAGTAAAGAAAGGAAGAATTATGAAGAGCTGTGAGGCTGTTGGGGCCGAGAATAATTCCAAAACGAGTCGAGCATGCACGAATAAAGCAGTATGAATTTGCAGACATACTCCAAATATAAAATAAAAAACATTAAAATTACCCAATTTCAAATACTTCCCATGCAAATCTACACCATACTCAGAATTGTATTGTAGATACATATGATTGAAATTGTCTTCTCTCCCATAGCAAAATCTAATTAATATTAATTTTCTTGAGGACCACTTTGGCCTTTGCTGGCTGCAGAATCCCTGCAACAGATATAAAATAGCCAACAGCTATAAAGAACCAACACCAACTATTAGTACCTGGTCCTGCAGAGAGAAAGAAAGAAAGAAAGAAACGATCGATTGAAAGTATCTGATGACCATAATTTTCTAGGAAAATGAACGAGAAAGTAAAAGAAAATTTAAGAGAGAGATAGAGAATTACCGACGACGTCGTGTCATTTTTATTTTTAATTTTTACTAACGTGGGTTGTTGATTGATTGATTGATACAAGTACATGTTATACAATTAGAGTTGGAGAGGAAGAAGACGGATGTTTACAGAAAAAGAGTGTGATGCTCCTTCGCTTTCAAAAACATTTATATAATTCTTATAATAAATAAATTTAATAATAATTTTCCTTTTTGGATACATTGTAATATAATAAAACAATATTTAAATATGCTTGTATGAATATGTGCATGCATGCACATATTCATACAAGCATATTTAATTGATTGTTTATACTCCCTTTTTGATTAACAATATTATTTTTGTTCTTTATCAAATCCACATCGATTTGATTTCCTTCTCTTGTTTAGTTGTTTGTGGTTGACATGTCAAATTTAATTACTTTGAGTGAAAATTAAATAAATTTTATCAGAGGTGAAAGCTAAAACAAAATGTCCGATATTAATATTTTTATAAGATTGTTTGATAAAATAATGTCATATATTTTTAATTTTTTTCTTATTTATATTAATTAATATTATAATTAATTAATTCTTTAGAATAACCATATAAATTTTAAAAATATATAGAATGAAAATTTTGATTAGGATGAAATATAATGTGTCTTAATCTTCAAAATTATCGAAAATATAATAAAGTCTTAAATATATTATGTGGTATATATGTTTGAGTAATAGTCAAATAAAATCATGAAGCATTGTAGATGTAGGGTGAGATTAATTATTTGACATAATGTTTCAATTTTCATTGAATGTCCAGCTCTTGGCCTACTTAGTTGCAACTTCTCGAATTGATGACTAACATCAAACAAACAAGTACTAAAGAGAACATGTGTTATGTGTCATAATAAAGGAGAAAATTGCTCCTATTAATGATTTGATAACAATGTGACAGTAACATTATTTATATCTTGATAGCTCACAAATTAATCATATTTTTTTTAGGATTTTTCATTAATATTTTTTCTATTATATCATATTATTAGAATTTCGATTAATGGGAATGACATTTAAATCACAAATCTCTTGTACAACTCTAAAAAATCTCTTGTACAACTCTAAAATATTTTATGGTTAGAATGAGATTTTGTTTGGTGGTTTATTTTTGTGAAGTTAATTTTTTAACTGAAATTTATTAATTTTAAAACATAAATTCAATTCAAAATTTACTAATTAACATGTTTCTTAATAATAATCATTACATTAATTTTTTATACTTAATTTCTTAACATGTGTTAATAATTAATAAGTAATTAATAAAGACTTTTCTCTAAGGTTATCATATGTACTTGATCGATGCCACAAAAAATATTCACTATAAATCTAGGGATAGCTCTTTGTTTTCTTTAATTTTTTTTAAATATTATAAAAATATATTAAATTTCTCCTCAATTCGATAGTAATTGTACTAATTAACACCTACAAAAATAATCCTTTCATCAACCAACATAATTAAAACTTTTTCTTCATATCATTAAATTAAATTGCAATATGTCCCATTATTATTAACATTCAATTTGATCTATTGACTAGTAAGACTATAAATAAACATTATTTTCTCTTTTGTATTTTTTTATTATCTTATCTTATATTATGACATGATAATAATGCTAATAATGACAACGATTATTATAATATCATTAATTATCAAAGTTGATGTTATTATTGTTCTTATCATGTAATTAAGAGTAGAATTAATGTTCCATATGATTCATAATAATATCTAGATAGATACTTTAATTAATTCTAATCTCTTTCCATCCAAACAAAATAAGAGTTTTAAATTTTTATTGTATGCATGCTCCTCTCTCTATATCACCATTAAATAAAATGTTATCTTACTTATATTTATTTTGAAACTAAGCAATTACAATAATTGTTAATCAAGATATAAATGTAATAAAATCATGTCATCTAAGATTTGGAAACAAATTATATACCGATCGGTCATAACATATCGAAATAGTAGGGAAAGTTGACAAGAATTTTTAAAAATAAAATAACAATATATTAAATTGAAATAAATGTGTATAAAATAAAATTTTATTAAATAAACACATAAAAATTAGAAAAAAAAATCAATGGAACATCGTATGAGTTAAGACTTTTTAGTTTCACAAGTACGTTAATTCAATAAAATATTGTCATATATATATATATATATATAGTTTAAAATTGACCAATTATAAAAGTGATCGATGGAGAAAATTTAATACAAGTATAATAATTTTATTGAATGGTTATGTTAAAATATGTTCTATCTAAGACTTTTTATTTAATATCCCATCTAAGATATGTGTTCAAATTATAAATCCGAGGGGCCATAACATAATTATCAAGAACTTAGGAGGTTTCTAAAAAACGTGATGAAAGCAAGCAAAAATAAATTGTACTTTTGAGAAGATAGCAAGCCAAACAAACAAACAGGAATAGCCACTCTCAATCTGAGCAGAACTTGTGGCTTTGTCAGCCCTCACTCTCAGATAATATAATGGGTCAGGGTCAGGGTTAGCCCCATTTCTTCATGGATCACACCTATCTCTTCCTTCTCTTTAAAGGTCCCACCACCATTCCCCTTCTTTCTCGCCCCCATTTCCTCCTCATTCATTTCCCTTCCCTTCATTTTCTTTTCCTCTTCCCCTTCTCTTTAATTTCCTCTCGTTAGTTCGGATAACATTTTTTCACAGTACCACGTCCCATGGACAACAACAAGAATGAGAAAGAAACTCATGACTTCATGAACGTAGAATCTTTCTCTCAGCTTCCTTTTATCCGTCCTGCTCCCGTTAAAGAAAAGGGCATTCGTCTTTTCGGTATAGAATTCGGTGGTGGTGGCTGTGGCGGTGGAGCTGGAGATACAGTGACGGCAGGTGAAGAGTATGAGTCAGCTGAAACTAGTGAAGAAACTGCGAAAGTGAACGAGAATGTAGATAACAATCGAAGATTTGAATGTCATTATTGTTGCAGAAACTTCCCTACTTCTCAAGCCTTAGGTGGCCATCAAAACGCGCACAAGAGAGAGCGCCAGCACGCAAAACGTGCGCATCTTCAGTCTGCGATGATGCACAATTCTCTCTCTGATGCGCATATGTTTGGTTTGATGAACTACAGGCTCGGCTCGGCTCCGGCTGCAAACATTACTTTCCCATCGTGGAATACTCATACAGCCCATTCTGCTAATACTAGTAGGTTTTTCGGAAGCCATAGCTCGTTTTCTCAAGCTCCAATCAATGGCAGTCCGTTGGGTTTGTGGCGATTCCCAGCCGCCGCTCAAACTCATGCTAGTTTTAATCGTGAGCGTTCGATAAATCCCTTGCCGTTGTTTGCTGCTGAAGAATTGAAACCGTCGCAGGTTGTTGGTGGCTCGAGCTCCCAAAGCAGGTACGTTTATGAGTCAAAGACAAACGCTCAAGACCATGTGAGTTTGGATCTACACCTGTAATACTACAATTTATATTAACTTCGATGAAAAAGAATTTGAGAGATTTTTTTTTTCTTTTTTATTCATTTTGTTCTTGTGCAAAATGAGGCGACAGTTCATCGATCTTAATATTACTAATTTAAACATCTCGATTTCACTATTATTTATTATGTAAATGATATAATTTACGTTTCCCTTAAATGCAAAAACCAACACGGTGTAATTTCATAACAATAGGTTGTGATCGATCTATGCACAGTTTAACACTTCTTTTTAAGTTTTCATCGATGATGTTAGCGTTTCCGGAAACAGATTTTCTGTTTTCCGAAAGCAAAAAGTCTCTAAGAAACACTTTCAGATAGATTTAATTCTCTTTCAGAATAACTAAGATCATACGGTTCAGTACAATATATCTATGTCCCTCCTCAAAGTCTCTCAAACATGTTAGGAATGTAATAGAACTGGGTAATTTTTGGGATGCCGCATGAAGATCTGTAGATACACACGTGTGCATACATCTATTATGTTGTCTCGACTGGTGGGTTGAAGAAAGAGGTGAAGAATTTTGATTCATCACTGCAACACATGAGAAAAGCTAGATAAGGTTTTGATGTCGTTTCTTTATGCATAATTTTACAGAAAGAAAATGATACTTCCATGGCATTTTCAGGTAATAAAATAGCTTGAGAAAATTTAATGTAATATTCACTCTTTCCCCCAATTCCCACCATTTCTGAGTGAGAGTAAGAAAAAGAAAATTATGGACTTTTGTTTTATAATTTTATTTATTTATTTATTTATAATATGTGTTGCAATCAAACTTTAAATGATTTCTTATAACAGTTTAAAAAGATTGAGGTGGAACCTCTCTTCTTGTCATTTAGGAAACCTGAAGCTAAGGAAACAAAGGTGGCATTTTGAAGGCCACTCATATCATCTCTTCGTACAATTTTTTTATCATATGTGTTTTTAATCGTGGGACCTTTGGTTGACAAGATAAAATATATTTATAATCAATAAATGTAACAATACACAGTATTAAATATATATTTTCAAGTAGTATAAGAGGTCTGGAGTAGTTCGAATGTCGTTCGTAATTATTACTTTATACGAATTTGGGAACACAAGTTTTAATTAACAGTGAAGAGGGCAAGCAGCAATGGCAAAGTTTTCATGGTTAAACATTAAAGAAAACTTGTGTGCTTTCTTCGTTTCTTTGAGAGAGAGAGAGTTGAAGGGACATAAGAACATGGTTGCTAGTTAAACTGCTGCAAATCTTTATGTTCTTAGCTTTTATATATGTGTTCAAGAAAGTGAAAGAAAATAGAGGGAGAGAAAATAATAAAGAGGAAGATAATTTAGGTGAATAATTAATTAGTTCAGTGAGTTAATTAAGCACTGGGGATTTGGAGATTCTCATGAGACCAAGGAAACCAAGAAGGGAAATATATATATATATATATATATTGGATAATAATTTAGTGATAGTAATGAAATTATGGTTGTAATCTTCTCTAATACTATCTATATGTAATTGTGGCAGCAAAAAGAGGTCAGAACCAGAGTTTTTCTTAGATGATAATGCATGGACATCATTCAATGAATTATTGACAAACAACAGAGAAAGTACTGAATTATAAGATTTTTATAAAATTATACTCTTCAGCATCAGCTTCTTGTTGGGATTTGTGTTTTGTCTCTCACCCAATCCCTATTGCATGATCAGGTTTTGCTTGATTATTGAGGAGGAAAAATTGTTCATTTGGCATGTTCTGCTGCACTCAGTACATTTTCTTAATTAAACTTAATTAAGCCAAATTGCATGTATTAAAACTGTAAACATTTTTAAGTTGAGTACATCTTTATGTTTTGAGGATGATTTTCTATCTAGTTTTGTAGTCGAAGTTGAGCAAAATTAATGACTATTCTCCTTATTACCTTGGCGGTAAAGATTATTGCCATGGCTTCTCCCGAGTTGGTATACCAACAGAAAATAAAAAACAAATTCGGCAAAATGACAAAGGATTAACGTGTATGAAACTGATCACTTCAATAGCAGTGTGATAAGGATTTCTTAAGGGAGTACAAGTTATAGATTAGAGGTCAATTTTATAACTTGAAGTAACTCCATTTGAAAGTGAAAAATCATTGTGTCATTTACTATTTTCAAGTTCTCAAGGTTAAGGATTGAATTTGTTAATGATATACCCCTTAAAATGAAGGGTTAATTTCTTCGTCGAAGAATATATTCTTGTCAAGTAAATACAAAAGTTAACTGTTGTAATTTTAAAATAAAGTAGAAGCATAACAATTACAAATTAAACATACTCCTAAGCATTCTTATTAGTTGTGCATTGTTGCAAAAACTAAAGACAAATCTTAATAAATATTGAACTTTACAGCAAAAGTATATTCTTTATAACTATTTACTTAATTAATTGCCTGCATTGGTATGCAACTGTAACTATCAGGAAATGACCCAAAAAAAGAAAGAAACAATTTACAAAATCGGTTGAAAATCTACCACCAATAAAGGTAACCCTTATGCAATCTAGCAAATCCTTAAATATTCAAAAAGTTTTCAGTCACATCAGAAATGACCCAATTAATTGCCATTTAAGTTAAACAAATTCCGGTGTAAGTTTGGTGGAACAGTTGTTCTCTTACTGTGTTCAGAAACCATTCTCCACAACTTTCTACCTAATTATGTCTCGTACATATGACACCCAGTTATAAAAATGTTCACTGTTGTTTCATCTCCGCACTCTAGATTTTTTATTAACCCATCTAGCTATTAATGTTCAAAGTACATTTACTAGAAGGAAAAATGACTTAAATTACTGTCTGTTAATTTGTAACCAAGAAAAAGGTATTAATTTCAATTTTGTGGTTGCAAGCATCAAAAGGGAAATAGTGGTAAGAATAAAGCATTTATCAAGGTTTAGGGCATACATTAATATTTGATGAAAGGATGTTTTGAATTTCAAGGACATGTATGCCTTTATAAACCTAGTGCTATGTATCTATAAATGTCAATACTAGAAAACAAAATTTGTCAATTTCTTTTCATCCGATGAACCCATCAACCTATATATCTTAGGGTACTTTTATTTATATTTTTATGTGAATATAAATTTTTAACTTTTAAGTATAAGAGACCGAGTGATTGATAAATATTAACTACTAGTATAACTAAGTAAAACTCTAATAGTTACAAGCATAACTCTAATGTGAACAAGATTCAACTACAGGAGATTTTGTTGATTGAATCAATCGAAACTTGGGTTTGAAAATAATAGAGTGAGTGTTAACATCAACCCCAACTATCAAAGACCCCACAAGTAAATGCTGAAGAGAAGGCATGTGAGGAGGAAGATGATAAAAGAAGGCAATAATAAAGACGTGTGAAGAGTAGAAACATCATCATTAGGACCACTTGTTATTTTATTTTTGTTATTGGAATATTGATACAAAAAAATTAAGAGACAAGAGTAAGAGAGAAAGTGAGAGAGAGTAGCAGTGGGATTTAAGAAACATCGGCCCACAACTCTATAAAGTTACAAAACGAGGTTGACAGTTTATACAGTAGCCATTGCCAACGTTTAAAAAGAAAAACCTGAGAGCTTTTGCTTGTTGTAAGCAAGCAACAGGTACCTGCAAACTGTAACCTCACTTTCGCATTCAGTACTACAGTTTCTTTCGTAATTGGATTACCCCATTTTTTGTAATTAACGTTTCCCCATATACACATGGTCGAATACATTTTTAGTTTCTGTTTGGCTGGTTGCCCTTTCTCTATTTAAAAGAGCCTGCTACAGTACAATCTACTGTATTACACAGTTCTTTAAATTTTTGGTTACAATTTTCAAATCTCATCGAATGCATAAGTTTTGTTTGACTGCTAATTCTTTTGTTTTAATTACATTGATTCAAAAGAATTAATTTCTGCCTTTTCAATTCCTTGAATGCCCAACAAGGTCTAGGTTCGTATAGAATGGTTTATTAGACAGTGTCTGGACCAGCTGGCTGGACCAATATAAGTGGACGTGATGTGAGAAATTTCAGACAGGACAGCAACTATGAGGTTTCCTATCTCTGACTATACATACATATGTACTTCACTTTGACTATGATGTTCTTGTTTTTTGTGGACCAAACACACCCTTATGGGAATTTCGCTAAAATACAATTACAACCGGTCATAAAAATACAACTAATTCAACTTTCTTTTTAGTTCAGGTAACAGAAGCCTTGAATAATTTTCCCTGCAACTTCTAAAAGAAAGCCTCAAATAATTTTCCCTGAAACTGCAAAAGAAATTATTTTGATCGTAACATCTGGCAATTGCCAGGGTTTGATTTGCTTCTTTCAGAGCAGAAAACATATGGGATGAACTGTACCATACAAGGTGAATTTTACAGTGCAGATTTGATCCCAAACAAGTCTGGCTCTGCCTCTCCCCCTATAGTTTGGCTGTGAAAAAATGGTGAAGCAAAGGATGATTTGCCATATTGTGCAGAAATATACATAGTTCCAAGATAATAAGAATTTATCAACCTCTTCCATATTGCACAACCTTATATGTTGATCAATAGAAAACACAGCAGCCATGAAATTTGTTTCTTAAAACAACTTTCTTGAACTTAGCCAGTAAACGACAGTCAATGAAGATTGTATGCACTGATGATGAGATTGTAAATTGAATCAGAACCATAAATCATCTGATGAGAAAATTTTCATTCGTATTTTATTGATTCAAGCAGAGAGTAAAAATAAAAAACAAATCGAAACTAGACAAAGAACTATCGCAAAATTGACAATTGTCTGTAGGTTGTTACATATAAAACATTGCTCGCTGAATTGAGAAAAAACAGAATTCTAGACCGCATCTGAAGAAACTTATCTCAGCATTTCTTGCCAACTCTTGGAAGTGTGGGCATCTTCAATTTGTTGAGTTAATAATGAAATGCCGTAATGTGAGACACTTGAAGTGGCATAATATGAAGCACGGTGAGTTGGGTGAACTTTGGAAGCGCATAACCTACAAATTCACATGTTACGATCTATTTAAAGTCCGTATAAATCCAGAGTCGAATGCTTCTCAAAATAACAAGCAACAGCACTCAAATTCATGCATATAACAAAACTGATGAAGCAAATGGCTAGGAGAATTCATGGAACATACATAATATAAATGCAATTTGGAATATAACACATACTGTATTTGTGGCCATAGCAACAACAATTGGTCAAAAGATCAAACGAAATGTATATGCCCTGTGATTTTGGAATTATTCAGAATAAAGCAATTTTCTCTCTTAACCAATAGTTTGATTATTGATTCCTAAACACTGAAACAGTTGAGGATAAAATTTAGAGAGAAAGCTATAAATCAACCTACAGTATGTCCCTGAAAAGAAATTTATAACCATGATAAAAAAAAATGTGGAGTTGTTAAACTTCACAATCAGATGATTTAAATTAAGGATCTATTTCAAAATTTAAATAAGCTCAAGAAATCCATTAACAGAAAAAAAAACAAATACCGAATTGAATATGTTTTTATCAATAGCATAACAAAAAATAAGCATCAAAATTCTTCAAAGCCAACTTAACCACAGATACAGAATGTATACCATCTTCAATTATCAAACAAGCAGAGCATATTCTGAACTAACAGTGGCTTATTGCAAACTGAGAAGATACCAATACATCTCAACATATCACAAAATACCAAAACAAATTTACATATTGACCCTTCTAATTTCTCAAATACCAAGAGTCACGGATGTGGTAGAGAACCGTAAACATTAGGAATCAAGATGTTTGACATCAATCCAAGAGATTAGCTTATCATACCATACTATATAACCCCTAATAAGCTTATGATCCACCCTATTTCTTCCAATTCAAGGTAATGACATTCTCCCTCACCTAACCATGTGACAACCTCGTCAAGTCCAACATAGTGGATAACAAATTGTTCTATTCTTATACCATTAGTAAAGGACCAAACACTTGTAACTAACCCCAAATGATATATCATCAGGTGATGCTGCATAAAAACTCATCATATTTCTATACAAAATGTAAGATTGTAACACAAGGCAAGAACACATAATACGCACCATATGCATTACGTCAAATGCCCAACAAATTCCATTATTATTTCCAAAAGTAGAAACCACTAGATTCCTTTCACAGTGAAAGGTTGAACAACCATATTTCAAGACATTTTCCCATTGTGAAAGGTTGAACTACCATATTTCGAGATGTTTTCCCATTTTCCTTCTCAGGTGCACTCTGCAGAACAAAAGGAAGCATCTCTTCAACATTAAAATCATTTATCACAATTTTGAAGTATTTAACTCTGATGGAAAATGATTTTACAGGGATACAAGAATTATTTGAAGAATATCATAACTTGTTATTGTTCCAAGGAATTACCGAGTACTATTTGTTTGAGTAAGAGAGATGCTTATTTCTGTAGGATTTGAGTTGCTTATATGAAGTTAAAGGAGCATTTCTTGCTAGCTATGCAAAGAACTATATTACACAACTTTACACCCCAACCCCCTCCTAAAAGGAAAAAAAAAAAAACCAACCATACCTCTGAATGGAGCACTAGCACCTGAAAACATTAGAAGCAGGGGAATCTGCCAACAAAGAAGAAAATCAGAGAATGTTAGCCAAAGAAGATGCAACAAGAAGCCGAACAATATGAGGGGAGAAAACCTATTCTGAAAGAATCAAAAATTGATATTTGGGAAGTAAAAGAAACTTACCCCAGTTACAAAAGGAAGCCACTTTGGTCCATTGAGACAATTTTGAAGAAACGGAATCCCTGTATTGAAACCGTGAACTGCACTAAGCATACCACCAATACCAGATCCTGCCTATAAGCCAAAAAAATATCAAAATCAAATAATCATTAAAAAAATCTAGTAGTATTATACAAGGGGTTGCACGAGAACACTTGACCACACACTGAACCAATGTTACATTAATTTGATGTGATCCACTTAAAGCAGTATTTAAAAGTTTCTCACAGCAATTTAGAAATTAAACTAGTTTCAGAAAGCACGAAATTCAACTACTGTGTTTTTTCTTGACAAGTGAAATTCGACTGGAATAATATAAAACAAATATAACATATTCTATTTTTAGAACTCTTTAATCCGAATTGCTACAAATATATGCAATAAGTAAACCTTGGATGAATCTCAACCCTTCTGATAAAACAATTGCTAGACAATGAATTATCGAAGTAATCTAATTGCCTCAATTAAATTGATATTCAAATCCCAAATAACCCAAATAACAAAATTTTCTTCCTTTCCTTTCCCTAAGAAACCAAAAGAAAAAGTTGTAAACAGAAAAACAGACACAGAAAAATGGAAACTGAACTGACCACAGCTGTTGCGTCATGTAAAAAGGAAGTGATTGTCCATTCACCCTAGTGCTAAGATCCACCAAATAAAAAAGAAATTCAGTGAGTCATTAAAACTATATTAAATAAAAAATGAAAACATGGAAAGAGAGTGAAAGAAACATACAGAATTATGGCTGAACAGAGAGAGACAACGTGGGCAGCGAGGGGAACCCAGACCAGGATTTGTCGTAGGATCGGTGATGCAAATTCCCGCTTCTCAGTTTCTCCTCGTACGCTTCTCTCTCTCTCTCTCTCTCTCTCTCTCTCTCTCTCTCTCTCTGTTTCTCTTGTCGACGCTGAGTAGCAAATTTTCACGACCTGTTAATTACGAAAGGTTGATTATGGGCCGCAAATGGTTCGATTAATGCTCCTAATACTATACAGAATCTAAAGCCCACACCCGGCCCGAATTCGTTGGGAACTTTCCTTTTTCAAATAGTACCTCTCTTCTCTAAATTCAAGGAAAATTTAATGATTTTCTTTTTCTTTTTTCATTGTAATTACAAAATTTAAAAACTTAATTTCTCAAAAGTAAATAAATTAAAGACAAACACCGATCTCTGGCAATCAACGTCCAAAGTTATCATCTAATCACTTACATAATTAAGTTACAATCACATGATTTTTTTTTCTTCGATTAGATATATATATATATATATTTAAAGATAAATTAAATTAAAATTTTAGTTGGTTAATAAAAGTCATACTTTGTTGTTGAAGAAATAGAAAATAAATTAAATTTTAATCCAATTTTTAGCCACTAAAACGTTGTATTTTGTTGTCTAGTAAGGAAGATTAAAAATAAAATAAATTTTAATCTTAGAAAGTTTAAAATGCCGCATGTAAATCTCCTAAAATGTTTAAGAAAAATTAAATGAAAAGAGGATTCAAATATGATCTCTAAACCTTAACGGCAATCAACATCCAAAATAATCGTTAATCGTTTAAACAACAAAGTTATAACAACATTTTTTTTTATTAGATGTAATTTTTCTTTAAAAAATTATATAAATAATTTAAAGTACGATAAAATATAAAAACTAAAAAAAAAGTGAAATATAAATTTTAGTTAATTAACAAAAGTTATATTTTGTTGTTTAAGAAAAGTGAAAAACAAATTAAATTTTAACCCAAACTTTAAGCTACCAAAACAATGTATTTTATTGTACAAGAATTATATCTTGTAACAAATGAGAGTTAGAAATCTCACAATTTTTGAGTAAATTTTATTGATATGTTTGATTAGAGAGCCCAAGTGGCATCAAATAAGAAAATAATTTGTATTTTCAATTATACAATTTGAATATCTTATTTCTAATATAAATAAGATATGATTTTATGAGGAGTTGTTAAAGGCAATAATTGAAATTGTCACGTTGTTACCTTCCTTGATTGATTATTCATGTTTGCTTTGCACCATGCAAAATCATTTGCTAATTGATTAGGTTAACTTTGTCCTATTTAATTATGTCCTATATATCTTCGGAATCTTTGCATATAATCTATAATCATATCCTTCTCCATAAAATAATAAAAACAACTAGCAGGCTTCTATATATTAAAATAAAAATTATAATGTAATTTTTGTATTTATATAATTCGCGATAATTGAGTGCAACTAATTTGCGATAATTGGGTCAACTAATTTGTGATGATTCGGTTCAACTAATTATCAATTAATTAAGAGTGGTACAATAAACCCGGTCGTAGTGTTTGACAAATTTATTTATAATGAAGAATTTCAAGTTATTAACACAAAAATACTATTTTAGTGCAAAAAGTTTGTAAATGCATATATAAAATTAATATTTAATTGTAATTGTGAAATATAATTTAAAAAACCAATATAAAAATTAGATATATGTGGAGCCCCGAATTTCAAACCCGAAAGTATTTCATTGACTTTTTGATTGGACTGTCTAACTACTATATTTTTTTATTTTCATTTCAAAAGGAGTTTTCAAGAATTTTTTTAAAATTTTTACGCTCATTGTTTTAAATTTTTTTATTATATTTTATTTTTTATAAATATTTTAAATTTTATATTAATTATTTTAAATTTTTTATTTTTTATATTTTATATTTATTATTTAAATTTTATATTTTATATTTTATATTTTACGTTAAAATATATAAAATACACGAGATACATATTACTAGTTTTCTAAAATTATACATTGTTCAACTGCGACTATATACTTGCTTCCTTGGATATGACCTCAATTGTGATATATACTCACAGTCTGCAACATATATAATATGCAAAGTTGTTTAATTTATAAATTAATTAATGATATAAAACCTAATGGTTTGTTATATTAGAGTTGGCCATCTTGAGAGAAGATTTTCGTACTCAATTTTAATTGGGTTTAATTACATACAATGTATCTATATTTTAGAGTTGAGTTAAAATCTAACTTTAATTGTGGTACTCAAACCTAACTTCCTCGGAATTCTTATATATTTTAAATGTTAATGGATCATAATATTTTATTTGATATTTTCTATAATTATTTTAGTAGACTTTGACATATTATATAATTAATAATGAATGATTTATATTATATTTTGGTATTTTTAATTTATATCGTAAAATATTAAATAAATTTGTAAATTTTATCGAAATACAATTTAAATAATTTATTATTAATTATATCACATATCAATATTTACTTAAAAATTAATAATAAAAAAGATAATGAGAGAATCGTGATTTAATGTTAATGTAGCATATAAACTAAAATCCGAAGAAAACAAATAATTATTTTTGAATAAAGATCATAATTCTCTCCTAATCTTTTATTTTATTATCTTTTAAGTATACGTTGGCACTTAGCATAATTGCTAATGAATCAATTTTAATCTTTTTAATTTATCTGAAAAAAATATATAATAAATTTATAAATTTTATTAAAATATTAAACCTTCATGTCGGGTATCATTCTCTTCTTATAAAAAAAATCATGAAAAATGCTGAGAAAAGGGAGGTTATCTCCGTTGAAAAGATCATTCTTTGTAGAAAGGAAATTAAATTCTCTTGGTGACGTGAGAGAGGTTCTCTTTAGTCTTTAATGATGAGAAACATAACTTTAATTCTTTTCACAAAGAGAAATTCTCTTCATGTGAAACAAGCCCTTTATCAAGCTATGCAAGACAACCCTCCAATTTAATTTGTCTAAATTAATAAATAGTATGTATATTATTTGAAATTTATATCCGCAAAAGAGAAAATTATTATTCTTATTCAGATCTTTCTAACTTCTTACCAACAATAACAATGGCCACAAAGATCGAAGCAACAAGTCAATAATGGAAGACATAAACATTGTACTCCACAACTGCATCTCCAGTTCTGATATCAAACGTGTGAGTCTTCGCTTCTGCGTACCCACGAGCAAATCGGAAAAGCCCGCTGCCGCCGATGATCGGCATCTCCCTCACCGTTGAAAAGACAGCGTTTCGCCCCAAGACACTGAGAGTACTACCATTATACTTCCCTTCAAGGAAAGCATAGTTCATCACCATTAACAACCCAGTTTCATTTTGCGAAGCAGAAGCATAAATCCCTTGAGCTCTCCCCACAAGCTTCGAGCTAGGCTCAGGCGTGGCAGTCAGAGGATCGTCGATCATAACCACGACGCCGAAGAGTGTCGGCGAAGTGTTAGTCATAGCGGCCTGAGCAACACGGACGGCAGTAGGGTTTCTCCCACTGACTATATCGTGGAAGTAGAAGTGGAGGTGGCTTAACTTTTCTTGATTGAGCTTCAGAAATTTTGGAGATAGGGTTTTGGAGAAAGGGTGAGATTTTGCAGAGGAGAGAGTTGAGGAAGTGAGAATAATTAGCAGAATTGTGGTGAGCTGAGGGAAGGTTTTGGCCATGGTGGAAAGTGGAGGAAGTAAAAGAGAAAATGGACTTGATGGGTTGCGGTCTTGGTGTTCATGCCTATATAATGGCAATTAAGTTAGGCCATCACTGTAATTTCAAAAGGTGATTATTAATCATGTAATGTGTTAATATTTATTTAAAAATTAAAATTTTAAAAACTCGAAAAAAATATTTGAATTTTTGGTACCTTTATTTGAAACATGTGTTGATATTATTTTACAAACCAATTTAAATTGAATGTTTGTTAAAGATTATAATAATTTAACAATTAATTGAGAGTTAACATTAAATTTATAGGTGAATATAAGTTTTGGATTGATCAAGAATCATGTGGAACTGAATCGGCTTGGTAGGTTCTTGAATCAGAACCTGTTTATTTAAGTTCATATCTGATATTAGAAATAAAAAATTGATTTATTTCAATTTAGTTCTAATTTTTTATTTTATAGAACCGATTAACCTAATTCTTTTATCCAATCTGCCTGACTCAAATTCAAGTAGACCCAGCCTAAAAAAATAATAAAACAAAATTTTATTTTTCTTCCTCAATTATTGTTGCTTCCAACCTCCTCTCATTTTCTCTTCTTTTTAACACAATGTACAGTTGTCCATCACATCATTGCAGCTGATTCTCGTAGTCAGTCCATCTATTTCTATAAGATTATTGAAATCGATTCATAATACAAGACCTAAGTCCTTAATATTGTTTTGTGAGTGGATTGTGTTGTGCGATGACAAGTGATATAAAAGTTATACTCTAGGATGAAGCTTCTTTCAATAATGGTGCATTGATGAAATTTTAAGGGAAGAGAAAGACTTTTGTTAGCCATTTGATTTCTTATTTTTTAAACTCTTCAGTGTCTAAACATTTGTTGTTGAACTTGTTGTTTGAATAAGCAGTTGGTTTATGTTTAGATAATAATTATTTGTTGACCTATTTGCAATCAAATATTTTTATGCTGCCTCCTTATTCCCCATAGTCCTTGTAGTCATATTTGTACAAAGGTGCAAACTGTACCGATTTACCAAAATCTAAAAACAATGAAAATTTTAACAAGATAGAATGGTATATGGATTGAGTTCTAAAAGAAAATGATGATGCAAGTTGGAACTAAATTCAAAAAGATGGAAACCATCTTCTACACAAATATATATATTTTTTATTTTATCTATTTTTTTAGAAGTTTTAATTATTTTTATTTAAAAAAAATTTCATACTCATTTAATAAACAGAGTATCGTGTAATTAAAGCAGAATTGGTTCTAAAAAAATATAGCACATATTAAATAAATTAAGTTTTAATTTTAAAATTGAAAAATTAAATTTATTTAAGATAAATTTTAATTCTAATAGAACTAAAACCGATACATTTTTTTTTTGGCTCTCCCCTAATCAAATCAATTGAAAAAAAGAGGTGCCAATTCAATTTTCTAAAGTAAACCTACTCATTTAATATTATAAATTTGTTAGGCCTAAGACCATTTGACTGTGAAAAAGAAACTTCCGGCTGCCAAGAAGAGATTGACCCGTATGTTGGACATGTGGACTTGTCTGTCTAGGAAAGAGGAATCAAAGTGAACAGCGATTACTTTTAATTTTGTAATTATCTGACCAAATTTCAGTTAACACAAAGATGGGAAAATTAATTTATGATGTTATAATTACAAAAGGCGAATAATCTCTCTCTCTCTCTCTCTCTCTATATATATATATATATATATAAGCCTAATGAAAAGACAATAAATAACAAGACAAAGTAACAAAAAAAAAAAACTCACCCGCATACTCAATTCAAAAGCTAAAAGTAATTAGCAGAAGTAATTAAAGACTAATCAAAATTAAAAACTGAATTACTAATAATGAAAAACATAAACATTATACTCGACAATAGTATCCCCTGTTTTAGTATCAAACGTGTGAGTTCTCGCCTGAGCGTAGCCGCGGGCAAAACGGAAAAGGCCGCTGCCGCCGACGATCGGCATCTCCCTCACCGTCGACATCACGGTATTCCGCCCCAAAACACTCAGATTACTTCCATTATATTTCCCTTCAGTGAAAGCAAAGTTCAACACCATTAAAAGCCCATATTCATTCTGCGACGCAAAAGCATAAATTCCTTGAGCTCTACCCACAAGCTTGGAGCTCGGTTCGGGCCGGACTGTCAACGGGTCGTCTATCATCACCACAGCGCCGAAGAACGTCGCCGACGTATTGGTCACGGCTGCCTGAGCAATTCTGATGGCAGTAGCATTCCGGCCGCTGACAATGTCGTGGAAGTAGAAATGTAGGTGGCTTAGTTTCTCTTTCTTCAGGCCGAGCGTTGAAGGAGATAAGATTCTTGAGAAACGGTGGGAATTTGCAGCGGCGAGAGTGGAGAGTGTGAGAAAAATGAAGAGAATTTCAAAGCTTTTGGCCATGGCGACGCAGGAGGAATATTTTTGGACGGCAAGATTTTGGATGATTAAGGAAAAAATGGACGGCTTGGATTTATCATGAATTTATGATTGATGGGTTAGTGATGTGATTCAATAACGTGCAGTAGTTGAATGGAAGGACGAAGTTGGAGCAAGTAAACAAAGCAATTTGATATAATGATAATAACCTACCTTCTATAAAAAAATTAATAATAATAACCCACCTTCAATAAAAAATAATAATAATAACCTACAGTATATGTATTTTGTCTCTTTATTTAAATATATATATATATATATTTTGGGTACGGAGACATTAATAATCTTGATAAAATTATTAAAAATTATATATGAATAATGAGATTGTCTGCTATATATTTTATATACCTTGCATTCAATTTTTTTTTAATTTGCACTAATTATTTTAAATTTTATATTCATATTTTAAATTTTTTATATTCATATTTTAAATTTTTTATATTATATATTTTAAATTTTTATGTTATTTTTTAAAAATTTTATGTTAATTATTTTAAATATTTTATTTTATATTTTAAATTTTATATTAAAATATATAAGGTACATTAAATTCATATTAACACCAAACACACATTTGCACCATAATTGATGATACATATGGATAATATTTTTATATATTTATTATAAAAGGATGTTGAAAGTTATGAACACATTTCATATTCTTGATGGGGTTTTGCACCTAACAAAAAAAACAAAATAATTGTTTGACAAAGGTTATGAAATAGTGCATTATAATATAATCTTTATGTCATCTTCATTAAGGATTTTAAAATTTTAATAATTATAAAGTTTTATAAATATTTATTTGATCACATTTATGTAATCAATCACTTATAATTAATAATATTTTTTTTCCAGCACTCTAAGTTGAAAGTCATAAAATAAGAATATTTGTCAGCAAAGAATGAAACATTGTTGATTAAACTAAAAGAAGGTTCTGTGAGTACAGCTCACAAACTATAGAGTAAATAAAAAAGAAATCGGCGTGCAAACTCAGTTGGAATATTAGCGAGGAGAAAAAGGCAGGAAGGTTCAACAAACCCCAAGCGACCTACCCACTTAATTGACCAATTTATTGAAGTTAAAAATTAAAAGTAGTGATGGTCCTAACGCACCGAGAAAAGTTAATATTTATATATACAAAGATATAAGGTTAATTTTATACAATTTTTTATATTAATTTTTTAATTAAAATTAATTCAATAGTATATAAATAATGTAATAAATTATGTAAAAAAATACGAACTCTTAATTCTAACCCATATATTATGAATAAAGATTCTCTCATAATATTTTTTATCATTAATTTTTAAATTAATTTTGATGCGTGACATAATTAATAATGAATAACTGAGATTGTATCTTAATAAAATTTATAAATTTATTTCATATTTTTATTATACAAATTGAAAATATCAAAATATAATTTGAATCGTTGTTTTTAATTATACCACGTATCAAAATCTCTCTCTATATATATTTAATTTTACTATTATTTGTAAGTACCTAACTTATTAATGTTTGAATTATATCCTACAATTTTTAAATTACAATCATGCTGTAATACAACTATTGAATTATAAAATTACATGTTATAATTAAGTAGTATTTTAAATATGGTTGTAATCGAGTAGTTATAATGTAGCATGCTTGTAATTTAAGAGTTATAGTATATAATTTATATATTAATAATTACACAAATTTGAATAATAGAAAAATTATACATGTGTAAGTAGGCAGTAGATGTCTTGTTATGAAGAAAAAAATATATTGGTCTATTTAGTTATAAAGATTAAAAGCGTTAGCAAATCTTATAAAGAAGGAATATAGAAGGAAGAGGTCCCCAACATTTAAGATTTGCTAACGCTTTGAATCTTGACCAAGCTTGCTTGTTTGGTATTTGTTTGCTTATGTCTATTCAATACTCATTAGAAATTAGAAAATAAAAAATAAAAAATAAAAACTATGGTGCATGACATATCACATATATGCTACTTTTGAAGCATCAATTAATATATATAAAAATTGACAACTCTCTGGTTTTTTGGTTTTAATTTTAAATTTTTTTATTACACATTTTAAGTATTTTGTTATGTTTTCCAACTTATACATTACACTTTAAGAAATTAAAAAAAAATTTATAATATGAGTATTAAAAGTTATGCAATATATATTCTAAGCGATGATGATCATACTATTGGAGAACTCTAAAGAGCTTGTAAAGTTTAGTTTTTATTGAGTTTAATTTTGAATAAACAAATAAATAGTAATACACAATAGATTTTAAATTTAAATCCTAATTTTAAGTTAAATTTTGAGAGTCTCATTCTATGAATGGTGTTCCCGGGCAAGGCAACTATTGTATTCTTGTAAAGCATGTATATTCTTGCATATAATTTTATACATGGCAACAACAAATTTTGTTAATGTAAATCCTATTCTTTGAACATAGGAGTAAGATGGTCATTTTATAACGTTTATTATTTTAGGTGCATTATACAAGATTAATTGACACATTAACGAGGTTTAAGTGAATTTAAATTTAAGTTTAATAACGAAAATACAATGAAATTGAAAATATAAATTTAAATTTTTCATAAGTTGGGTTTTGTATATTGCCCTACGTTGAAGTATTCGGTAATCTCGCTAGCCAGTTAGCAAGCGGGGTTAAAGGACAGCGCTCTTGTGAGGGAATGAAGGCGAAGCCCCGAAAGGTAAACAGAATTAGTATTAGGGAATGAAGAGAAAATGTAAAAAAAAAAAAAATCTCTCTTCTAAGCATAAAGATATTCATACATCGCTCAAATGTATCAATGCATTGAAAATGTATGTCAATATTCATTGAACATATCAATACCTATGAAGAGAGGATTTATACTTTGCAAGACAGAGACTTGAGAATAAATTACAAGTCGACCAAATCGATACTTACGGAGAAAGTATCGATACATTATGAAACGGAGAGTTCGAAATTAATTACAAGTTGGACTAGATCGATACTTTTGATAAATGTATCGATACATAGTCAGACAGAAAGTTGAAAAATATTAATATGTTAAATCAAATCGATACATTCAACAATGATATCGATATATTGAAAGGAGAATGATCGATACATGAAGGCTAATGTATCGATACTTGAGGTCCATGAAATTTTCAGAATTAGATTTTTAAGGAACGGATCGATACTTAGACCAAAAGTATCGATACTCAAGTTAAAAGTATCGATATTTTATACAAATTTGGGCAAGATTCACGAGCAAATGAGTCATTTCACATATTTTTATAAATACCCTCAAAGGGAAAATGATTCTAGGAGTTCTCATTCTTCCATTTACCACACTCTCTCTAAAAATACTTATATTTTATTATTTCTCTCTTATTTTCTCACAAATAAAAGCCAATCACTTAAGTTTTGGTCAGATTTTTACCTCCTATGTGCTCCTTATCTTCTTCTCAACAACGCGATACCAATTTCGGCTTGAAACAATAAGGATGAGTACAGGAATGAGCTAGAGTTTCAAATCAAATTGGGAGTTTCGGGTTTAAACGCCAATGTAGGGTTTTTAAGGACATCTACAAATTAAAGGTAAGTCAATAAACCCATTCTAAGTTCAATTTAATGTATTTAAACATGTTTGAATGTTAAGGTTCATTGTTCACCGAGAGTTTTCAATTAAATTTGCATAGGAAACGTAGAGTGGAGTTAATTAGCGACAGTAAAAAATATAAAATATTAAATAAATGATAAAATAACATTTGGAATGTATATAACTATGTGAGATGAAAATGTAAAAATTGAAATGACTATGGCCATGGGATTCCATTGTTGGGAATCGAGTAAATGGCCCTCGATAAGAAGCCTTGTAAGGTTAAATATACCAAACTAAGGAAATTTAGACATGATGTCCATAACATTTGCATTTTATGCATAAATACTAAGTAATTAGAAAATTCAGAAATTTATAATGTTGTACATGTGTAATATAGGCGCTGAACATCCGGGAGAGGAACACGCTAGGCACGAGGAATAGTGTTGAGAGTAGATACTCTCCTATTTACTGTGAGTAGATTTAAACACATAGTTGCTTTAAAACTATTTTATGAAATTTATTGTTTTATGTTTTAAGAAATATATTTGATACTGTTGTTATTTAAAAAAAATGTGAATAGCTTATGATATTTAAATTATAGGTAAATGGTCAGGAGGCTAATTTTGATGTTGAAATTGTATGTCTATATTATGATTGGAAATGAAATTGATTTTGAATATATACATGTTTGTGGCTTTGTAATTAGTGATGGCCGCAAGGGTCAAGTATGTATATGACTGTAGTTACAGGGTAGTAGTTTAGGGACAGACCTATGAGAGGCCGCCTAGGTAAATGCACCATAGGTAGGACAATTATATGAGTGGATGATGATATGGAGTTGCCTATCTACGGGATTGACAAGAATAGTTATTAGTATCACCACATGACTACTTGAGGCCAACGTTAGTGGTGGGCTAGTTTTAAAATAACTGGCATACATTCTTTATTTGAAATAAAAGAATTGTTTTTATTATATGAATATTGTTTATAAAACCCTCTGACAGCCTTAGGATTATCCATGGCCAGGGTGATCACTGAGAAAGGAAGTCAGCCCAATAATGTTTGAATAACATGTGATAATTTTATTAAAATAAAAAGTTTTGACAATATATATGTGTGTGTAGTTTTTAAAAACTATATTTTTGTTCACTTATGGAGTATATTCCCATATACTCACCCACTCACCATTCGGTTTCAGGAAATCGAGCAGAGTAAAGAACATTACCAGGTGTTGGTGGTTAATTACAAGTATAAAACCCTCAAGTATTGGTTTTGTTTTCGACTCACTAATTGTGTAAAAAAATCCACTGGGATTGTTTTGTAAAACTTTTATATGTTTATATTTATGAATGTAAACTAATGAATGTAATTCGATGATGTACCTTGTATGTATTAAATACTTTTAATTGTATGATGATTTTGAAAATGTTTCAAATGGACCAGTTTATGAGAATGATTACACATAAAACAGGTACCCAAGTAGTCTTACAGACTTAAAAGACATGTTTAGGAATTAAAAATATATTTCAAAAATTTATGACAGTTATCACATGTAGACCCTACGGACAAGAGCGTCACAGTTAATACAATGGTTGGATATAAAAAAGTTGGTCTTGTAAGCTACGTGGTCTAAAATACATAGCATTTGGAGTCTTCTGTTGATCTAAATTCATACGAAATGTGGTAGCATGGGCCTTTTGTCTTAGGTTTGGGCTTAATTTGACCTCTTAATTTATTTGGGCTCCTAGTATATATAACATGTGTGACTGAAAAAATCTTTTTTATACTTAGAGCATTTACGCTTATTTTGATAAAAGGGTAAAGTTAAATATTTTAAATTTGTGGCTCAAATTTTAATTCTAAACCATCAGACAATCATCAAGTGAGTAGTAAATTAGTATTATAAATAATTTTAAAAATTATAAAAATATATCAGCTACTTAATAAACGTCACATTATTTAGAATGATAAATTTAAAATGTCTACCGTTACTCTTTACTGAATTGTAAAAATTGTATATGTTAGCATATAATATATATGATATGATTTCATGTGATTATATGTAAGACTATGTGCGACATATATTGACTTACAAAGTTAATAATATTATGACAGTTATATATATATATATTATAACTAAATATAAAATTTATATATCTATGGTTCCAAATAATTATTGAAATGACCAGACTACTCTTATAATATATTGAATTTTGATCATCACAATAAATTTAATATCTCAATGCCACACGAATTAAAAATGGGTGGATGTTGGCTTATAATAAATTTGTATTTTAAGCTTATGAGTAAGTGTTTGATACCGTGACATGTGACTTTAGTGTTAAAGTTTCATTTGAGACGGTAATACTTTTGTTGTGCTTTAAAAATAAAATTAAAAAAATATTTCTTAACATTAATTTTTAGTAAAACTCATTTATTTTTTTATCGATATTTGATATATAATACTGTTACTCACATCAGCTATGAGTTAAAAGCCATCACATCTCAATATTGAATGAAATTATATTATTCATTAACTAAAAATTAGAAATTTTTTGATATAATTATATCAATTATATCTTTAGTTATAAAACTATAAAAAGCTAGGGACCTACATATTATTATCCAAGGCTTAATGGTTGCCTCAACTTGTAAGCCTAAAATTATAGATGACGTGTTACGCCCCATTGTGGGGTGTTTTGTAAGATGTATATCTCCGAATTCGTATTTGTTTTAACTAAAAATTTTTAATATTAAATTTACTTTAAATTCATATTGAATTTAACATTTTATAATTAAATTTGATTAAATAAATATTTAATATTTATCAAATTCTTATAAATATTAACAAAATTTTTGTATTTTTAATTACGAGTTTTCACAATCTTATATAACCAAATCAATTAGTTTAGTTTTTAAATTTGAATCGATTTGTTTAGGTGCTATTAGAAATAAAAAAAATTAATTTATTTCAGTTCAGTTTTGATTCTATACCTTATAGAACCGAACTAATAAACTAAACTCGATCTATCCTACTCAAATTCCACCCGACACACAAGAATTAAAATGAAAAAGTCAAAATTTAAGCTATTTCTATTTGGATTGATCTTTCTCTTCGCTCTTCTCTCCTCCAAATCGAATCACTCTATTCAATCTCCTCTTCTCCAAGCTCCAGCGAGATTTCAATCCGTGAACCATAAAATATGGGGATTTAAAGGAATGCTGGCATCTCACGGTGCATTATTATCACATCGAAGTATTGGTTCTACTAGTCAGAGGGATGCTCCTGGCAAGGTTTGTACGACTTCTTTATACTGGTACTGGAAATTTTAACTACCCTGTGACGTCTTCTTTGATTTTAAGATAATTGCCCTTTTTGCAAAGAAAATTTGTTAATTTGGAATTTTCTCCTCATCAGCTACCCAGACTTACAATGTTGCTAACTAAATGAGATGCTCAACTTGTTTGTTTTTGTTTTCCCGTGATGCAAAGAGTAGCGTCAAATGCTTGGTGGATGGCTGGCTTATTTTACTTAAATCTATCTTTATGTGCGAACTGTTTTGTTTCTAAATAATTTTAATTATATCCTGTGGCTATATTGTTTCCACCCTTAAGTGTACTAAAACCTTCCCATGACATAGAGAGCACCCTTGACTTCTAATTTTGACAATGATATGGTATGTGATTAGGTATTTAAGGGCAACAAGATGCCTGGACGCATGGGTGGAAAGCTGAGAACTGTAAAAAATGTATAGGTATACAAAATTGATCCTGCAAGGAATTTGATGTGGGTCAAAGGCCAAGTATGATTGTCTCACTAAATTTAATTTTTTGATACAAAAGCATGAAGTAAGAACCTGAATGGCAGGGAACATCTGAATCTCCTTTTCGTTAAGTTTTGTGTCCGTTGTATATTCTTGAAAGTTCGTATTATTATAGGACCCAGGTGCCGAAGGAAACTTTGAATTTATAAAAGATACTTTTTATGATAAACTTACCGATAAGTCACTGCTTCCGTTCCCAACTTACTTCACCACAGAAGATGATGGAACAATAGAAATTGGACCTCTAGTTGCCAATCTTGGGGAAGAGGATCCGTATATGATAGCAGATTGATCATGGGGATAAGGTCTAAGGTCAAAATTCTTTTAGAATCTTGTTTCTTGTTTTATCGGGTTAACTTCCCTGCCTTCTTTTGGCGAATAAAGGGAGCTTGGTAGGTTTGTATTCTCAGAACCAGACAAGGTTCTCATTTTAGAATTTTCCTCTATTTTACAATAGGATTGCAGCTGGAGAACATGTAGTATTTATTATGGAGTTAACTTTTGAATTTTGATAGTTATTGACAATGTCTTTCCATTGAAAAGCTGTTGTTGAAATAAGATTTTGTCCTCTCGCCTCACCTGACTTTTGTTATAGATTTGTTATAGTCTTCTTGTTGTTTGGGTTTTGTGATGGTTCAATTTCAACTGGAATTTAGATATTTAAGTTATCTGTGCGCGGTTGATTATGTTTGCTGAGTTTTTAGTGAATAATTTTTTAGCAATTATTGAATAAAAACCAAATTTTAGAAGTAGCCTCGTTACTAAGAATGAGAAGGACATGATTAATTATTTTGATATGATTTTATGGCAAATTGATTGTTAGTAAAGTGTTGAGTATTGTATTTTTACTAAGACAATGGTTAAAAATTGATTAGTGGATACAATATTTTTTTTTTATACGAATATTTGATAAATATAGTATCATGTTTTTAGACCGGAATCGAATTAGAACAAAATTGAAATTGAAAAATAGATTACTCTATTAAATATAATATGTTCTAGTTTCAAAATTTAAGAATCGAATTTATTTAGGAAGGTTCTGGTTTCGAATGAAACTGAAACCTATTTTTAATTATATTTATACTATTATTAAATATTAAATTTATATATATTATTTAATTAAAATTATAAATTTTCAACATTAATTTAAAATAAAATACATCACTCATATAAAATATAAAGCACAATTAACATAAAATAAAATATAATAAATTTAAAATAAAAATTTATAAATTATGTGACTCTTACAATAGTGAATAATGATATATAAATTAATGAAGAATAAAATTTTATTAATATTAAAATAATATCGTTTTGATAATTTCATAAATATATATTTAAAAAAATTAAATATAGTATCCGTTATGGATATTCACGAATATTTATTCGTATTTGTATCCATTCTAAACTTATTATAAATTTTTATTTTTATTTTTCCAAACGTATTATAAATTTTTTTTTTTTTTTTCGAAACCTATATGAGGTATAATAAATCCGACCTATTATAATTGGAATCTAGTGGATTTGGGGTAAACATGCAATACCCAATTTCCACCCAAAGCAAACCCAAAGCAAACCAAGCCCAACTAAACACAACGTGCTAATAACCCAAACCCACAAAAGCAGGGCAAAATGAAACCCTAGAAGGAATAACCTAACTATAAATACGACTCAGTGTCATTTAGGGTTTAATCTACCACCGTACACTCAGCACATCTTTCTCTTCTTCTTCATCTACCGAAAGAGAGAGAAATTCAGCGAGTGAAAAATGCCGGCTGGTCACGGTTTGAGGTCTCGAACGAGGGATCTCTTCGCTCGTGCGTTCAGAAAGAAGGGTTACATCCCTTTGTCTACTTACCTGAAGACCTACAAGATCGGCGATTACGTTGATATTAAGGTTAATGGCGCCATTCATAAGGGTATGCCCCACAAGTTCTACCATGGCCGCACCGGCCGCGTTTGGAACGTCACCAAGCGCGCTATTGGTGTCGAGGTCAACAAGCAGGTCTGTGCGCAAAACTGTAATATTTGTTTTAATTTTCGGTTATTTTGTTTGTAGAGGTTGATAATGGTGATTTGGTTTGTGGGTGTGGATTTATATTTGACTTTGAGGACAAAAATGGTTAGTAGCTTGAGTTTGTATTGATGTTTTGCCTGATTGGTTCCATTTGGGTACTAGTTTCGATTGTTTTAGTATGTTTGGTTGCTGCTGTTCTCTGATATTTTGTTCAAGTGATTTTCAGCTTTGCTGCAGTTTGTTAGATTTAGTCTTTCGTTGATTTGAATTGTTGATAATGTTCAAAATCTTTTGCCAGATCTGCTTGTGTTTTAGTTAATCTACTTAATTATTTTTAATGTACTCATTTTATTTCTGGTTGACTGGTGGCTTGTGCCATTTTCATGCTTCATATTGTACTATATAATTGTTTTATTGTTTGTTATAAGAGAGTATAATTGGCTGTTATAATATGAGTATCAATTATAAAAGCTTAAATGTATATCTGTTTTTGGTGATGAATAGGGTTAATTTTTTGTTCTGTTTTTTGAATCTGCCAATAGATATATAGCTCTAACGATGTGATTTCTTGCATATATATATATAGGGCTTTGTTTCTTATCTTTAAATTTCTAATGTTTGTCTTTTTTATGGTGTTTGATTTGCAGTTGTTGTGTATTGATTTTTGACCTTGGGGACATCAAACGAAGTTTGATTGTTTACTTATGGTGAATTGAACCTAATTCTTTATACAGTTGATGGTTTATTATCATTCAATTATCTTTGCATCTTTTTAACGTTCTTTTGATGCTGATGATGATTGATGATATGTGGGGAAAATGTTCCGAGTGACAGGTGATTTATATTATTTCAATGTTCAAAGTTGCGTCACTGTCCCAATGTTTTTGAATTTTGGTTTTCTTCCCGAGGTCACTCACTGCTTTTATTATAGTTTAGGATTGCCTATGAAGTAATTCCTAATTGTATTTTGGTCTCGTCTTGGTGTCATACACTTTTTTGATGATGGAAAACTGAACTGCATTGAATATGTATGTGTCCAGGTGAGCAACAGGATAATTAAGAAGAGGATTCATGTTCGCGTGGAGCATGTGCAACCTTCAAGATGTACCGAGGAATTCAAGCTCAGGAAGAAGAAGAATGATGGGCTCAAGGCTGCAGCAAAGGCAAAAGGTGAGGTCATCAGTACGAAGAGGCAGCCAGAGGGCCCTAAACCGGGTTTCATGGTGGAAGGTGCAACATTGGAAACTGTCACTCCCATTCCTTATGATGTCGTCAACGATCTTAAGGGTGGTTATTAGATTTTCTTATGGTTTTGTTCTTCTGTTTTGTTACTTGTGCAAACTTTTGTGGACTTGGATGTATTTCCATCCTTATTAGTTTTGGTTTTGAAGAGGTACTGCTGTAGCAGATATGTTTATTTTTTCTTGATTTAATATTAGAAACGAGATGTTTTTCAATGCAAAGGTTATAATGCTTGTGAGATTGTGTTACTGTCCTTAAAATGTGTATTTTTGTGATGCTTATATCATTAGCCAGCTGAGCATTACTACGGTTAATGTTCTTGAACTACATATTTAATCTCCATAAATTATTCTAGCTGGTATTGAGTAATCACCTTTCAGCTTGATAAGTATAATTTACCAGACTGAACTACATAGTTGTTTGAATGAAGAAAAAATAAACATTCCGTCGGACATAAATGCGAGTTAATTTTTCGAGAGCTTAGTGAAAAAATAGATTAGATTGAAGTACTTGATTCTTGGGCCATGGAATTAGCTTCCAGACAAATTTTGGGGTGAGTTTTCAAAATCACAAGACTTCTTTTGGTTGGATGGAGGTAATCACACTTGAGATTTCAATTGTTCAGTTTATGAATGCAATTAGAATGGTGAGGCAGAAAATCTTAGAATGGTTTTTCAGAAATTTAGAACAATTTGCCACCATCGCATGATGGTTTTGCTTCACACTTGAGATTTCAATTGTTCAGTTTATGAATGCAATTAGAATGGTGAGGAAGAAAATCTTAGAATGGTTTTTCAGAAATTTAGGACAATTTGCCCACCATGGCATGATGGTTTTGCAGATGCAGCTTTTGCAAAAAGCGTGACAGCAATTAGATTTGTAATCAAGTGCGAGGGAGAATACCAAAGCATATTGTAATTGAGAGATTGGAATTGACTGATAAAAGAGAGACTGGAAGTTTCCAAATGGCTCAATTCAAGAAGTATATACGAAGGAAAGAATATGTTCTCTGGTCAAGAGGCTTGTCACAAGTACTTCTGAAAGTGACATTGATAGGTTTTATTCTCTCTTTTTAACAAGTTTTCAGCAGGTATTTTCAAGTTAATTTTTCAGTCACTTGTATGAGACGATCCTTATCCTTGTCCATTAAGAACTTCCATTTCTTACACTCAGGAAATCCGAAGTCAGGATCTGCAAGATGAAGATAATCTGTATGCTCTTTCCTCTGTTTCTCGTCCTTGTTTCAGGTTGTTCTCCTTTGTTTTTCTCTTGCATTTCTTTCACATCTGTCCCTCTCTAAGCATGTTGTTGAAGTCTTTGTACATTGATCACTAACTCATTTATGATCTGTGAACTCTGGCCTCTGTTATGATCTGCAAACTCTGTTCGTGGCCTCCAAAGCAAAAAACAGAAAACACTGCTTTTCTACTGAACCATGTTCATTCTCACATAGTTGAGATTCAACTAACAAAATCTTTATTGTCGACTTATTCACTTCTTCTGATATGTTAATAATCTTTTGAGTTAGATATTCAAGTCCTTTAACGAATAGTACCAATGTTAGATCAAAAAACCAACATTTAGACTAGAATTTCAAACGAAACAACGGTGTCTCACATTCGTCAAGTCTTTATTCTATCTTATGTGCTAGTCTTTCGAATTGGAAGCCTGTATCTCCAACAATTACTACACATTTGCTTAGTATAATTTGATTGATTTCTCTATTCCTTGCCAGCTTTGGCTGTCCAGGGTGTGGACGCGGCAAGGATTCCAGAGCATACATGTCACAAGCTAACCGATTCAAAGAGATGTGACTTGCAAAAATGCATCCAGCAATGTGCAGAAGAACCAAATGGTGTAGGAAAATGCAAGCAGACTATTTGTTTTTGCACATATTACTGTAAAGATCCCCCAATGTAATTCCATTTTTCCTCCTGCTTTCTTGTCATTTTCACTGTTAAATGTATTTTGATCTTTTGCTACGGACAACAATACAGGTAAGTTGCTTAATTACATCTTTGGTTTGATGCATTTAGTGCGATACTTTTCTAAGAATTTTGATATTTGACCGTCAGATGAATGAATATTATATGCTTTATAAGATGATCTAATCCGAGAAAAAAAGGACAAGAATAAAGAAGAGAGTGCGAGTAAACTTTCCCATCCCGTCCTGCATATTTACTTGCAATGCTTTGGAAACTGAATATTGTATATCCTGGACCAGCACTCTGTTTCCCTGTTTCTTTTTGTCTCCCAAAGATGAACAGCACGACTCTACATAGAATTATTTTCGCCAACAATAATAATTTAAGCATATAAAATTGTTATAAATCCATATTATATGATCTCGAAGGAATCTAATTGCATCAGTGTATAAAACAAGCGAAGCAGATAGAAAAGGCTTCTGTGTCCCGGCAAACCGGCAACGGAAACCAGTAGGATGGACAACAGTGACTCTTTTACAGCCACTTCCGAATGCTGTCTTGACGAAAATCATGCAATCAAGGCAAACACGTAATCTCCTCTCCTTCCACAAACCCTACCAAACAAATCGGACATTGATCTCTCAGGCTAGAACCCATGTCGTAAACCACCTTATCTAAATCCACAACAGTCGATTACAACGCTGGCACGCAGTTTTGCAGCGATCTTCCCAGTCTTAAAGCTCAAGCAATATCTAAATCTTCACTGAACCAGTGCGTGTAAAAAACCCTAGGCGACATAACAAATGGTATAACATCAAGGTTTACAGTACGAGGATCACTGTCCATTACCTTACCTTTCGTTGCAACAATATTTTATGATTCTGTTCAAATCAAATTCTGGCACCGGCAGAAACTTCTTCATTCTTGTCATGTTATTACGCCACCTTGATGTAATCTAACAAATCACTGCGTTCAAGAAAACCTTGCCTCTTCAATGAAAGGACGTTCAGATGGCAGTGTTGTGGAAGATATTCAACAGCGAAATTGATACGTAATTGAACAAAAAAACGTACCCGGACAATCACTTGGCGGCATTATTGCAGCCACATAACAAATAAAGAAATCGTCGGTTCATATACTTTGATCTATGTTCATAAGGTGGATACAACATATCAAAATAAAAATAAAAACCCTCCTCCTATCCTCCTATTAGACGTTAAGAGCATTAATACCGGCAGGATTCGTCCTATTAGACGTTAAGAGCATTAATACCGGCAGGATTCGTGGTAGTGATAGAAAGCCTACGATGTTCTAAGTAGATTTTTCTTTCTTAACTCACATAGATGATTAAGGTCCACTGAATATGTATTTAACTAGATGTAATTTACTAGATATGTCTATTTGAATTTTTTAATAGATTTTAAAACTAAACGTTTATGTAATACTCACATATATTCAAACCTAATTAGGGGTAATTTATAAGATTATGATATTTTAATATTTGATATTTATCGTGGATGAATTGATCACAGAGATCAATTCTTTAATAATGCTTTCATGGATGAGAAGTATGTTTATAAACTGTTATTAGAATTTTATGATTTACAGGAAAGTCTTCATACTCTCTTGATACATTATAAATTTATAGAATATATTACGAGAGTATGTGATGATTGTCATGGGTGAATTCCAAGAGCGAAGCGTGACACTTAATATTTATTACTTACTATTGTATTGATGATTTAATGTTAAAAATTCTAAACAACACTTAATATTTATTACTTACTATTGTATTGATGATTTAATGTTAAAAATTCTAAACACTTGCCAAGCACTTTCTGCCCATGTCTATAAAAATGGATAGAACATTTTAGTAAAAACCCTCTTGCGAATGGATGCAACATATTAGCAAAATATAAATGAAAGAAATAAAGAAAAATACT
>JAXCLQ010000003.1:12905923-12993095 GCA_035584115.1 Cedrela odorata
CCTTAAGGATTTTGATGACAAGTATATTGGTATGTGTGAATGTGACTTCTACTAGGAAATGAGAATTTATATAGATGCAATTTATAACTCAAATATTTATTTATTTACTCTTAATAATAAAATTTTGTTATTTCTTTCTATATTTATTACTCAAATATTTATTTATTTACTCTTAATGACAAAACTTTTTTATTTGTTTCTATATTTGAGGTAAAACCTTTATGACTTTCCAATAAAACATATATTCGTTTGAAAAGTTTGAGAGGTATTCATATATAGCGTTTCAGTTACAACTTATAACTAAGATAATCGTATGCAATAAACTAGAAATTTAAACAAACTCCTTTTGAAGAAAATGAAGGAACTTCGAATCCATGTCCATTTCTTACATTATGTAGGCTTATTCTATTGTTGTAATACCATTGATTAAGGCTATTTTCTAGCTTTGTTATTGTTGAAACTTGAGTATAGTATTTCTTTTACTCTTTTATATTAATTATTGAGAAAAATCTGATGTGATATATAATTTTCACCAGATCACTGTAGGAATCCAGTTATATAATCATATAATAGTATTATTAATGCCTATACACAATTTATGATGTCGTAATTAAGTCAATCTCAAGAGAAAAATAAAAAGGAAAATAAAAATTTGTCAATAGTTTTACTTATTCAGTGGTGGTATCTACAACCACAAGTTGACTTCCTACTCAAATTTCAAATTCTGATTTTCATTTTGCCACAAAAATTGGAAATTAATAATTTGAATGTGCACTTTCTTATGTAATAACTTGGAAATTTCCTTAAGATAACACACAAACATTATTAATTTGATCTACATAGATAGTAATTAATTAAGTATATTGTTAGAGATTTGTTTACTATCTATGTTGAACATGAAATAGGCTATAAGAGAATGTCTTCAGTGCACCCATTTAGTTACATATTGTTAAATGATCTTTAACAATTAATAATTGTTAAAGATTTAGAATTTAGAAATATTTTTATAAATTTTTGTTTCTTAAGATGTAGACCATGTATACTCTCTTGCAAAGTAAGCATCTACGCCATTAAGTTAAAATAGATAACAAAGAAAAAGAAAGAGAAAAGATATTTAATAATTAAACTAAAATTTGTAGATTGTTTTCTCCTTATTAATAACGTAGATCAGTACATTAACATAGATCAGGGATATTGATGTAGAAATACCAATCAAAATAAATGAACAGTTCCAAATACAATACCATGCATAGTCGGTCATGGCAGCATTTCGAATGCACTGGCCACTATGCTGTTGATTATGTCTCTTGAAGCACTTATTGTTACAATCATCAAACGTACATCCTTTGGGATATAACTCTTCCTCCCATCATCTTTTTCGTGCATTTAGCACGAGGCACCATCATCAATGCAGCTGTAAAAATGCAGCAAAATTAATTAAAATGAACAAACACACACACAAACACACACACAAACACATATGATAATATACATATATATATATAGAGAGAGAGAGAGAGAGAGAGAGAGAGAGAGAGAGAGAGAGAGAGTGCACGTTGAATCACTTTCCTATTCCATGATTCTTTGTATTTTCGAATCAACCAATGCAATCCTATAAATTTAATTACACACTAATTAGACAAACAAAAAACGAAAGCATTTTGAAGTATTTGGAACCTAAGAAAACAAGAACAAGAATGAACAAATGGGTGTGAGTAAGCTCCCCCATCTGTAACTAGCAAAGTTTCAATAGATGAAATGTTGTGTCTAGTTGGAATTTCGCATCAATTGATTACGGAAAGATCTATGACAGTATATATAAGAGGAGTTCCTCCACCTAATCTTTTTAAATTTGATATTTGCTCTTACAAATAGATTTATGATATATGTTGGAATGCAAAAAATTTTTAATAAGGAAAGAAGAATATTTATAGAGGTCTAGTGTTCAAATTCTAATTAATTTCCAATTAAAATAGAATCTGATTATGTGATTTATAATTTTTTATTTTTTATTGGGCACCTCATTATATATACAAAATGTTACTTCCATATTTTAAAAGAAATTAAAATTCTTACTTTATTTGAAAAGTTCAGAACCTTAAATACCTACCTTATAACTAAGATAATCATATGCAATAAACAACATAATCACTACAATACACAACTTCCTTGTAAATATTATATATGTTGAAGAAAAGCAAATAATTTACCTTTATATCTATTTCTTACTATACAAACTCTTAATTTTTGGAGTTTTAGGCGACGCTCTATCTTAATGGCCTACCATATTTTTTTTTTATCACTATTGATTAATGATTTTTTTTTTTTTTTTGTTGATTGTTTGAAAATATATTATGAGAATTTCCTTTAAATAATGATAAAAATATGCTATTAGAAGGTGTCTGCAGTGTGCCTAAATATAATTTATTTTTTCATTATTATTTGACTTGGGACTTCATACAAAACTGAAACATTACTGGATTTTATTTTTATAAAAACATTACTGAATAATAATAATATTAACTCCTTCACTATCAATAAGGTAAATTTTTTAAAATTATTTATATAAAACTAAAATAAATTATTTATTGGTTCGAATACGATTGTGTTTTATTATCAGTAAGTATATTATTATAATTCTCAATAAACACAAAAAGTAATGAAGTTGCTTGACTTTCACAAAAATAACATCATAAACGGTAAAATATAAAATATATTACAATTAAAATATCATGAAAATTAATTTAACAAAAATAACATAATAAATGATAAAACAAAACCTAAGCAAAATAAAATTCAATTTAATTATAATGCCATTATAAAGCATAAAATTTAACCACACTGCCATGAGCACTGGCAAGTGTAGAGATTGAAAACAGTCTGAGTGCAAAGTCCAGTACTCCCAGGACAGGATGTAAATTTGAGCAAGCTTTCCCACAAATTGCACCATCGCGTTTGCCGTTTCCAGGAATAATGTCATGGCATATTTCTTGACTATTGCCTTTAGAAACCATCAGCGTAACTGTAAAAAAATTTAAAAATTAAAACGAATGAACGAACAAACCTGAAGGACCAATATATATATATATATATATATATATGTTTAAGAATTGGAGATATGCACTTTCCTTCACAATGTGTATTATGCACTTCCCTTTATAGTCGTATATTAAATATTTGAGTAGTACAAAAAAAGTTCAGAATTTGAATCTTATTAACATCAGAATAAGAAGAGATTTGATTCATTTCTTAGTTTTATTTTCTACAATATTTCTTCTCAAGGTCAAGGGGTATTGTTGATCTTGAATATAAGCAGATCAAATACGAGTTCCTTTTTTCTTTTGATAAATAAATTGTATTAATATAAAATTTTATTATATATTCGGGTTTTTTTAAGGTATTTGTTAACAAAATAAGTTGTGCTATAGCATTGAAATTAATAGAAATATAATAAGCCATATCAATTTTTTTTAAAAAAATGTCTCTAAACTTATTCCTTTAATTTATTCTTCATATCTACAATAGAGAGAGAGAGAGATATGCTAATAATTAATTAACATTCCCAGGTGCAATAACACTTCATGCCACCAAAAACACAATGTCCTTCAGCTGCGTCTCCGTAACCATACTTGCACATCTTCATACAATTAGCAGGCTCACATCCAAACAGTGCAGGCTTCATATCTCCACATATTCTTGCGTCCACCTCAAGTGCCACCAAAGCCACTACAAAATTAAATCCAGAACAAACAAAAAAAAAACACATTTTCAAATACATATGTGTTGAGTTACAAATATTGGTCATTGATATAAAATATGTCACATAATATATAGGGTAAAAAAAAAAAAAACCCTCTCAATTTATCAAAAAATGTAAAAATTTTAATCATGCAAAGTTTAGTTAGTGAAAGAAGATTGACTGTTTATATAAAAACGTTCTGAAAAATGTATATTTGCCATCTATTGGACTTGTAATATCTTCTATATATTACTGTGATTATGAACAGTTAATTGATGTAATTTGGTCCTCTCCGAATTTAATTTTTGGAGCAATTCTTGCCACTGAAACCTATGCAAGCAATTTTATATAGCATATATGCTTTCTAATATTTCGTTTATGGAGTTTTTACCTGAGAAAACTAGGAGGAGAAAGAAAACTTGGTTGGAAGAAAGCTTAGTCATGTTAAATAAATAAAATATAATAATAGCAAATTATGTATGTATGTATGTATGTTACAATGTATTCTTTCCTTTTTTTATGGTGATATTTAGAGGGAGAAAAGGCTCATAAATTAAGATAATGTAATTATGAATGCATATACAACCCAGATTGCGAAATACCACAGCTTTCATTAACAATTAATATTACATAAAAAGTCATTGGTTTGAGATTAGGCTATTTTGGGTTTACATTGAAAGAAAGAATGCTTGGATTGGTTAGCTACCCAAATACTCTAAGCACATTAATGAATGCTTGGATTGGTTAGCTACCCAAATACTCTAAGCACATTAATGAATGCTTGGATTGGTTAGCTACCCAAATACTCTAAGCACATTAATTAAGAAAATAAACCTTCAAAAATTCCATACATATTTGATAGTTAAAGTAACTTTTATTTATATACTAGTAATGGCCCATTAAAATAGACAAGTAATGTTAATCGTGTAAAAAAATATTTTTAGAATTATATGTTAAATATAATATTATGTGATGTGATATTTATTAAATAAATAATAATTTTTTAAAAATAATTTATTAAATTCGTTCATTATTTACATAATGAATGTTACATTATTTAAAATAAAAATATTAATAACACATGGCATTGATTTAGATAAACTATAGAATATGATGTAAAATCTATTTATTATTTATGAAAGTTCATAAATGGTTGACAAAAATATTAATCATGATGTGGGTCTATTTTTTTTTCTTTTTTAATACTAAATTTGTCGAATTTAGCTATTTTAAGCACTTAAATATTTTTGTTTGTTAGATACTTTTAACCAAATTTTTTTTTTAATTTTAACTTTTTAGCTTAATGTACTTAATATAGTTTTTGTTTATGTGTACAAGTAAAAATTATTTTATTTGTATTTTTTTAAGATACTTTATTATTTATTTAACATTTAAAATTTATAAAAGTACAATCATAAAAATATTAATTTTCATGTATTTTTTATTTGAAAAAAAAATAAAAAACTTAATACCTGTATTTCGATTTTATATTTTAAAAAAATAAACAAACATATAATTAAGATTCTAACATTTAGGTAGTATTTTTTAGATTTCAAATTAATTTAAATTTCAGTTAAAAAAGCAAATGCTACTTTAATTTTACATTTTTTTTTTTGACAAACACATAATTCGAAGGTGCTTATGAAGAGGCAAATTTTCATGAACAAAAATATCAAAATCAATATTTCTAATAGAGTCATTATTTCCATTAGTTAATTTGTTGCACTCTCTTTTATTAATTTATTATGCCATATTAGTCTGCCATATGAATTTATATAAGAGCTCGTTTAGTATGCCGTAAAAGAATGAGATTAACTAATCTTTTTTCGAGATTAAATAATCTTTTTCCAATCCCATATTTGGCAATACTAGCTTAAGAGAAAAAGATGATGGGTCCATATCTCTACCACTTATCTCTCACTCATTTATTATATTAAATTATCTCTTGGGGGCCATGGAATAATTTAATGTCATAAGTAATTTTTTTAAATATGAATTAAATTGTTATTATAATTAAAATATTATATTACATAATACGAATATTTGATAAATATTAAGAATATTTTTATAAATAAAATAAATTATTATATGAATAATCAATAGTACAAAATTTTTATCCCATGGAAACTATTGGGATAACATAGTATAAATATTTGAAGTTAAAAAGTTAATTTATAAATAATTCAAATTAGTATTTTAAAATATTTACTTAAAATTATAATATTATTTTAAATAATTAATTATTTTATTTAATTTTTAATAATTCTAAAAATAAAATTATATATATAATCTTTTTTCATTTTGTCATATGTCAAATATAACATAACATTATATATAATTTTATTTTATTTTATCTTATCATATTTTATCTTAAATTATTAATTTTATCCTATCTTATCATATATATTAAACGGGGTTCTTAATATACTATTAAATTAAAAATCATATGTAGTTCATATTTTATTAAAATATGAAGGTACAGATTAAAGAAAAATTATATATATAGTATCACCCATTCCATTGAGTTCCATATAATTTATTCTATCATGATCCATCGAAGATATATAAAATTGAAAATAAGAGAATACAACAAGCAATTTAATTAATAAGTTAAGACCCACCAATTCAAGTGTCTCCAAATTTATTTATTCTGTTGATTATTCTTGAGTTATAGGGTACTCTATTGGAGACGCAAATACTGTATACAAATTAATTATATCGACATTCAAAGGTGCAATGGCACTTGGTGCCACCAAAAATACAAGTCCCATTCGCATTGGGTCCATGAAAACCGACGCATATCTGCATAAAGTATACAGACTTACAACATTTAAAAATTGAAGGAAGCATATCCCCACATATTTTTGCTTACACTTCAATACCCAATATCAGAGCCACTGCAAAATAATAATAATATTATTAATAATAATAGATTTTATGCAGACAATTTCTTTAGGATTTAGACTCTGTAATATTTCATTCATGGAGTGTTTACCTGAGAAAACGAGGAGGAAAAACAAAACTTGGAAGAAAGCTTAGCCATGAACAACAAATAAGATCAAATAGCAAATTATGTTTGAGTATATATATATATATATATATTTATATATATATATATATATATATGTGTGTGTGTGTATGTATGTATGTATGTATGTATGTATGCACAACGGGTTTCCTTGTTATGGTGATATTCATAGGGATAAAGGCTCATAAAATGCAATTATTAATGGTATATCATTATTTAATATGAGCGTAAATTATTTAATAAAATCTTATTATATAAATAATTATATTAAAAATTAATTAATAATGAATGGTGAACGCTTAAAAATATTTTTTTAAAAAATCATAAACACGACAATGATTTTAATAAAAGAACAAACTCCATTTACTACTTTTCCATGTAAAAAATAAATTTGCTAAAATGGTAAACTACTTAAACAGTTGTTGGATTTGAAAAGAATACATAAGTTTATTCTTTTAAAAAAATTATAATATAGAGAAAGGACAGTTTAGCCCCTTGATATAATAGATTTTATGTGCCACATATATATATATATATATATATACACACACACACAGATTTATTTCTTGACAAAGAAATTAGAATATATGAAAACGCAGTTTAACCCATTCATATAATGAAATTTATATAGGAGTGTGCAAAACTGATTTTAATTTTAGTTTCACTCAAAGTAGAAACTTACTCTAACTAATTTGATTTTTAAATTTTAAAATCAGAACCTACCATGTTTAACAGGTATTCTTTTTTTATTATTATTCTAATTCAAAAATATGATATCTTATTTATTAATTATTTCAATTTCTCTAATTTTTAACTCCATAAAAATTCTTAAAAAATTAAAATCAATTATATTAAATTATAAAAGTATTAAAATACATAATAAAAAAATTGAGTAAACGAAAGATAAGATAAATAAATTATCAAAAAGAATTGATATATGATAAATTATTTAAAAAATATTGTATTATTACTCGAGTTAATATTACACATCTCTAAAGAGAGAAAATTAATTTTTTATGATAATATAATTATATCTAATAATATTATACCATGAATATATTTATTTATTATAATTGTTAACTTGTTCGATAATTTTAAAATAAATATATACACATCATGATTTTATTAAATTATTATACAAATAATTAAGTTAAATAAAATATTATAAACATATTAATTAATTCTTTTTATATAACTCAACGAATAAAGAGTGCTCTCTTTAATAAATTATTTGCTAAACTAAATATAAATATGTTTTATGTGAAAATTACATTTGCACAAATTCAATAATATATTTCAACAGTATGTGTTATGTTTCAGTTGAAAGTGTTTATTTAAAATTAATGAAATTAATATTTCATAATTTTTATAGAAAATTTTAAATGTTATGGTTTTATTAATTGAATAAATAATTTTAATAGAAAATTTTAAATGTTATGAATTTATATTAATTTTACTTTTAAAAATTTTAAATAAATTGTGTAATTTTATATACTTAATTTAACAGTTAAAGTTTGTATTTTGAACATAATGTTGATTCAATTACTTTAGTTTAAAAAATAATTCTTTATTTTTAAAATCGAACCGGTTATTTGGTTCGATTATAGTTTCACAATCTTTAAAACTGAAACATACCATAAAAAAATTGATTCTTTATTTTTTTAAATTGAAACATATCCTAAAGAATCAATTCTAATTCGAAACCAATTTTTTTTATTTGATTTTTAGCGGTTCTAGGTAGAACCGGAACTATTGCACACCCCTAATTTTATGTGCCAAAACTTTCATAATAAAAATATAGAGCTTGTTCGATATATAATTCAAATACAATTTTTAAATTTCAAAAATAAAGAATGCAAAAAATACTGGAAAAATGTGCTCCACAATTTATTTTCTAAACATGTACTTAAAGAATACCGAAAAACATGTTTCACAATTTTATTTTCAAAAATTATTTTTGAATAAAATTCTAAAATTTAGTGTAAAATTATAAAATGATAAATTATCGATTTTATTTTATTTTTTAATTTAGTAAACATTTTTGTTTCCTCAAACGGACCTGAAGATCAAATTTACGAACTTATGAATGGAAACAAATCTGCCTTTATAGCAAGCACGTGCTCCGGAAGGTCTTTCGACGGTGAAAATGGAAAATAACATTTGGGTCCCTGTTGTTTTATTTTTTTTATAAAAATATATATTTATTTTTATATATTAAATAAGTTTTTAATTCTATTAAAAATTTTAAATTATCCTTGCAACATTGAATGTTGATTATATTACATAAGAGTACATAAACTAAAATTAAACAATATTTTTATTATTTTAATCAAGCGAGAGACTTATCAGATACAAATAAATAAAACTTAGGAATGCAAATATTATTATTTTATTACAAATTACAAATGTCGAGTGCCGAAAGCCGGAAGCAAACCAGAATTTGAAGGCGGGGGGTTATAATGAAAGGAAAAGAAAGTATATGGGCTATAATAAAAGGGAAAAAAGTATATATATTAAAGTAAAAATATTATAAAAAAGGGCGTAACTATACAAAAAAAATATCAAAGTTTATTGAGGGTCATAACAAAATAAAATAACAGTATAGGGGTTAAAGTAAAAACATTACAAATAATGAGTATAACTGTAATTAAAAAGGGCGTAACTCTTTTATGATAGTTTATTATATATATATATATATATATATATTAAACATACAAGATATTTAATTTTTTCAATTCTAAATTTTAAAAATCAAACGGGATGATAACCATCCCTAATTTTAATAGTGATTGAGGAATTATTTAATTTGAATAAATAAATTATATTTTTGTTTTAATAAAATATTATTAATTTAAATATTATTATCCTAATTAAATTATATAAGGATAAATAACTTAGCTTTTATTAAAAGTCCCAAATATTATTTCTAAAAAGATACTAAATCAACCGAGCTTATATTTGAAAATAGGAATAGAAGAAATTCTCACGAGGACGAGGAACCATGAAAGCAAGCATCGAAGATGATTTATTTCTTGAACAAAAATACAAGATGAGACACTAATATATTCTACTCCCGTTTTCATTTCAGGGCGGAGACGAGATGATAATAAGTTCTTGTACCCGCCCCACTTTCCTTTTTTTAATATTAAAATATTTTTATAATTAAAAAAATAACAAAATTTATATTTATATTTTTAATATATATTTAAATTCTCATTTTTATTAATCGGATAAAAAATTATTAAAATAATAATTAATTGATATTAAATTAAATGATCAATTATAATTATTAAGTTAATTTTTTAGTATATTAACATAAGATTAATAAAGAAAAAATCATTCTAAAAATTTTATTTTTTACATCTATGAAACAAAATATATATTTTTTGTACAAAATTAATAAAAAACATAAATTCTAAATATTTTATTTTATTTTTCTTCTCTAATTTTAATTTTTTATTAATAATTATAATTATAATTTATAGACACGTTATTTTATGAATTTTTTTTAAAATAATATTATTTAATATTATTTTACACTCATTTTACATTTATGATCAACCCTAAATTATTATTATTAAATGAACCAATTTTATAAAATTTGAATTGTTTTACTCTTATGAACACCTAACTTTAAAACACACTAACTACAATGTGCACGTGACGTTACAATGCTTGTGCTAGAGTACTCGTGTCATCTACACCAGAATTTTCTACAGTGCATTTGTGCCTTTTGCACAAGCCGTATCTATCTAAAGTGCGCTTGTGCCGCTATAGTCTTGTGTTATAGTGTGCTAATACGTATTACATTCTTTATTTTTTTTTAATATTTTTTCATTAGCAATTTTATAAAATTTTATTATAAATTAATTAAATTTCATTACTTATTGTTTATTATGTATATTTAAAAGAAATTGTTAATAAATAATATATTAACATTGTAAATTTAAAATAAGTAAAATATTTTTTTAAAAAATATTTTTTCATTAACAATTTTATGAAAATTTTTCTTATTTTTAATTTTATCATTTATTATTTATTATGTATATTTAAAAATAAAAAAATTAATGACAAAAAAATCTACATGAGTGCACTCGTGTCTTCCACACAAGTGCGCTCACGACAATTTTTTTTTACATTAAAATTTTTCTTTTTCTTTTTTTAAATTTATTATTTTATCTAAATTTTATTATAGTAAATTTTATTGTAAATAAATTTAATTTCATCACTTATTATTTGTTATGTATATTTTAAAAATAGTTAATAAATAATATATTAATATGATATATTTAAAGTAAAGTAAATAAAATTAAAAATTATTATTATTGTATATATATATATATTGTCTTTTAATTTTTTATTTCCTTATTTCTTTAAATTTATAATTTTATGTAAATTTCATTATAGTAAATTTTATTGTAAATAAATTTGATTTCATCACTTATTATTTATTATGTATATTTAAAAAATAGTTAATAAATAATATATAAGCATGGTATATTTAAAGTAAAATAAATAATATTGTACGTATATTTAAATTAAGTAAAATAAAAACATGATTGTTTGAATTCAAACTCGAGTCACCTAAATGACTCTCAATATTATACTCAAATACAATATCTTTATCATTTATATTAATATTTATCCGTTATTTTATATTTTGTTCAATTGTTAAGTAGTTATGAAGGTAAAATTATCCAAATTATATATAAATTGATTTGTTAGTAAAAATTATTTAAGGTTGACTATAAATGTAAAATGAATGTAAAATAAGATTATTTTTAAATTTTTTTCTTATTTTAATAACGATATGTAAATTAAAATAAATAATTTATTAATACGTTAATTTATTATATTTTAATTTAATTTAATTATTTATTTATTTAATATTATTAAATAGAGGCAGGTTGAGGACGAAATCCCATCCCAATATGGGTTGGGGATGAGGAACTCTGTCCCAAAATCAGAGACGGACTGAGAATAAAAATATAATCTAAAACGTGAATAGAAGGACACACCGAAAATGAAAATACCATCTAAAATGTGAAGGAAAGACACACCGAGAATGAAAATATCATCTAAAACAGGGACGAAACGATAGATAATTCCAGATCTATTCCCAATCCATTGCCATCCCTCTTTGAAAAGTATGTTAACCACCCTACCAAAACAGATAATCTTATTTATGATACAAGAACATCTTAATCCTTTTAAGTTTTTATATTATTATAAATAAGAATATGAGTTGTCTCTTTAGATCAAAAAGATCCCAATTTCTTTTTATTAAAATAACTAAATTACTTTTTATTGTTAAGTTAGGTAATAACAACGCTCTTATCAGTTTAATTAATTTAAAAGATTTTAAAAGTTAAACAATAAAGAATATATCCTTAAATTATGATACAATTACAAAGAAAGATATAATTTGATCATTTGTAATAAATAGGTCCCTAATTAGTTTTTATTTCCTTCAACTTAGCCTCTATAAATAATTAAAATATCCTTATTTATTATTATTTAAAACTAAAGAGATCTATCTGTTAATAACCTTTTTTTTAAAAAAAATACGGCAGTAAGAAGAGTACCAAAAGCATGAAACAAAAGACAAAAGGGTTAAAACTGCAAGAAGTAAAAGTACATGTATTCACATAAATAGCCCCCGATTTTGCTAAACACGCCAAATAACACCTCCCTACCGCAGTGCACAAAGAGGGCAAGGCAAAGCAAAGCAAGCCAAACTCGAAAACCGTAACTTCCATCATAGCCAACGCAACACTCTCTTTCTCTCTGAAACACAAAATTAATTAATAAAATTCCTTTTTTATTTTTAATTTATTTAATAATATAATAATTAATAATTATATATTTTAATTTTATTATCAAAATACTCTTTAATTTTCGGTTCACTTCATCTGTAAAACCCTGAATTTCGATTCTCTCCTCCTTCTCTCTCTACAATTCTCAATTCGATCCATTCAAAATCTGTTCTTTCTCTCTCTAAATCATCCCTCTCTCTCCCAATTTTAAAAAAGATCTGTGCGCGATCATTTTCAAAACTAGGGTTTTGATTTTTTTTTTCAGGTTACCGTACAGGCTGGCGTTTAATCGGGTGAAATAAATGGCGGATCCGCCGCGTGTCCGCCATAACGGTGTTCGAAATCAAAGAGATAAAGATATTGTTGGATTGGGGGTGGATTTGATAAAGATACAGAGCGGTTATAGAAGAAGACAAGAGTGAAAAAAAATATAAGTATGCTGAGCGTGATACGTGTGCACCTTCCTTCGGATATTCCTATTGTTGGCTGTGAGCTCACGCCGTATGTGCTTTTACGGCGCCCCGATAAGACCGTCGCCACCGATGACGTCCCCGAGTCCGCCCCAATTGACGGTCATTTCTTAAGATACAAGTGGTAAGTGCCCACCATAGCAATAATTTTCGCCTTTTATTAGCATTATTTGAGGGTTTTCTTGAGTTACGAGTGGTTGCTGCTCGTGAAATGAGTTTTTTTTTGGTTTAATTTTTTAGGGTCTTCGTCGGTTTATTGCTGTTTGGTTAGGTGGGTTTGAAGTAAATACGTGAAATTTTTAGTGTGATTTTGAGATAGTACCTGTGAGTATTGATGTTTGTGACACTATATTTGTATTTGTGAATATTCTTATTCATAAGATGCTTGATTATTGGTTAATCTATGTGTTGGTTGCATGTGGCTGAATATTTGCCTTTTGTGGTGGGGAATAAGAATTAAATGAGTTATACTATCTGAACATTGTATTATTTATCACGTCAATTTAGCAATTCTTCTGAAATGGACAATTGAATTCCCGCTATTTGAATCTCTAGTGCGTGTTATTTACTTTGAAGAACCGTACAGGATTTCATGTTAACCAGAATATGTGAACTCTAACTCTGAACTCAGTGATTTGAATGTTGAAATGTTTATAATAATGATTCTTTCGCTGGCGTTAACAACTACCCTTGGAAGAATGCTTTTTTTTCTCTGCAGAGGGTTCAAGAATTATCTTTATGGCTTCCAAATGTTTCAGTTTATGCTCAATCTTATATGTGATACACTTATTTTACTTGATCTGAATTAAACATAGACTTTGAATGTGACAAGGGACATAGCACATGTAAATAAAGAGCAAAGTAAGTCATAGGTATGCTTTCTTTTTTATGTTCAAGTTACTAAAAGCAGGATCACTGACTCCTTATTTATTCTGAAAAACTGTTATTGGCTATTGGCATTTCTCATTATTAACAAAGGAAAAGATTTACTGCATACTATTTGTATCCTGTATGCATGCATTTCATGCTGTGTCAAATTCGTACGTAAACAATAATAAAACACATTATAATGAGAGAACCAAATTGGAAATGTTCAGTCTAGAAGTAAAATGGTTAAAAGATGACATTTTTTGTTTGAAATCAAAAAACTTACTTTCTTAAGAGTTTGATGAATCCGGAAATTAGATACTAAGCGGTTTTGTTAGATACACCTATGATTTTGTTCAGAAAAATTGATGCCTGTGAAGTCTCTGACTTAGGAATGAAATAATAATTTAATGAGAAGATAATGGGACTCCTTGGTACAAATTATGGCATATAAAATGGAATGAAAACATAAAGGATAATTGGTGAAATTGTAGTCAATGAGTCAATGAGAAACCGAGTGTTATATGGACAAGATATAATTGTTCAGATTTTAAATAAAAACGACAAGCAAATTAAATGAATAAAAAAAGAAATAAAGATGAGGATGTCAGCAGCCATGTTGGGTCTCAAACTTTTTGGCTCTCTGTTTTATTTTGAAAAAGAAATCCCTGCATGTGTAGTTCTTTTAAGGGGATTGATGTACTAATTAGCGTATTCAGTGTAGAGAAGAAAAAAATCACTGACAAAGATACGACGGTTTACCTCATTATTTCTGTTAATTCATTTGTTTTTTTGGTTCTTGCTTTCAATGAGAACTAGAACTTTTGGATGATCAACCTGATTTTATGACATCACTTTGTCATCAAGATAGATCTTCATGGTTTACTGCATTTATCCTGTACATGTAAGGAGACATTCTAGTATTTGATTATGATTGAAGTGTTGATATTGGTTTTGTAATAACTAGGCTATTGTGAAAATTGAAGTAATGACCACACAATTACATACATTTTTAATGGCCTTAAAAGTCATCGTTGGTGCAAGTGCATTTTTGTGCTAATTGAGTTCTATTAAGATGTTCATTATGCTACCCAACTCAAATTGTAGCTATTAAACTACATCAAATATATATAGATACACATGTGTGCTAATGTATACTGTGAAATCGTACTAGAAAAAACTAAAGTTAAATATCTCATTATAACTCCAATCTTGCACAAGAAGTGCTTATCATATCTATAATTACAATAGTATTGGCGTCTAAAATCCTTGGATGGAAAAACAAAAATACTTTCATTACTCGGTGGAGATTGAATGGAGGTTTCGTCCTATTTAAGAATCGATCTTCAAATGTTAGGTTTGATGTTGGGAAAGTGGGTTTTAGTAGATTCAAAAGCGATTTGTAGAGAACAATAGGGGTTGAAGAAATTGTCAGTATAATGACATGTTACAAGGTATAGGTTTTGCCGACACATTTCACTGTCGGTGCCACGTATCAAAACTAATGATACATGTCAATTAAAACATCCATTGGAACTATTCACATGAAGCATACTTCAGAGCTTGTCCGCTTGTACCTTTAGACTTGTCAAGCCTTGATTCAAATAAGGTAATTCAATTTTTTTTTCTTTTTTTTGTTATTTCAAATGGCGATAGCGACCTCTTAACTTCATCTGAATTTAATTGCATAGATCAAATAGTGGTAATGTCTGGCATGCATTCATTCTATTGGATGTTCTTAGCACGATTAGAGGATACAAATTGAATTTAATGACAAATCTCATGAACTCAAAAATGAAAATGCTGTCTTTATGAGTCTGTTGATATAAGTAAAAAATACTGTAGTAGTCATTCCGTATTTAATAAGGACAGCATACGAATTATATATAGATATCCTCATTACTAAAGTCAATGGATTGTGCTGGATCTTTTTCCAGCTTAATGTTAAAAGAATTCCATTTAGCCTTTTACTGTAAGCTTTTGCTGTATAACATGACTGCATATGACATCATAAGATATATTGTGGATTTGGAAATTTTCATTTAATGCCTAATAACTGTGTTGCCTCAGTTTTGGATAATTTTCACATCCATATATTAATTACTGACTGGTCTGGAACTTGGAATGTAAACTATCATAGCTGGCCCCGATTATTCTTACTCTACTCTTGGGCTTATTTTGCAGGTACCGTATACAAAGTGATAGAAAAGTTACTGTATGTAGTGTACATCCATCTGAGCAGGCCACGCTGCAGTGTCTGGGTTGTGTTAAGGCTAAAATACCTGTCGCCAAAAGTTACCATTGCTCACCTAAGTGCTTCTCCGATGCATGGCAGCATCATCGTGTCTTACATGATCGTGCTGCAAGTGCTGTAAATGAAAATGGGACTGAAGAGGAAGAGTTATTTGGGCGCTTCAACAGCACTGGATCTGGAGTTCTCAATGCTAGCTTATCTGGTTCTGCGTCAAATTCTAGCTTGACTAATGGTTCAACACCTTTATATCCTGCCGCAGTTACGCAGAGGAGCGGTGGTGAAACTTGGTTTGAAGTTGGACGGTCCAAAACATACACGCCAACAGCTGATGATATTGGCCATGTCCTGAAGTTTGAGTGTGTTGTATTAGATGCAGAAACTAAACTCCCCGTGGGGCATCCCAACACTATATTGACTTCCCGTGTTATTCCTGCTCCTTCTCCCAGTCCTCGTCGCTTGATCCCGGTTAGTGGAGCTGACTTGATGGGGCATCTAGATTCTGATGGCCGTCTTTCGACTGCTGGAACTTTTACTGTGCTCTCATACAACATTTTGTCTGATGTGTATACAACAAATGAATCATATAGTTATTGCCCTTCTTGGGCTCTATCGTGGGCATATCGCCGGCAGAATTTGTTGCGGGAAATTGTTGGCTATCGTGCTGACATTGTTTGCCTTCAGGAGGTAAATATAATCACACTGTTGTTGTTTACTTGATTAAAATTTAGAGCAATTCTAGCAAGTTCTGGAATTTGCAGTTCAGGCTTTTTAACTGCTTTATTTCCTTGGAAGTTAGTTATTACTTTGTTCCAGCATTATTTATAATTTATAATTTGCTTTTCGTTTGTCTCCAACATTTTCATATAGTGTAAGCATTTTTTTTGGCCATATGTATGGTCAAAATAAGTTCTACTCTAAAGATTCCATAAGGGTAAAGAAAGAAATCTGTTTCTTTTTCTTCATTTTCGATGATCATGTATCTGGGGTTTCGTTGGTAACGGTGTCCTTTTAGTAGGAATAGATGAGGCAAAATTTGAAGAAAGTTAAATAGAAGAGGAAGATGAAAATGACGAGATCTGGGCTGGCTGGCATTCTTCTCCGCATTCGAATTTTAGAGTGTATTTGTTAATTAGTTCACTTCATTTTATTCAAGAAAGAACTCTATTGGCCATTGGTTAAGCTTGCAAAGTGGTTGTTATAGCTTGTTTTTGTCCTTTCAGGTTCAAAATGATCACTTCGAGGAATTTTTTGCTCCTGAGCTGGATAAGCACGGCTATCAAGCTCTCTACAAAAGAAAAACAAATGAGGTTGTTTAAAAACCTTGTTCTGCAAAAGGACATGTCTGTTAGTTTTTTTATTTTTTTTGGTGGTTACTAATTCATGATGATCATTGCAGGTTTATAACGGAAATACTCACACAATCGACGGTTGTGCAACTTTTTTCCGTAGAGATAGATTTTCACATGTCAAAAAATATGAGGTCGGGAAGCATTTTGCATTTACGGAAGTTATTCTGTTTTTAGTTTGATCTCATGCTGAAGGTTCTTGGACTTGTCTTGCAGGTTGAATTTAATAAGGCTGCTCAGTCTTTGACTGATGCTATACTTCCAAGTGCCCAAAAGAAGAATGCTTTGAGTCGATTAGTTAAGGTAGCTTGATAATCCTTCAATTTGTAGCACTGCCCAGATTTTTTCCAATTTTTTTTTCCTTTCCTCATGTAAATTCTTTATTTGCATAGGATAATGTTGCATTAATAGTGGTTTTGGAAGCAAAATTTAGTAACCAGGGAGCTGATACTCATGGGAAGCGGCAGCTTCTCTGTGTGGTAAGAATTTTCATTCTTAGTTCTTATGAAAAGTAGTAAATATTTTATAAAGTTCATGAACACCGTCTCCTTGAAATCGGTGGATGTATTTGTGCGTATACTGTAGATTATCTTTTAACCTTATTATTGTGATTAATTTTTCACTTTCATGGATTTGGAGAACAGGCAAATACACATGTAAACGTCCACCAAGACCTGAAGGATGTCAAGCTCTGGCAGGTTCTCACTTTTCTATCATCTTCTGTATGCAACTCCATATTCGTTCCAATTATTCAGATGATGTTTATTTTACGGTTTTTTATTTGCCAAATTAGGTTCATACGCTCTTAAAAGGATTGGAGAAAATAGCTGCCAGTGCAGACATTCCAATGTTGGTGTGTGGAGATTTCAATTCTGTTCCTGGAAGGTCTGTCTATTCTTCTGATATAGTAGCTGATGTTGGAGATTCAATTTAAGGGTCATGCTATGGTACATTCATTTGTACCGTACATCTCCCCAACTCTGCCGTTGCAATTCCCAACTAAACAAGTTGCATTTTTCAAGTTTTTCAAATGTTACCCATAGGTACTGATTTGCAACTGAAGAGTTGGGGAGCTGTGTGGTACAGCTGCATGCACCATAGTCTTGCCCTCAATTGTTATTATTTTGTTGCTTAACTAGGTTGCTTTCGAGCTTTCTTGCAGCGCTCCTCACGCCCTTCTCGCCATGGGGAAGGTAGATCCATTGCATCCAGATCTGGCAGTAGATCCTCTAACAATCTTGCGTCCTCACACCAAGTTGACACATCAACTGCCATTGGTAATGTACCTTCTGACGGTGAAATGATAGTGGACAAATTTTAGAACTTTTAGAATTTTTCTGTCTTGTGGGTGGTCTTCTGAGTTTATGTGAGAAAAATACAAGGATAAAAGATAATTATTAGAAAATGGAAGTAAAATGAGAACAGGCTGTTGGTTATTGATTGTGCTCGTTGTGATATACTGGGTGTTACAGGTTAGTGCTTATTCATCCTTTGCGAGAATGGGAGTTGGTCTCGGTACAGAGCAGCAAAGGAGGAGAATGGACCCCACTACTAATGAACCATTATTTACGCATTGCACAAGAGATTTTATTGGCACTCTAGATTACATATTTTACACAGGTGATCTTTGCAACTATCTGTACAACCTATCTCTCTTTTGCCCTTTTCAAGAAAGCAAACTTTTAGTGCTTATGTATAAACTTCTTTAATTTGTGCTTTCAGCGGACTCTTTAACTGTTGAATCCCTGTTGGAGCTCTTGGATGAGGATAGCTTGAGGAAAGACACAGCCCTTCCTTCTCCAGAATGGTCCTCTGATCATATGGCACTTTTAGCTGAATTCCGCTGCAAGCCTAGACCTAGACGCTGACTTTCCAGGGTGCGGAATCATTATTTCTATTTTATCAGATTCCAGGATCTCTCATTCGTTGATGTGTGGAAGATCATGTATGTGGCTAATTTCTATTCTCCACTATGCTTTTTTGCTTGTGCTTTAGGCTTGAACATGGCTGAGGAAAATGGCCGGCCAGAAAAGCTGATGGATAGAGAGAGATAAGTTATTGTAAGAATAGTAGATCATGATCATGCTCACTGTGTTCTTTCCGGGTTATCAGATTTCTGCACTGATCTGCTTTGTATTATGTCACCTTTTTCTCATAGAAAATGATGATCATCAAGTTTATTCAATTTCCAACCCCGCCTTTTTTTTTTTCGAAGTTACCAATAGAAATGTCAGCCAATGCAGCCAGCAGTTTTATTTAGTCAGTATCCTCATCCTGTACTTCAAATTTCCCTGCAAATAAAAAAAAAATGGCAAAATGGTAAGTGGGATGCTATTGCATGCCCATCATTTTTATCTATCTAGGGTTTTCCTTCCATGTTTCCTTGGATTTTGGCCGCAATGCAGTTCACTGTGGTTGCTGAAACAAATAAGATAATTTTCTTTTTCAACCTCGCTCGTTGCTGCAATCTAGTGCTTATTTTATATTATACAATTTCTTACAGGGGAGAACGTCAAATCTGAATCTCACAATGCACAGGTTGCAAAAGAAGTGGAAGGCTGCAACCGTTGTAAATTTATAAGGGGAGAATTTCACTTGTACCCTCAAGGTTTATGAAAATGTCAAATAAGTGGAAAAAGAACGGAGAATTATCATTAAAACCTGAAGGGGTATTCGAAGAATTCCCCCAATATATCACTACGCATCCTTGTCGTTTCGCGTTATATATCACAAAGAAAAATAAACGCCAATTTTATGTATATCGAGAATAATAAAAAGGGTTCCCCATTTAGTTTAATCATATATAAACAACTAATATTTACTTAATTATCGGTTCACATCAACAATACCTTGGTACCATCCTCAATATTTTTATGAAGCTTTGCCCAATTACACTTAACCCCGTCTTTAATCAATATATTTGTCAAGCACAAATCACCCAAACTTATTAAATTTGGTAAATTTCATACACGGTCGTCCTAAGTTATGAAAAACAATATCTCACCTACCCCATAAGACAGTTTAAAATATATTGAGTAGAATATAGTAACTACAGTGTATACATGACATAATAATACGATTGATTGTATTATTTATGATGTATTCGAGACTTTCTTCTAATGACAAGTTAAAAGAACTTTATTAAATTTACCGTATGATTATATTATTCGTTGATGTGTTTGCAGTTTTTCACCAGATGCTGTATGCCAATATCTGTTACCCTGAAGTTCAATTTGATTTCCAAATTCAACAATATAGATAAAAAGTTCAACTCCAAAAATATAAGTCAAGTGCTCTTAAAATAGGAGACTAGTAAATCTTAGAATACGTTACATTCCAGTACATGGAGAAGACTTTCAGCTTAGGACAAGCACTAGGTATAATTTCAATTGCCTTGTCTGAGATCTTTTGCCAACCATTCAGATTCAGAGACTTCAGGTTTTGCAAAGAATCCAAACACTGTCAAATGAATAAAATTGTATAAAAGTAAGTAAATTAATTCAACTACATACCATATAACTTTCCAGAACTGATGATACTCTAGTATGATTGACGCAGCTGAACAAACCATTCTCTCAGTAAAGGCAATCGGTTCTGCTCATCCTCCTAACTAATTCAGATGCTGGGAACTTATTGCTAAACTTTTCGTCAGCAGTTTTACATTGTGGGTGACTACAAAACAAGGATCTCATTGTTTGACTCACTTGTCTTTCTAACCTTCATACATGAAAACAATATCTTTTTGGATACCTGATAACCAAAACACATAAGTTGTTTTGGCTTAGGTTTAATCTTAACTCGACACACATTTTTTAAATACACGGTTATTCCATCTTGTGCCTTTCATTGCCTTACAAAATGACGGTGGTTTTTTTTTATCTCATAACTTTAGCGAGCATCTATTTCATTATGCATGTTAATAATGAGTCTATTTATTATTTGAACACTAATTTAAAAGCAGGACATTTCAGCATTTCACTAAAGTAATTAAATTCTACAATAGTTCAATGACACTAGTGAAGACGGAGCAATGAACACAACATTTGGCATAATATCTTCCAGACAGAAACTGCACAGCATCTCTTTGTAAAGTTACAAAAAACGATACCACAAATTTTGACATCAATTGAGCTCTTCGACAAGAAAATTCTATCCAACGGTCACGAAACTTAAATACACTACATTTTGCTTCAGTTATTCAACAAATGACACGGATACAACTTCATACCAGTAAGAGTAGCAAAATGTGACCTTGGTTTTCAAAAGTTCAAAATGTTTGTCTTCAATATCTTGTGCAAACTCAAGGTTTATTTCTTTCACAAGACGATATCTAGGCTGCAGAACACAGCAACTTTCACTTCTAATAATATATATAACATAACCTACTTATAAAAATAATCAATAATACAAAACAAATAAGCAATTCTAATACTAGTGATTCACCAAAAACTCGCATAAAAAACACAACATTGTTTTCCCCATCAATTGTTCATAACATACCACTGAAAGAGCAGCTATAAGTCGATTTCCAGCATTATTCATCTCACGCAAATCAATATCCTGAGATAAACCCATATCAAATAAGCCAATACTAAGTCGATATAATTCAAAAGCATAGCAGAATACTAGTAATACCTGCCAGAGAGAAGGATAGGAGACGAGTTTTGTGCCATGGGCTAACGAGAAGCAGAGATATTAAGTCTCTTCGAGAAAGTCTGGAGCTCACGATTCTCATCACTTTTGGAACTGTTTCCCTGTTCCATCTTTCCTTTTCTGCTCCCTTTACTTTCTCTCCCATTCCTATTCTTCATGGGATACTTGGAAGTTGGTTACTGCTCGCGAGTTTTATAAATAGAACTTACTTGCAAAAGTCACTATATATGAAGTTCTTTAAATAAAATAACAACTACTAACAGAAAACGTTGCACAATTATGCCAAAACAAAAGGTCTTAAAACTATGCCAATTTTATTCAAAAAGTCATAAAGGGCCCTATGTTTTTGCATTTAAACACCTCTCCCCCTTGGTTACTATTTGTGTTTGTCAAACTACTCCTAAATTCCTACTTGCTTGGTGTACATTGTGAGTTTAGTTTAAATAGATTTTAGTCTAAATTATAAATCAATACAAAATTATCAATTTTGGTCTAAATTTTCAACTATCAATTTTAATTTAAACTAAACTAATTTACATCACAATAGATGTTAATCGAATCAAACTAAATCGACAAGTGTTGAAAGTAAACCTAAAATAAAAATTATTTTTAATTTTATTGATCTTAAATTCAAAAATAAAAATTATTTTTAATTTTATAAGTTATTTTATTAATTCTTTTGAAATTTTATATTAATTAAATATGAACAAATTACTTTATACTCATTAAAACAATAAATTTAAATTTAAATTTAAAATATATTAGATTAGTTCAATTTTTATAATTTAGTTCACCCTAAATTAAAAACCAAATCGATATTTATCGATTTGATTTTTTTTAAACCGAAATCAAACAAAAAAAAAAAAATTTAATCGTCCACTTGAATTCGATTCAAATCTATTCACCCCTAACTTGCATCATATTTTTTTTTTCTCAAAAAAAAATATATTTTATCAAAAGTTACATAAATATAAATCAAAATTTCTCTAATTTTAATAAAGACAAATTCTAAATTCTAAATTTTTTCATATCACTCTAGAGATTTTCAAATGAATCAATTATTATTTTTTTTCCAACGAACATCATATATCAATATAAGCCATTTATTAAAGCATTAATCAATTATAAATTAGTGATTTTGAGATAACATATTCCAAGTATAATTAGTTTCATTTGTTAGCTTTTAAAAGATTCATTGGGTGTTCCTTTAGCTTCGCTTGTAATTTTTTTAGGTATTTTTGTCATTTCCATATTTTTTGGTTACTCATGCAAAATCACTATAGCCTGACATATTATTATCAATACCAAAGTTTTGGAGCATATTTCCTATAAAATCTCTCCTCTTCTTCTTCTCTCCTCTCCTGAACTCCTCTCTGAACAAACAAAACTCAAGACACAAAAAAGTTGTTATACTCAGCATTTCAAACTCTTTCACTTTCTTCCTCCAAGCCCAAGAACACACGCATGATTTTGAGAACTCAGAATCCAATCCTCTCACTTCGGAAACTATTATCACCAGAAACTCTGCTGAATTCCACCGCCAACTCTCTTCTTCACTGCCGCTTTCAAAATCGATGGATAACAAAAGTTCGTCTGAAATGGGTCAAAAATCTAGGCCTAGACCGTATTATAGATATCGACACCGATCTCAAGGCTGCTTGCCTTTTAAAAGACGCTATTAAGAGTTCTTCTACTGGCTTCCTCACTGCTAATTCTGTCTCTGATTGGCACAAGCTCCTTGGCCTCACTGTTCCCGTTATTCGCTTTTTGCGCAGTTGAAATTTCCTTTTTTGAAGAAAAAAATTCGTGGATTTTTGCAGGCCCATTTTGTTTATTTGTTGGTTTTTTGGTTAATAGACACGGCAGTATTACTTTACTCCTGGATTCTTGCATACCCTTTATTTGATTTTGTGATTTGTTAATGATTCATTGATGCTGTAATGTTTTTGGGTTGCAAGAACTTGTAGAATTGTAATGAAGTTTCTAAATGTTCGAAAGTTCAACACTTTTTGATGAATTTGGATCTAATTAATGCGTGAAATTGACTTTGTTTGAGATTTGTACATTGTGATATGTTAATTTATATCATAAGAATAGAGTGTGTCAAAGTTTTCAATTTGGTAATGTACATTTTGAAAACAGTCTTATCATGGTGAAATTTGTTGGTTTTGTGTAGGTACCCAACACTTTTTCATGAATTTCCGCACAGCCGTTACACAAATTTGCCGGTTGACAGATACTGCATTGATGTTAGACTCGCAAGAGCAGAGAATACACCAGAGTTATGAGAATGATACCATGGAGAGGTTGTGTCGGGTACTTATGATGATGAAAAGTAGGACTGCACTGCTCCAGTCATTACATTCTTTGAAATGGGATCTAGGATTGCCAGATAATTTTGAGAATATATTGATTCCGAAATACCCTGATGATTTTCGATTTGTTAGACTCGCAAGAGCAGAGAATACACCAGAGTTATGAGAATGATACCATGGAGAGGTTGTGTCGGCACTTATGATGATGAAAAGTAGGACCGCACTGCTCCAGTCATTACATTCTTTGAAATGGGATCTAGGATTGCCGGATAATTTTGAGAATATATTGATTCCGAAATACCCTGATAATTTTCGATTTGTTAGACATCAAACAGGGTTGCAGGTTTGCAGCTTGCACGATGGCACAAAGAATTTTCAGTTTCCGCGTTGCAGAAAAATAATGAGAAGAGTGAGATTGGTAATGAGTATAAGCAATTCAAGAGTGGTCAAACGGCACTAGCATTTCCAATGAATTTTCCGAGGGGACATGGAGCACAGAAGAAAGTGAGAGCATGGATGGATGAGTTTCAGAAGCTTCCGTATGTTTCACCGTATGAGTATTCTCTGCATATTGATCCAAATAGCTAACTTATGGAGAAACAGGCAGTTGGGGTCTTACATGAGTTTTTGAGCTTGACCATTCACAAGAAGACTAAGAGGAACCACTTGAGAAGCTTGAGAGAGGAACTGAATCTTCCGCATAAGTTTACTCGATTATTTACTATGTATCCGGGGATCTTCTACTCTCGCTGAAGTGTAAGACGACTACTGTGACTCTCAAGGAAGGATACCAGCGGGGAAAGGTTGTGGACCCACATCCTCTTGTTCATCTTAGAAAGAAATTTTATCATGTAATGAGAATGGGGCTTCTTTATCGTGCTAGAGGTGTGAATTTTATAGCTCCACAAGACATTTCACTTGACGATGTTGTGGAGAATGGAACTGAACAAGAAGAAATTGAAGAGGAAGTGATAGGAACAGATGATGAAAGCTGTGAGGAAATCACCGAAGTGGATGATGAGTCTGATGAAGAGGAGTGATTATTTGAAAGAGACGCACAATTCTGTATCCCACTTGGAAATGAAAAGATGAATGATTTAAACACTTGAAGGTCAGTTCTTCTAATAGAAAGTAGTGAACTATTGATTCTTTTACGTCAGCATGAGAGTAATTATCTACCTTTGATTTGTTAAATCCTGAACTGGTTATGTTTCTTTCTTTCTATATGGTATCCATATTTACCTTAATAAAATTTTGACCCGCAGAGTCAGAACTTCCAAATTGATTGGCATTTTATGAGTTTAAGCTATTGTTTAGTTGCATAATCGTTATTTAACGATTTTGAATCAGTTTAAGAAAGATGCAAACATTCTCAAATTCTTAACTGTTCCCTAGTAAAGATTTGGATGCATATTCAATATAAACAATCGAGCGGTTGATTGGTCATTTCCAACTTCTTTGATACAACTGAAACCTCCATTGGAGAAAATCTTGACTAGTGAAATAATTATCCTTAAAATATGTTATTGACTTTGTGTTTTTCCCTCTACAGGTTTGCTTAAGATTATGGGGTTCAAACCTTAAACGGCATAGCTACTAAAGTTAAAGAGGAACCAATGTCACAGGGGGGTAAAGCTGAGTGTCGGAAAATATCTTGTGCAAAAATTTACGAGAAGAAAAGAAATAAGGAGATAAAAGTACCGACGAATTAAATCAATAGAGAAGCAGAAGCAGCAGCAGCAGCAACCTGTGTGAGGTAGGCTGTGAAGCTTTCTAAAAGAAGACAACAGTAGTACCGGTGGCCACTGTTTAGTTCCAATTCTTCTTCAGTGTCTTTGAGAATGCGTGCTTCCATGAATTCAGGCTGGAGAGAAAAGGTTTGTTGGAAGCAGATTTTTGAAATTGATAGTATTAGGAATAGTTTTGAATTTTACCCCCTGCTTCTGGTAATTTTCTTTACTACTCGCTTTTAATTATCTAATCGAAATTGATTTATAATCGACTCTCTTATGTAGTCATGTATTTGAATTGAACCAATTAGTGCTCACAAGTTTAATTGGTTGACGATGGTGAGAATGTGATCGATTTTCAAAGGCACCTTCAAAACACTGAGGAAGAGCAATACAATTGTAGAATTGACAATGGCAAGCCAAGAGTTGATTAAATACAACATTCCCAGCTTACATCTCTTTCTATTCTCATTCAATTGTTTCAAATTTAGATTCAACAAATCCGTGAGAATAATTTTTTTCTGCAACAATAATTAATAACACTATCGAAACGACACCACCATTTCCAAAACCTAAGACCCCCAAATACATTTCTATCTGCAGATCAAACCCTGAAAGTCATCGATAAACTTAGGTTAGGGAACAATACCTCCATTAGGTCAGGGAACAATATCAAGTCTTGCCTCCATCCGCCTTACCATTTGAAAGTCAAAATTAATATGTAAGTAATAAGCAATGCGCACAGAAAACCCTAATTTCATCCTTGCTACTCACCTCTGACCTAATCATCATCAGAACTCTCCTAAAGTCGATAACAGATGCTAAACTAGACATAGAGGCTAGAGCTCCCGACAAAAGAATTTCCTAAACTAGCAAACGGAATAAGCTAAAGACAGAAGTAAACAGCGATGGATAGGGAATAATCCCTAAATTTTTGAAGAAAAGAATATATATATATATACTCGAGAACAGTAGAGAACATTTCAGTATAAACGGGGATACTAACTAATCCCATGCACTGCTCACACCATATGCCCCACCGTAACCACCACCTCCACCGTAACCACCAGGAGCCCCATATCCACCACTACTATTCATTCCACCATAACCGTCCATAGCCGTGCCTCTATTAAATGAGCTGCCATCTCTTCTGAAATCACGACCACCAAAACGGTTTCCTCCATAACGCCTATTTTTGCCACCACCATAAGCAACTCTTGATGCATAACGACCAAGCCAAACAGGTACTTCCTGATTTGCTTCTTGCATTAGCTCAGATAGAGGCCTTGCCAATGACATATTGCTATCATTGAAAAAGGCTGTTGCCAGTCCTGATTTCCCAGCTCGCCCAGTCCTTCCTATCCGATGAACATATTCGTCAATGTCATTAGGGAGATCAAAGTTGACTACGTGAGCTACATGCGGTATATCAAGACCACGTGCTGCCACATCTGTAGCTACTAAAATCGGTGTCTTTCCACTCTTAAATGATCTCAATGCCAGTTCCCTTTCCTGCACATAAAACCAAAACATCGTAAACAACTGTGGGGATAAACAACACAGAACTTTCAGTTCTAACTAACTTTATCTCCCTTTATGCTGTACAGATCCTAACCAACTCACCTGTTGTGTTCTGTCACCATGAATAGTAGTTGCAGGAAACCCATTCATATACAACCAATGTTCCAATGCATCAGCTCCTTTCTTTGTTTCAACAAACACTAATGTCAAAGCTTGCTGCAAATTCAAAGAAGAGTAATTTAACTTAATAACAGAGACAAATATAATTCAACCTATCAAATTAAATAAACAGAATTAATACCACTGAACTAGCAGTTTGAATGCTACACATAAATTGTAAAAAAAGAGAGCTCCAAGAAAACTTGCTCCAATGGAGAATAAACTGATATCAAAATGCACGCATGTCTAACATACCTTGCCATGAACTCCATTTTCCACCTGTGCATGTAAGAGATCCATCAGATGGCTTCTCTTGTCTGACTCTTGAACATATTCAACTCTTTGAAGAATTAAATCAGTGCTTGAACCAACCCTTCCAACAGCCAGAAAAATGTAATTTGCAAGGAAATCAGATGCCAATCTCTGCACACCAAGCAAATTACAAAAGAAAATTATCAGATGAATTGTTGCCAGTTATCAATACAACTTCTGTCATAAAATTTCATTGCAAATGAGAAAATAATCCTCAAGCATGTATCTTATACAAAATAGGTTTGTTCCAGCAAATTCATTTTCCTATTGAAATGGATAAAAAGTAGCTGGCACAAGTCCAACCCACCCTGAAATTAGACCTCATAAGGACCCAAACTATAATTTGATAATGGTTTGACCAGTAGTACAAAATATGTTGAAAATTCAACAGTGTTGAGCACTGGGATTGCACCACCTTGGAGTTTTAATGAATGAAGTAATGGTGACATCAAAAAGATCAAAACAAACTTGAAAAGAGAAAATAATAATAATAATAATAGAAACCTGTATCTCCTTTGGAAAGGTGGCACTAAAAAGCATGGTCTGTCTAACGCCTGGAGGAGGCATATCCATTTGTTGCACTATTTTTCTGATTTGAGGCTCAAAACCCATATCGAGCATCCGATCTGCCTCATCGAGAGCTAAATATCTAATCATCTGCAATGACACTCTAGCTCTCTCAAGCAGATCAACCAATCGTCCTGGAGTCGCCACAAGAATATCAACCCCTCTCTCAAGCTCTCGCAACTGACCACACAACATAAACATCAGTTCACAACGAAATTAGGCAGTAAAAATAATAAATGAACCTTTAACTCCAAGGCCAACATAGTATCAAAGACAAAATGCAATGAAAAAGAGATTATGCTATCAGATAACACATTTAAAAGGAAAACATATATATTAATAAAAAATGTCGTGTGATAACATTCAGCAAATGAGCAGAGTTTATTAGAGGTAAATGTGCGGGAGATAGCAAACAGCATCGTACTGTCCAAAAGAAAAAAATAAACAGCCATCAACCACCCCACCACATGATTCACCCTACGTGATTCAATACATCAGTTCTATATTTTCTCTCTTATAGAGACAAACCTCATCAAATGAGAAATGTTTCACTATTTTATGAAACCAAAAATGTTATCTGTCTTTTACATTACAGAAGGATCAGAGCTCGATTGGTCAGATCATTCAGACAAGGTTACACAACCTACAAGATGTTTGAAACATTCACCCCTGAAGTGACAACCAAAAACTATTCTGGTCCAAATCAAAGCAATGATCAATAAATTCAAAAAGACCATCTGTATGGCTCCACCCTCATTGACATCAAACCAAAACTGCAAACTACATATGAATCTCCCCTACAGGTCACCAACAAAATGTAAAGTAACAAGCAAGTCAACATAAATCCCATGGCTTCCATAAGTATACATCAGATCAAAGATATATATTTAACATCTATCGAAAGTGTCAGCAAAAGAGATTAAAGGCTCAAACATTTCCTAATTTTGAAACCTCCTTCCACCTAAAGTGACAATTATTGCCACCAAGTGAACCAAAATCCAGAAAGAAAGAGTAGCAACTGAAAGCAATTTAAGAAAAAATTTGAAAAAAAATGGTAATAAGAATTTCTCAAAGCAATTTCTACATTGTATGAATTCAGAAAGACGATACTATGTATTAGAAATAAAGTAAGTAATTAGTAGTAAATATATGTCAAGCAGTTACAACTTTAGTATACAATAAACCAGATAGAACGAATAAATAACACTAAGAAAGGAGACAAGACACCAGAATGTCAAGGATTTAATAAATTCTAAGGAGAACAAACCAAATATACAATAAAGAAGCAGAAAAGGGAAACCTGTTGGCTGATTGGTGCTCCTCCATAAGCAACCACCACCATGACACCAGTTTGATAGGAAAACTTCTTGGCTTCATCATGTATCTACAAGTAAATCATAATTGATTGAAAATGTTTATTACCAATTTGAAAAAGTACATGCTGTAAGAAAGCAAATGAACTAAACCACAATCCAACCTGAGACGAGAGTTCTCTCGTAGGAGCAAGAATAAGAGCAAGAGGGTAAACAGTCCGTGCTCCACGAGGTCTCTGTACATATTGCTCCCGCATTATCCCATTAATAATTGGAAAACAAAAGGCAGCTGTCTTCCCCGACCCTGTCTGAGCACAGGCCATTAAATCTCGCCCTGCAACTGATATAGGAATCGCATGACGCTGAACAGGAGTTGGCCTGACATACTTGCACCTCCTAATATTTAAACTCAACCCCTCTCCCAAATCTATTTCTGCAAATGTATTAACTGGTGGCGGCACATTAATCCCGCTTGTCTCCACCGGAATATCCTCATAAGCATCAAAATTTATACCTGTGTTTTCTTGTTCACCAAACCCCTGTTTTGCATCATCATCATCACCAAATGGATTCACTTCACGTTCTCTTCGGTCCCAACCCCCACTTCTGTTATTCCAACCACCAGAACCATAACTTTGACGCCCAAAATCAGGCCTTGAATCACTGCTCGATCGAGAACCACTAGCAGGTCCGTTATAAGCTACAGGTTCATGAGACGATAACGGGGCAGGAGGATCGGATGAGGCTGAGGTCGGTGGCTTGTTACGGAGATGCGGGGGAACATAAGCCGACCTAGTTGGACGAGAAGAAGCAGGGGCCGCATTCTCAGATGCAGAGTTAGCCACTGAATCAGCCCATGAAGTTCTCATATTTGCCGAATTTTATACCCCTTTGTTTTGAAAATTATAGCAAAAATGTCAACAGTTGTATATCAAAATTTCTCTTTTCAATCTTTAACAAAATAACTAGCAGATCAAAACCTGAAAAAACACAATGCAAGTGCAATCAAGCTGATGAAAACAAAGAAAGTAAAACGGCCAGTAATATGAACAAGATATGTGCAATTCAATCAGAAGAATAAAAATTAAAAATAATTGTCAGAATAATGGCAAACAGGAAGAAAATAAGAAAGAAAAATTACAAAAGCAATTAGACTTGAAGCTCAAGAATGAAGATCATACACCAAAACAATACACCAAATCAAATAAATTTTCAATAAAATTAACAAGAACATCTATGCGATGCGATGCGATGCGATGCAATTACTTAAACGCAAATACAAAAATAAAATATTACGAATGCGAGTAACTTCAACGAGGCTCGAACCTAAATTCGAAGATTACGAGAAATAAATCAGTAAAAACAGAGAAGAAACCCTGATTTTCAGTGCTTTTCGGGATCCAACACCAAGCGGAATTATCGTCTCGCGATAGAGAGATATTTGTTTTACCTTCGTTTGAAAGTCAGATCAAATCTTTTTCTTCGCTTTTTCTTCCTTCCGCTCCTTTGTTGTCGTGTGTCGTGTGTCTACGAAATAGGAAGGAAATTAATACTAAATTGTTACGATATTTATATATATCTGAAATCAATAATATCATTATGATCCATAAATTTTTATATTTTTCAATAAATGACATAAAATTCACATTTATGACAAATAGATCCTCAAATCTCTTAAAATAACCAAACAACCCTTGTTGTGTTGATTAGGGGAGGAATTTATTTGATATATATGGATAAATTATGTACTTATTTGATAACAAATATAAGACATAGGGAGCTGGGTGTTATTACTTGTTTCTAAAAAACACTGTCATACTGTCCGTACAATCTGGAGGTTGCTCATAAAATAAATTTACGGTGCTTAATTGATTTACTCACAATTACGGAACGACAAGTTTTCAATTAATTTTATTTAATTAATTAATTAGATTGGCGGGCGGTGAAGCGTGAAATTTGATTAATTTGAGTTGTATTGTGTCAAGCAACAATTAAATTTTGATCAGACGCCGTTATTTATTATATAGTCGGTGAATCTGCTCTGTGTGCGCGTGGGACCACGACGGAAGTTGATTGGAGGAATGGAAGTTATGGTATGTGGGCCACGTAACAGCAGATATTTTGTAATGTGGGTGGGCATAATTAGACTTAGATCAGTTGTTCTTCCTTCTCTTTGAAGTCTTTTGATTGGGATTTCAAACTTGTCCATAAATATTTAATAAATAAATAATAATTAGAATATTAATTGGGATTATAAATCGATAAGGTCCTAAAACAACTATAAAACACTTAAATCAAGGCACAAAATTATTGTTTAATAATTAAAACCATAAATTAAAAAAAATATTGTTCGAATTTTTAAAAATAATGTTATATTTATAAAGTTATAAATATAAATTTTATATTTTTTATCCCAATTAATGTAGAACTTAGCTTATTATACATTAATTAATATTATACTATCATTATGTTAACAAAATAAAAAAAATTAATGATATATCATTTATAACAAATTTTACAAGTCTAGTATTATTCTAATTCAGTAATTTGAATACAAGACTACTTGATTCGTTAAGTTATCAATTGATCCAAAAGTTAAAACTAAAAGGTAAGGGTTTGTATAATAATATTAAAATTTAATAAATTTAACTCCTTATTTTAATAATTTTGTAACATATATGTTAAATAGGAAATTTTGTTACTGTTATTTTTTTTTTAACTCTTTTAATTTATCTCTTTTGTTTTATTCATGTATTCTTGATGATCACATGTAATTTGTATGTTTATTCCTTGGTTTTTAGTAAGGAAGATTATGAAATGGGATAAGAAGATTAAGGATTCCGAGTTTTTTTTTATATATATAAATAAAAATATAATTATTTATTTATAATAAATAAATCCTTACACTTTCGATAAAATAACTAAATATTTTTTAGAATTATAGATTTTTTTATAAAAAAAAATTGGTGGAATTATGAGTAAATTGATTCTTATCATTGTGCCAAATGATTCTCTTTAATATTAAATTAAATATTTAAATATTATGATCATAAAAACTTAATATTATAAAAATAATTTGTTATACATAAATAAATCATATATTTTTATTTAAAAAAGCAGAAAAACTCTAAACCGACAAATTACATATTATTTTATTTATTTGGCATGATTTTTTTTTTTTGAATTTATTGTTTTATGTTACAATCAACAATCTTTCCTCCTTTGCTCTTTTTAACGTTGTAAGTAAAATAAAGAGTACCATGAACCATCAAATAATGGGGCCTTAAAGTCACGCCCAAAAAATAATTGCCTACTTTTGCTTTACACACGTGGTAAAGGAGATTACTTTTCAAAAAGAAATAAAGAAATTATAGGTGTAAAAATTCACACTACAGACAAAGGAATTATTTTTACCCATTAACTAAAATCAGTTTGTAAAAATAACTATTTACTGTGATCTTCGGGTAATTTTTGGAAGGGTAAAAAGTAAAAACTGTCAAGAAATTTTATGGTGAGTGTTTGATGACGATTCTATTAAATAGAGTATTAACGGACAGATCTTTAAATTTTAATATAATAATAAACAAGAACACGTGTTTGTAACGGATTAGTCCATGACATAGTGACAGTCTACATACTCGTAACGAAATAATCATACAAGGGATCCATTCATTATAAACAACTAAAATATGTATTTATTTGTTATTTTACCAAAACTCAGGGATCTTTCCGTTGTTCTCTCTTCATAATTGGGCCGGGCTATAATGACGACCCCACTTCAATTCTCTCTTGGTCATCACACGACGACGTATTGAGCAGTCGTAAGTTTTTTTTTTTTTTTTTTTTGAATTTATAAAGTTAATTACAACGCGCTCACTCTTTCCCTCCTTCACGGGCCCTCCCATTTCGACTTGGTCCGCTGCACAAGAAGAGTGAAGAAGGGCACAGTTGAAAACTCATCAATCTCACTCTAGGGTTAGGGATATCCCTAATACGGATGCTGTTATCCCGTTTCGGTTTTAGATCGTAAAATCAAAGATGGGCGCCAATTCGTTATCCGCGGACTCAACCACCGACCTCGACGAGCATATCTCGCAGCTCATGCAGTGCAAGCCTCTCTCCGAACAACAGGTTCCGATTCAATTATCTTGTTTCCAACTAATTTCCGATTTCTATTAATCCGATCAGATATGATTTGATTCTTTGTCGGAAAACTGAATTTCTCTGTACGACATTCAAGAGTTGAAGATGGAATTGTTTCATTTCTTGTACAATACGAAGGTATTAGGTTTAAGAATTATGGCAGTTAGGTTTTATTGAATCAGGGTTTACATTGTACGGATATTTCAGATCTCATCCGTTGATCTTTTGTTATTTGTATCGGCAACGAAGCCGTTAAGTGAAATTTACTGTTCTTGACACTGCACGATGTTCATAAAGTTTCTTGTGTTGAACAAGTCTTCAGAGTATGATATTTTACTTTGATTTTGTCGAGAAGGTGCTTAATTTCGAGAACAAGTTGTATAAGTTTTTCTGTTGTATGTTATTCTCTTACAATTATGGCTTGAGGATAGTTCTGAAAGAAGGAAAAAATCCCCGTGCGCGTAATTGGGAGAATCAGGAAAAATGGGTTATTGGATTTAAGAGCAAATATATGATGCTTGTGAATCTTTTCATTTATGTCTTTGATTGTGATTAGGATTCACTTATGTGCATCTTGTACATTTTTTCTACTTCCTTTTGAAGACAACAATCTCGTTTATCGTGGATAATGAAGTGGTTTTACAGGATAATGTACTGGTTGTTGGTTGTGTTTTCACTGTTGTAGTATTACTTTATATTTTACCTCTCAAGTGTACTATCATGTTCTATTTTGTCTGTGTTGTTGTTAGTCTTACTTCTTGTAGGCAATTGAAATGGATTAGTAATTGTATTTATTGATTTGCTGGGCAGTAGGTTAAAGCATTATGTGAGAAGGCTAAGGAGATACTGATGGAAGAAAGCAATGTCCAGGTTCAACCCTTTTATTACTTTTCAGTGTGTCAGCTTGCCTTTTCTTCATAATTTTTTGTTTGGTTGCCAAGTACGTTGCCTTTCCTGTCCTGGTTTTATCCCTAGTTTCTTGACTGTTGGTTGCCTTAATTTAGAAATTTAATTTTTTGGTTCTGAAGTGCTGGTTTCAGCATGATTGTCGGCCTCCTTTGTACTTTCTTTTCTTGGCGTTTAACTTTGTAAATTTCATGTTTCTTATATTAAAATGGGAAAGCACTGATATTTTGACAAAATGTTTTTTGTATCACAGCCTGTGAAAGCCTTCTGACAATTTGTGGCGACATTCATGGGCAGTTTCATGATCTTGCAGAGCTTTTAAAATTGGAGGGAAGGTATCAGTTCTGACTATGACTATTTCGTATTCAACTTTCTTTTTCAATGGAGAGAATATCTAAAATAATCATTTGAGCCTACCAAAGAAATGCTTTTGCTGATTGAAATGTTCCAGAGGTATTGTAGTAGGATAAATTGCCATTTGTCAGGAAACTATGCATTTGATTTAACTATTTTGTTGTATTAATTTATGTTCTTTTGAAAAGAAAAAGGAAACTAGTATTTTGATTTGATTTATGTTGACTGGCTTTCTGGACATATATCATAAGCAATGGCTTTCTTGGTACTCTTCTTATTAATGTCTATACATATAGAAGGGATGACTGATGCATAGTTATTTATTCAAAGATTGTCTTTTGTTCTTTATTTCTATGCTTTAGGATAAAATACTTTGTTGATTTTTTTTTGAACATTTTATTGATTTAAATCTAATCTTATGTTTAAAATTGGCATGCCCGCATACCAATTACTTGTTTATGGGAGATTACGTGAACTGTGGGTATTATTCTGTTGAAACAGTCACAGTATGTACAAGTTGCATTGAATTTTCAGATTCTCTTTTTTGCATTATGAGAAGTATTGGTATAAAAAGTTTCGAACTATTAATACTCTTATTGTAATATTCAATTTCATAATTAAATTAGGAAAGTATTATATTAAAAAAAACCCTTAAACATAAGAAATAATAAGGCTAGAATTTGTATGTTTTAGGTTTGTTAAAGGATATTTCAGGAAAGTAGTAAATATTTTGTCTATTCCTTATTAGCTTAGGGTTTTTTGCTAGGCAAAGTATATAAACCTATTTTCTTTCTGATTCACCTCCCACTCTCCTTTCAACACAAACAAAATTTTCTTTCTTTGTGGTTTGCGGCTCCTTAGACTCACGGTTAGCAGAGGTAATGTTTCAATTGTCAATAAGATATGTGCTGATATTGCTGGTCTTGACAGCATAAATCAAGCCATAATTTGTCTCTTTATTTATAGCATTATTTTTGTGTTATAGTTGTAGATATCTTGTAATTAGTAGTACAGTTATAACTTTCTTATTTAGCTAGATCTAATTGATGTAATTGCATAAATTCAGCCTTGTAATTAGTTTTAAAAGTGTCTATATAATAAAAGGAACTCTTACAATAAGGTGCATTCAATCCAATTGACATGGTATCAGAGCCATAATTCAAAATTTTATGTGTTTTTTTAGTTCTTGGTCTTTTGGTTTTGGTTTTAGTTGTGTTGTCAGCTCCTTTTGAGTTTTGCTTAGTGGCTGTGTGGCGGATAGTATCCTCTGTCTGAATTTTTTGTTGGTTTGGTTTACATTTTGTAGGTTTGTCATAAGGTAGATTTAGTATATTTCTTTTTTTTTTTTTTTTTTTTTTGTGTTACATGCATTATGTCAACTAGCAACTCATATTTTTTTTGGTGTATGCTTCATGAGAAAAAATTATTTTGCATAGGAATTTCAATTTAAAGAATTATGGGGTCACATCGATGGTTGTACCAACTTCTATTGAGCTCTTTAAATTGGCTCAGTAGCAAGTTAAAGGTGTTAAAGTAATGACATGGATTTTAAGATCTGTTGATTCTTTGATTGTTCTTAATCTGAGGCCATATAATACTATTAAAAGTATGTAGGAGTATTTAAAGAAAGTTTATTATTAAAGCAACATAGCTATGCAATTTCAGTTGGAGTATGAGATCTCTTTATGTCGTTCAGGAGGTTCATGAATAGAGCAAGAAAGATTAGTTTTTGATGAAATTAAGGTTTGAATTTGAGGCAATTCTCTCCAATTTGATGAATTGTGATCATTTTCCTTCTTTGGATGTGTGTTTGGGGGAGTTACTTTGTAAAGAGCAGCATCTTGCAATATATACCACTTTCTAGCAAGACAAAATGCTAGCTAATGCAGTTGCTTATGTAGCTTAAAGGAGATGCAAGGGTAGAGATATACAGAAGGTTCAATACTACAATTGTAATGATTATGGGCATATTATTGCTAACTGTGCGAATGAATCTTGCAATTACTACAAGAAGCTAGGGCATATTATCAAAGAATGTCGAATTTGTTCTTAAAATCGTCAAGCTAACGTGAGAAATATACCTTAGAATCAATCGTGTCATGGAGTTCGGGTTATATGTAATTTGTTCATATTAACAATTAATCGTAAATAATTAGTTATTTATGATTAACGATATAATAGTTGTGAACCTTGTTCTTCGGATTAATGGGTAATTTTAATTTTTTTTCTTTTGGAATTTAAATTTATGTGGTTAGATATTTGAAAAAATGAAAATATTTTTAAGTTATATAAATGAACTAAGTAAAAGAAAATTAAAATAATTGATTTTGAATTTAATTACAAATGTTTCGAAATATTAAAGAGTATTTTAGAATTTTGTAAATAAACAAGTTGGAATAGAGGAACATGGACTAAATGGTAAGATTTAATTTTTTTTTTTTGGGTTTTATAAGGATTAAAAAAAGTTTTGAGTTATTTTCAAAAAAATTTAAAAAAAGAGTATCATTAAAATTTTAATTATAAAATAAATGAAATTAGTTATTTTTTACGGTTTTCATTCTTATTTGTCTCTCAAAAACCCATTCTTTCCCTCTTTCTTGATTTTTGATCAAATTGTTTCAAATTCAACTTGATTTTTTTTTAAAATTTCAATTGCCAAGTAATTACTCATTACTTCCTTTTCAATTTGATATTATTTTAGTCTAGAACTAGTAATAAAAAGTAAGGAAGAAATTTGGATTTCTAAGAAAATTTGAGAATTTTTTCGTTTAATTAGCAATTAAAGATTTCTACGAATTACTATAAGTTACTAGTAAGTTTATTAATTGTTAGAAATTTGATTTTTAGATTTTGAGTATGACTTGAATTTTGAGTTACTGTTTATTCGAGAAATTTACATTTAATTTTATATAAGCAATGTTAGATTGTGTTGATTTGGAGTAGGAAATGTAAGATTGGTTTATTTTTCATCGATTGAAATATTAACTGTTTACAATAATTTTGATATCCTTATCAAGCAACCAAAATTTTTCATAAGGTATCTATAAACATTTGTGCACGATACACAATGGGCTTGTTATAGATTTTCTTTCTTATACAAGTCTTATTGCTGTTTCAGTCACTTATGTGACTTCTCAATAAATTCGTTCATAAGCTATTTTCTTATAGTTGCAGTAAAAACAAGTCAATTGGCCATACAACAATTTTCGGTCTCATCACCAATATACATGCATAATTTAAATTATTTTCAAACAATGATGCAGTCATATAAATTAAATCAAGCTTTTAAAACCATTTCAGTATATATATCAATTAACTTTTCAAACAGTAAACCGTATAAACATTATCTTGATATTAAATTAAAAACACATATAAACAATTTTTTTCAATTTTTTTAATAAAAAAAAATGTTTGTTTAGTACACAAGCATACTTACATCAAGGGAAGGGTAATCACTCTTATTAAGCATCTTCGTGCCTGTTCGATTATTGTCCGGATTCTCAGAACTTAATACCATACATATATAAAATTATGACTTTCATAATTCCAAATAATCATATATATGCACTAAATGCAATACTCGTGGACAATGTGACTAAAATCTCTTAGTTGATATACGACATATTTTTCGAGACTTAACTAACATAGATTATTTATCTGATTTTTAATAATGAAATTTTATGATCAACTTATTTCAAATTCTCATTTCCATAAATTCAAATTTACACATTTTCGTCCAAGCAACTAAGTACAGTTTATATCAAAGTTATTGTAGTAAATTCAAATTTATTGTAAAATCAAGAGAAAAATACTCAAATTTCTTTTAACTAACACTTCAATCAATGCAAAATTAACTTAATCTTATATTTCCTATTCCAAATCAACACAATTTATCATTTTCTATACAAAATCAAATGTAAATTTCTTTGATGAACTGTAACCAAAAATTCAAATCATACTCAAAATTTAAAAATCAAGTTTCTAATGGGCTAATAAAATTATCGATAATTTGTAGTAGTTCATAAAAATCTTTAATTGCTAATTAAACGAAAAAAATTTAAAATTTTTTCGAAACTTAAATTTTTCTCTTTACTTTTTATTGTTGGTTCTAGACCAAAATTGTATCAAATTAAAAAGGAAGTAATGAGTAATCACTTGTCAAGTGAAATTTGAAAAAAAATTAATCGAATTTGAAGTGATTTAGCTAGAAATTGAGAGAGAGGGAAAGAACGAGTTTCTATGTTTTTTTGAGATAAACGAATAAGAATAAAAACCGTGAAAAATAATTAATTTCTTTTATTTTATAAATAAAATTTTAATGAGATTCTTTTTCTTTTGAAATTTTTCGAAAATAGCTCAAAACTTTTTTTAGTCTTCATAAAACTCAAAAAAAAAAAATTTACAATTCTTGCCATTTAGTTTATAATCCTCTATTCTAACTTGTTCTTTTGAAAAATTTCAAAATATCATTGAATATTTTGAAACCTTTGCAATTAAGTTCAAAATTAATTATTTTAATTTTCTTTTACTTGTTCCTTTATTCAATTTAAAAACACTTTCATTTTTTTCGAAAGTTTAATCCCATGAATTTAATTTCAAAAGAAAGAAAAAAAAATCAAAATTATTTATTGATTCGAAAGACGGGATTTACAATCCTAGCCCCCTTAAAAAAATTGTCTTCAAAATTTTACAAACTTTATTACTGAAACAGGTAAAGCTATTTCTCTTGTATAAGATTATTGGTGTCCAATTTTTTTTTTTTAATTTTGCATTGGTGTTTTGCCATAAGACTTTAACTTTCCTCATTCTTCTAATTTCAATTTTCTTTATAACATACTCGATTCAAAATAGATTAATCATAAGGATTGCAGAATAAATCTTAAAAATACCTCGTATCATTATCCCTGACAAAAATTATTTATCAAAAGTTATTTTTAATTAGTGTTTTTAACCATTAAAATATAACATCGATTCATTATCATTACATCAACCATGCTAAGAATACTATTAACATCCCTATCAATAGTTACGTATTTCACAACTCACTTAAGACCTAAATTGAGAATAATGGTTTCGATAGCCATATTGAAATTCTTATTTGAACTTAATATGAAATTATGATGTTAATAAGAGAATTTGATTTTACCTTTTACAAAGAAATATGAAAAAATCTATAAATATGCTTGCAAAACGAGGATATGTATCAGCCATAAGCCCTTGTGTATAAATTAACTAGTAATAATTGTAATGACATGATCATCAAGCCTTATGCTCATCTTAATACTTTCGTACGATTCCATATCAATATCGACTTCCTATGCTTTAGAACCCAAAATAACATAATAGTTTCCAACATCAAATGCAGAGATATAGCAACTTAGGATAACTAAGTTCCCCTATACAATGAACACCTCCTAATTTATAACTTATAAATTTCTATCACTTAAGCACCCAATCGTATTTTTAAGGAGCACTATTTTTTGTTAAGTCAATACAACAATATTAAGTTTAGGTGTTAAAAGAGCCATATGTTAAAACTAAAAATAAATCATCATCTTAATTGTGAATTTATAATATTGACTTAAAATTCTTATAAATACCTGTTATAATCTCCAACACAAGTACTGATTATAATATAGTCAATATATAAACATTAAGAAACTAAAAATATATAGAAACTAAATTAATTCCTACAACGAGTTTTCATAATTATTATTAAGACAAATATAGTATACCCTTAATATAAATTAAATATATAATTTATTGACATTTACCAAGAAAATTTTGGCAGAGTCTCTTTTATAATTTGGACAAAACTAACTTATAATTTAACATAAAATACTTCAAAAATTTTCCAACGTTCAAATATACTCTAAAACTTGTATACTTGAAAGCAACCTTATAGATTTTATTGGATAAACATACATATATCAATGAAATTAATTTAAGTCACCATAAACAACTTAAAAATTATTCAATTGCAAAACTATGTCAACTAACATCAATACACTACATACTAATTAAATAATTATTCTCCAAGTGAGTCTTAAAAATATTTTAGGATTGCATCAGCAAAAGGATTCAGTAACCTCATTATATAATCTAATTTATGATTAATTATTTATCATGACATACATGAAAACATGATATTAACTAAAACTTTAATTTTTTATTATTTTAATTAATACATCATATAGTTATATACAAATACTTGCATAACATTCGTAAAATCGCAAATTCATAATACTAAAATTTGGTTTTACTCGTAATTAATATCTTATGAAATATTACACGAAGAAATCATATATGTTTATTAATCTTTTACTAAACTAATACCCATGAACAATAAACTTGTCATTCTATAAAAACTCATACAAACAAAACAAATAACAACAAATTATAATCTCATCATACGCATACACAGAGTAGCTCTAAAATGGCAAAATCCTCAGACACATGGCACAAAATTTTACCTTAGATAGATTTACTGATATACCATCCTTAGAAACAACGTGCCTTTAGAACTCGACTTCTAACATCCAATAATCACATAACCACCACTTGAATGAATTGTAAAAATTGAAAAAATATCTGAGACTACATTAATACAAAAGTTTATCTCATTTTCTTTTTCATGTGTTTACTGATACATCCCTCAAATTGTCATTCATCAAATTTAACTTTGTCCATTATTATTATTATTATTATCATTATTATTTTATTATTATTATTTATTATTTTTTTGAGTTCTTTTAACTACTTCTATTCATGGTGGCATAATTTCTACAAAGGATATTGAATAGTTAATCCTATATACAACATAAAACTTAACTCATTCAATATCTAAGTTTAGTCTCCCCTTAAATTTGGCACAAAGAGTTCATTCATTAGCGAATTAAGGAACAAACTCTGTTAGCTTTTTGTTGTTGATCAGCATAAGTTTTCTAACTGTCTTGTGCCATTTTTAATTTTTCACAAATGAATTTTAATTCTCTAAGTAGAGGTTTCTATTAGCTCAATATTTTGTTTTAGTTTCCTTTCACCGATTTTACCCCAACATAAAGGTGTTTGTCACTTTTTATCATATAAGACTTCATATGGAGTCATACCAATATTAGCTTGATAACTATTATTATATACAAATTTAATAAAAAAAAATACATGCTTATCTCTACCACTTTGAAACTTTATAATGCATGCCTACAACATATCTTGATTAAGCTACTATCTTGCATATGCTTTTCCCTAATATGATCTACTAACTTAGATCTCACAATAAAATTGGCCACCAATGCTTTAGCATCATCACAACTTAAAAATACACTCAAAACCTTTAATTCTACCAACAAGAACATGTATGTTGCTCGGATAAATACTATTGTATCAGAAGATTTCCTGCTTTAAAATATATATTACTACATTAGTTTCCCTAGATGGTCCTCAATAACTAAGTCATAATCCTTAATTAACTCGAGTCATTTTCATTGTCTCAAATTCAACTCTTAGTGTGTAAAGAGATACTTCAAGCTCTTATGGTTCATGAAGATTTGACACTACTCACATATAAGTAATGTTTCTAAATTTTCAATGCAAAAGTCACTGTCGCAAGTTTTAAATCATGGGTAGGGTAATTAACTTCATGCTGCTGAAGCTGACGAGAAATATAGTAATTACTTTCTCATTCTGCATCAGTATACAACCCAATCTTTACTTAGATGTATCGTTATACACAATGTAGCCATACCCTAGCGTAGTAAGAGTCAGAATTGGTGCAGAAGTAATAAGACGATCATTTAGTGCTTGGAAACTCTGCACACACTACCCATCCCAAATTTAGTTGCCAATATAAAATATATTAATATACCAATGGATCAATTGATATGTTTAAAAAATAATAATCTAAAAGCAAGATTCAAGAATTATCAATGAAACATGAATACCATTAACCTAAATTAAACATTTCCTTCAAATCAAAAGTGTTAAAAGACACATCTTCCATTCTAAATCTCACTAGATGCAAATAGCAATTGAAAAATTAATTGAATTCATGAGATCTTAAAATATGGTTGACTTGTTAAACTCTATTCAAGATTGCTCAAAGTTTTAAAATGGTAATTGCATTTAAAGCATCTGACTTGAATAAAAGAATTGAATGAAAATCTTCAAGACCAGTACAATATTATCAAATTTAGTTTATTCAACTTAAAACAGTGTCGTTTCTCTCAATGGAGTGCGTAAAGTACTAATTCTGGAATTCTCTTAGAAAATCAGTTCAAGTCAACTATGACTCAAATCTGGCTAATATATTCTACCACTAAGTAGCAACATTATCCTACAACAACCGTACAATCACTTTCCACTTATCCTCATTTGCAATACACATATCTTGCAGATTCCATTGCACAAGTCTCATCTATTTACTTGTCACAACGACATCAAAAGTTCCTGAAAATGATTTGCACCCCAACTGTTTAGCTTCCTTAATCAACTTGAAAAACTTATACATCGGTCTAAAAGACTTTGTAGGGATTACAGGCATTGAGGGTGCCATTGTGGGTTCACTAGTGGGTGACTTAAGAGAATTTGTTCAAGTTGAGCTGAAGTTTGATTCTAGACATTCCAAAATGCCATAAAAGTTATCCACACACATTAGTTAGCATTTCCATCTCAGACTGTGGAAATGGAGTTGGTTGTTCTAATTGAGGAAACTGAGGTACATGTAAGGAATTTACCGGTTCTTTTTTAGGTAACGGTACCCTATAGGGTTTACTCCTCACTTTTCTTATACACAGAGTAAGTATGCCTCCTTACTACAAAAAGAAATGAAGTTCAATCATATATGCTTCACAATAGTATATACTTATTTATGACTTGACTCACTTAATGTCTTTTGGATAATTTTAAAAAAATCATTTTCAAAACTATGTTCAACTCATTTTAAAATATCAAACTATTTTCAAACCAAAGGCTCTGATATTTCAAAAATTCTTATGAGTGAACCCCAAGTTTGGAGCGTGATAGCATTATTCACTGTTTTTTGGTAGTTGTTATTATATAAATTTACAAAATGGGTCCTAAGATGTATTGTATTTTAGAGACTATTTGTAAAAAAGTTGTAAATGTGAGTATATAGTCCTTTATTGAATACATCTAAATATGTTTTAGGTTGAGGTAATGTTTAAAGAACGATGGCATTGCATGACTGGCATGTTCGGATGATGTCAATAATTACATGGGTTATACGTTAAAGAATATGTTACTAAATGTGACAAAACGTGAAGAATTACATAGGTGAATATCCACAGTCAATGATTCGTCACATAGTCTTGCTAGTGTACCACTAATCCTTTGACTTGAAATATCACGATTGCCTTCTGTACTGAAGCATATCGTTCATTTGTGAATATCGTACTAGGCTAGCCATTTTTAGTGGAAGAAACTTGATAGCGATATGTTTTTATTGTATGAGGACAGGTGATGATCAATATGGAATTTGCTGGTTCAGATATTTGAGCTTGAGATTTTAGGCAGAACCGTCATACGCAGGAATAAAATCTTTGGCCAGAGCATGCGGTTTCCAAAAATGCGTTTTGCAGATATGAGATTCCCGTAAGTTCGAAAAATGTTTTGATAATTTGTTAATATCGTAAATATGATTTACGGATATATGAAAGATTAATTGATATATTGTTTGATTTATATATTAATAAATAAATTAAATATTAATATATTTATTAATAAATTAGTTTTAAAAAAGATTATTTTTCAAACAAATTGTCCAAACAATATTTTAGGAAAATAATATCAAATAACTACTCAAATCGATTTTTAAAGATTCATAATTCAACATTTTGTATAAACAATTAATCATTTGCATTAGTTCATTTAAAATTTTTGAAACATGTTCATTTACTCAACAGTTACAGTCTAGTCTATTCAATTTAGGACAAGGTTGATAGATGCTCGGCCTGACGATCTATAGTACACGACTTCCGTTAGAATTTACGACCATAAATGAATAAATAAATAAATATATTATGCATGTATATTTCATCCTTATAAAAATTAAAATGGTTTGAAAATAAAAATTAAAATGGTTTGAAACATTATGGAGTCTAAACTGAAATTTTTAGAGTCGAAAATTTGAATTATTTTAGGTGACACTTTACTAAACATGGCTCAATTTCAAACTTTCGCTGTACAAAATCGACAACTAATCTGAATTAAAGATTTTGATAACATATTTTATTATGAGTCTAGTTTTTGTGACTTTTTATTGATTTAAATTTTGAATCCGAATGTTCGAGTTATAAACAAATTATTACGGATGACGCAAAATAGGATACGGTGTATGGTGTAACCGGGTAGCAAACTTTCGTTTTTCGAGGAAAACTTATTTTTGATCAAATCGACGTAATTTTTGGATATGTTATTTCCCTATATGTTTAGTTTTCACATAATTTTATGGTGTTTAAATCGAATGTTAGGAACACTATTATGTTGTGAGTTTTTTGTACGTTGCTTAGCATTTTTGACAAATCGAAATGCAATACAGGGCAGCCAAGTTTCTAAAATTTTTAGAAACTCACTATATCACGAAAAATTTTGATTTTTTAGTTTGTCACTCGTTATCGTATCTAATTTTCTTATAATTTTACAGTTCGAAAATTAGAGGTTTATAACTTATTTTATAAACTCTCATATTTCTTTATCTTCTTCGGCTCCCCTCTCTTTCCATATCTTTCTTTCTTCTTATTTTCTTCCTCTTATCTCTCTTGACCAACCTCTCTTTTTTTCCTTTCTCTTGCGCGGTTTTTCCCTTGCTCTTTGTTTCTCTTTTGTTTCTTTCTTTTGCCTTGTTGTATACCTCTATTTCCCTTTCTTAATTGAAAACATCAAATATTATATATTTTATTTAATTGTATAAATAGAGGGCTTGCATTAACTTAACCTAATTTAATGGATAAACTTTTGCCACCAAAATTTTCACTTGTTTTGGCCCAAATTCATCATTATCCAAATATGACGACAAATGGAAAGTTGAGATCATGGTAAAGTGGAGATTTTGTAGAGAATTGTAAAATAAATTGATTTTTTTTTTTTGCTTCATTTGAACTTGGATTTTAGGATTTATTTGAGTGTATACACAAACACACACACACACACATATATATATATATGAAATGCTTGGCCCAAAATCAAAGTAGCCTTATTGAATTAAATTTCAAAGTTTATTTTTTAATTAGATATTTCTACAACTTCAATACATAATGCTTTATTAATATATTGAAAATTAAAAAAGTGATAATGAAAGTTACATAATTGGATATATATAACGTTTTATGCCTCAATCCCATGTTAACTATATGTGCATAACTTTACTTAATTCTCTCACAATCTAATATGTCAAAATTTTTTCATTAATGCAAATATATATATATATATATATATATATATATAACATTCTGTTGTGTCATGAAAGTGTTGAGAAAATAAAATTATACGCCAGGGTGTTATGGAAAAGCAGTAATATAGAGGAAGGTACAAGGGAAACAAAAGCTTTTATGACATAACAGTATCCTTACTTATTCTATAACACAAGTTTCTTATCCTATAAATTTTAAGGACAAACTTTTTTTTTAAGGGTAGAATTGTAGAATCCTCAAAATTCAATATAAACTAAGTTTATTAGATTTCTGCATTATTGAAAAAATTTTAACATATTAGGTTTCAAGATAATTAAGTGAGGTTATGCATATATAATTAACTAGGGATTGAGGCATAGAATGTTATATATATCAAATTATGTAACTTTCATTATCACTTCCATGATTTTCAATATATTGATAAGGCATTTGGTATTAAAGTTGAAGTAAACTTTAAAATTTGTTTCATTAAGGCTACTTTGATTTTGAGCAAAGCATTTCATACAAACACACACACACACATATATATATATATATATATATATCAAGCCTAAAAAGAATCCATTTCCTTTATAATTCTCTATAAAATCTTCACCCTTCGTTTGCTATGATTTCAACCTTCCATTTGTTACCATATTTGATCAATTAAGGTAGTTTAGATAAGTATGAATTTGGGCCAAAATAAGTGCAAATTTTGGTGGCAAAAATTTATCTATTGGATTAGGTTAAGTTGATCCAAACCCTCCATTTATACAATTAAATAAAATATTTGATGTTTTCAATTGAGAAAGAGAGGTATACGGCAAGGCAAAAGAAAGAAAGAAAAGAAAAATAAAGAGCAAGGGGAAAACTGTGCAAGAGAAGGGGAAGAAAGGGAGGTTGGCCAAGAAAGATAAAGAGGAAGAAAGAACGAAGAAGAAAGAGAGGTAAGAAGAGTTTTAATTTGCTAAGTATTTTTTTTTTATGTTTTGGTGTTGATTATTTTAATTATGTTTGGGAATTGTTTATTATTTGAACTGTGATTTTGAAAAGGGTTATAGACAATGCATGACTTACGTTTGTGGCAATGTTAATGGTGATATATGGCAGTGAGTGAATGTTTTATAGTTATATGATCATATTTAGGGTGCAAAATGGGCTAAAGATGGAATGAAGGCATGCATAATAGTTGGTAAATGAGAAAATTGTTGAATGATTGTGTATGGCAGCAATTAAATAGATATTAGGCAATGTTTTAGTTATGTATTATGCATGAGAATGTAAACATTTAAGTGTAAATGAGGCATGAAAATGGTGGCTTAATGATAGGGCAATTTGTTGAAATGTTTGACCTAGGCTCAATATTTGTTTATAAAATGAGTTATAGACCTCCAATTATTGAATCGTAAAATTATAAGAAAATTAGATACAATAACAAGTGACATAGAGAAAAATCAGAATTTTCCATGATAGGGTGAGTTCCCATAAATTTTAAAAACTTTGCTGCTTTGTATAGCATTTTGATGTGCCGACAATGTTAAATAATGTACAGGAAACCCAAAATAGAATAGTATTCCTGACATCTGATTTTATAGTCGTAAAATTTTATAAAAACTAGACATATAGAGGAATAACATATCTAAAAATCAAGTCGATTCGAACAAACTATAAATATAAATAAATTAGTTTATTTATTAATATTTAATAAATATTATTATAAATCAAATAAATATTTGTTTGACAAGTGACATTATAAGATGTTGCCAAGTGATAAAACTAAATGAATCATTTTGCATGACAAATGACAAAATCAGATGTTGTTAAGTGTCAAAATTTTCCTCATATTTATCCATTATGATGCAAATCAATGGTGTGGATTATGATATATAATATTTATGAATTAAATATTTAATTAAATACTTGTTTGACAAATGACATTATGTAAAATGGTTAAGTGTCAAAATCTTATTAATGTTTATCCATAATAATAGAAATCAATGGTAAGAATTTTGACACCTAAGTTTATTATTAATATTTATTATTATTTAATTGTTAAGTAATTTTGTGAACTTTGTTTTTTGGATCAATGGATAATTTTTTTTAATGGACAAATTGGAATAGAGGATGGACTACATAGTAATAATCGAAAAAAACTTAGGTTTTATAAGGACTAAAAAGAAATTTTTTTTTAAAGTTTTGAGCATTTTAAAAAAATTTCAAAAGAAAAAGGGACCTGTTTAAAATTTTGCTTATAAAATTAAGGAAACAGGAAGCTTCATCTTCTTCCTTAAAGTCAGAACTATTATTTTTGCTTCTCTCTATCAAATTTTCTCCAATTTCCAAATTTTTACAAAATCGTCAACCTAAGAAATTAAGTTCATTATGCATGCATATCATTTATAGGGAAATGAATATTCAATTGAAGTTTAAGAATTAATAGTGTTCAATTTATAATAAATATATCAATACAAAATACACCAAGAGGGTGCACCATCATCCATTTACTACCCCTACCTCACTCAGCTTTCTAACAGTTTTTGAATCACTTAATTCAAATATTGTTTGGGGTCCAAACCTAGTTTACGAAATAGGGAAAAAAAATAGAAATTTTATACTAGGTAGATTACTCTGCACATAAAGAAAATTCGAGACCCTATTTCGCCAGGTAAATGTACTCTAAATATGATTTATGAGTACTTATTTCTAAGGTTTTTGTGTTTACTTTGATTACATCTAATACATTTTTCTTAAAAACATTTTTATTCTACCTAGTTCAAGAAATACCCCAGTAAGGTCAGTTTACTACAAAATCATCTTACCAATAGAAACTTATAATAAAGTTCCTTAGATATCATTTAACTCAAAACAAACCTTAAAATTTCTTGATAATGTTATTAAATCTAACCCTCATATTATACATAACGCACTTAATTTATATATATTGAACCAAAAATGAAATCTAATGCTTTGAGGTTTTAGAATACTTACTGAAATCCAAGAAAATACTTGAACGTTATTAGATGTTGTTCGAATGTTATTGCTTGAATCTTCTGTTTCGTCTAAATTCTGGGTTAAAGCATTGTCTACGATAATTTATTTAATTAATTGATTGTCCTCACGTGTCTTAAAATTTGAATATCCTTATTATTGTCTTTATAATTAGCATCCTAATTATCTTGATATGCATTCTTTTGGTTGTGTTTGTTTTGTTCATTTGCCACCTTATGAGCGCTATAAAATTTTTGCTCGATTTGCTAAATGTGCTTTTATAGGTTATAGCGTTTCGCACAAAGGTTATGTTTGTTATGATCCATGCTTTTAACAAATTTCGTACTTTACGTTATATTGTTTTCTTTGAAAATTAGTCTTTCTTTTATACTCATATTGAGTTTTTACTTGACATGTATGTTCTTCCTAATTTTGATGAATTAATTTATACTTCTAAACGATCCAAACCTGGAATTGTGTATGAGCAACGATGACTGACTTTGCCACTTCCTGAGCTTGACCTGCCATTTGAACATGTTTATACAATTCCTTTTGCGGATGATTCGATTTTAGCCACCATTCTTTGATGCTCCACTAGAACCTCTCGTCCTCCTGATTAGTATGGCTTTTCTCATACATCTCTTCATTTTACTTTAACCTCTACTATCATTTCCATATGTTATTCAAAGGCTATTAAACATGAATGTTGGCATAAGGCAATAGAAGAAGAACTTCATGTTTTTCAAGAAAATCACACATGAGATGTGGTTCATTGTCCTTCTAATGTTAAAGTCATTGGTTGTAAATGGGTTTCCTTGATCAAGCTACGTTCTAATGGTATACTGGATTACTATAAGGCACAGTTGGTTGTTCTTGGTAACAAACAAGAGCATGGAATGGACTATGAAGAGACTTTTGCTTCGGTTGTCAAGAGGACTACGGTGCAAACAATTATTTCTATTGCTGCTTCACAGGGCTGGCTATTGGACGTCAAAAATGCATTTCTTCATGGTGATCTCAAAAGAGGAGATTTACATGGCATTGCCACCAAGGTTTCTTTCCTCATCTTCCTCGAATGTATGTAAGTGGAAGCAATCTTAATATGGGTTAAAACAAGCTCTCCAGGCATGGTTTGACAAATTTCTGTCTATCTTACTTCGTCTTTCCTTTAAGCAAATCCAATATAACTCATCTTTGTTTCTTTGTAATACATTTACTGGTCTTGTTCTTCTCTTCATTTATGTTAATGATATAGTTATTATTAGAATAGATTCTACCTTGATCACTCATCTCCAACAGCATCTTCAGGCCTCATTTCATATGAAGGATCTTGATCCTCTTACATACTTCTTAAGGTTGAAAGTTCATACTGATTCTTCGGGAATCTTTCTAAATCAACATAAGTACACACAAGATTTGATTACTTTGGTTGGTCTTCAAGATACTTCTTCTATAAATACCCCTTTGGAAGTAAATATGAAGTATTGTCATGAGGAAGGTGGACTTCTTTCAAACCCTATTGACTTTTGAAAATTGGTGGGTAACTTGAACTATTTGACTATTTCTTGGCTTGATATTTCCTCTATTGTCCACGAGGTTAGTTAGTTTATGCAAACTCCTTGCCATCTACATTTAACTGCCGTTGTCATATCATTCGATATCTTTGTGGGTCTCCTCTTCTTCTTGTTGTTTATAGCAATGCCAATTGGGCCGATTGTCTTGATACCCAACAGTCTGTCATTGGCTGGAGCATGTTTTTTTTTTGCGATTCTCTGATTTCTTGAAAAAGCAAGAAACATGCTCGAGTATTTAAATCTTCTACTGAATCAAAATATCGTGCAATGTCTACTACTTGTTTTGAGATTGTTTGGCTTCGTGGGCTTCTAGCTGAGCTTGGTTTCTTTCAATCTGATTCCACTCCTCTCTATGTTGATAATACTAGTGCCATTCATATTGCTACTAATCTCGTTTACCATGAGCACAAGAAGCATATTGAGGTGGATCATCATTCTATAAGAGAAGCCTTGGACACTCATATTATTTCTCTACCTCATGTTTCCATTGATCTCCAGATAGCTGATGTTTTTACAAAAGCAATGACACGACAATTTCATCAATTTCTAGTAGGCAAATTAATGTTTTTTGATCAACCAACATCAATTTGAAGGGGATGTCAGTTAGATATGTGCAAATATTGCTGGTTTTGACAGCATAAATCAAACCATAATTGATCTCTCTATTTATGGCATTATTCTTGTGTTATAGTTGTAGATATCTTGTAATTAATAGTACGGTTATAACTTCCTTATTTAGCTAAATCTAATTAATGTAATTGCATAAATTCAGTCTTGTAATTAGTTCTAAAAGTTTTTATATAATAAAAGAAACTCTCGCAATAAGGAGCATTTAATCCAATTGACATCAATTACATGTTATAACTATGTCATTCTTGTTTATTGTTTTATTTAAGATCTTTTTACATTATATTGTATAGGTTAAATAGAATTCTTTAAATTATTTTTTGTAAAGTGGTATTAGATGATGAGGAACCATATTTTGTTTAACTTGTATTACAATGGTGAGTTGTTTGATTTAAGGAAAAAAAATAACTGATATAAACATTAAGAATAAAATCTTGAAAATTAATTCAAATTCCCAAGCCTACACTGTAATAGGGATTCTGCAGATCAGTTAACTTCACAAATTTATAATTATTATTTTACTTATCCGATTGGGATGATTCAACCACCAAAATTTTTGTTTATATGTCTATTTTCTAGGAAAAATATTAGAAAAATACAAACACATCAATCTCAAACTCAAAATTACAAAAATAGACCCCTATTTAGCAAACTTAATCCCTTATTTTTACATCTCTATTTCTTCCCTTATTCATACTTCCAAATCCCATTTTAATATTAACAAATTTTATACAAATCAACAAAAAATTATGCTAGATAATTGGTATTTCAGATTCCTTATGTTTCTCAACCTAATTTCCCAACAAAATCATAAAATAGCTAGGGAAATTAAAGAAACTCACCTTGATTATCAAAGAAGCTTGAAACCTTAAAGAGAAATTTTGATTTTAATGGAGGAGGGCCAAATTTTGAAGGGAGGAAAAGAGTTACAGGTAGTAAGGAAGCAAAATGAAAAATGAAGAGTTTTCTTTTTGTTTTATATTTTATTAAGATATTTTATTAGGTATTATCCTTCTAGTCCTTTAACTTCTCAAAACATTCCAATCAAGTCTTAAAATTTTCAATTCAATTAATTTAGTCCATCTTTCTATAATATTTCCATTTTCAAACACATCATATAAAAGTCCAAATTTATCCTTAATATTTTTTTACCAATTTACCCTTTATAAATCTCCAAATTTTCAATTTCGTACCACCGTAAAAATCGCAGATGTTACACATACATTAATAAATATAATATATATATATTATTTTAATAATATATATATGTATAATTTCTCTCTTGTTTATAATGTATTAATGTTTATGTGTATTGTTGTAATACATGCAATTGATTAAGAGTAATCAATGCATTTTACCAACCTAAATCATGACTCATATTTTTACATTAAATTCAATTGTTGAATTAGAATGCAAGTCAGTTAATTGCATAAGTGGAGTCGGTAGAGATTTGTCAATAAATTAGATTTGATAAACATAAGCCTTAAGTGTGTTAAGCCTAAAAGAAAGAACACAGAACGTGTGATGCCACCTACTCTTCTCTGATTTTGGTAAAACTGAGAGTGTCTTCTTCTTCTTCAATCATGAGTGGCTTATTAAAGTAATCTAGGATTGTGCTTGGTTGTGAAACAAAGCAAAACAGAAGAGAGAGAAGAGAGCATCTAGAAAGAGAAAGCTTAGTAAGCTTATTAAAGCTTAAGCGAAAGCTTGAAGATCTCAAATAAGCCGGAACCGACATCATCACTTCAACGTGTAAATTATCTGAGGAAGCAGAAGAGAGAGAAGAGAGCATCTAGAAAGAGAAAGCTTGGTAAGCTTATTAAAGCTTAAGCGAAAGCTTGAAGATCTCAAATAAGCCGGAACCGACATCCTCACTTCAACGTGTAAATTATCAGAGGAAGCAAGCAAAAGTATTCTCTTACTGCACCAGATCACAACAAATGAATAAGACTTCTAAACTTGTGGTTTGAATTTTAAAATTGTTTTGAAAGGTAAAACATGTATGTGTGCATGCCAGATTAGTTGGGGCCTATTTTATACGTCCATGAGATGGTCATGGCTCCCTGCAATAGACATGCGCCCAAAAATTGATTCCACGCATGCCACTTCTGCAGCGAACTTGAAATAGAGCATGGTTTTGCTCACTGTTCGCTTCACTAAGAATACAAATGTTGTCTCTTTATAATATTATGAATATTAATGTATTTCTTTTGTCTTCTTGCTGCTTTTAGTTATTGATTTTGGTTTTAGGTAGAAGTCGGGATTTATTGGCTTTGTTCTATACTGTTACTTTTCTAAGGGTTATGGTTGAAGTTATTTTATTGATAATGAGTTGCTTGTACGTGCAGCTCTTGATGGCCCTGAAGGTGCGTTATCCATAGTGGATCACTATTCTTAGAGGCAACCATGAGAGTCGTCAGGTACACACTTGTAATACTTGTTTCCCCATTTGTTTTCTTTGCCAAAAGTGCCCTCTTTTTTCCCCCCAGCAGCTGCATTGAGGACCAGATTCCGATTTTGGTTCCTCTAATAATGATCATTTTGTTGTTAGTTTGGTGCACTTATGATCTATGTAAATCTAGTCTGTTATAATTTTCATTTTTAGAGATATATTATTTAAAGTTAAGTAGCTGTCTTATTTTATTCTACAAAGTTTTCATTCTTTATCATAATACAATGATTGAATCTTATTTTTCATAATTGTTGTCATATTTGTAGAGTGTTGAATGAAATTTTGAACTGTAGACTGTAATAATGAATATTGAGCTAAATATTTCTTCATTTAACCTGTCACAGATTACTCAAGTTTATGGATTCTATGATGAATGTCTGCGGAAGTGAGTTCTCTGTGCACAACCCTTTTTTAGAGTTCCTAATGAAATCATGTATATCTTGAGTTTTGCCAACAAAATTATTTTCTTTATAACTTCCAGTTTATTGATTTTTCTGATGTTTTGTCTATTCAAAATGGTTATAACATATCATTATTGCCGAGCTCAAAACTACTGCAAGATTAAACTCAATTCTTTTTTTTTCTCTCCCTGTTTGTAACCGCAACTTTCAATCATTAATGCAGTACTGCTATTTTAATTATAATTGGGTTAACTTTTCTGTAAAGTGTCAGAAAAGGTAACTTATCTGTCAACCTTTCCTCTATTATCTCCCTTGTTGTGGAAATTACATTGGTAATGCATTACCGAGAAAAAGTGTGTTAATAAAGACTTTGTACCTGGGTTTCGCATTTCTTTCCAGTAATATGATGCTGAGATATTGGCTCTTTTGTGATGGGTTTAATTCCTGTTGGAATGCCCTTCGATAATCATATGGACTTTCATGGGCAGTATATCATAGTTTATGCAATTCGTTAAAGAATGTTTTTACTTCTTGCGCTGTTGCAGTTTTGAGATAATATCTTCTGATGATTGACTTACTGGTATGGGAATGCTAACAATTGGAAGATTTTTACAGACCTTTTTAACTATTTTCCATTGTCTTGGTAAGTGGAAGTAAAACTTGGTACTAGCAGTTAAATTGTTATTTAAAAAGATTATCTTGAAAAATAAAAGGAGATAGGCAAACCTCATTTCATTTCATATTGGCGAGTTAACATTGTGGTTTTGGTTGGTGTTAAGAAACCCCTCTGTTATAGCTATCTGCTAGAAGTGGAGTCAAATGATGGTCGTTAGTTGATGTCCTATTTTCTCATATGTAGGTAGAGTCGGAAATATTCTGTCTACATGGCGGATTGTCCCCTTCGATTGAAACCCTTGATAACATCAGGAACTTTGATCGCATTCAAGAAGTTCCTCGTGAAGGGCCCATGTGTGATTTGTTGTGGTCTGACCCAGACGATAGATGTGGTTGGGGTATTTCACCTCGTGGTGCTGGATGTACTTTTGGCCAGGTACTTCACTTAATGAGCCATCTTTGAAGTTTTAATGGTTATCTTGCTTATTCTTCAACATTCTATTTAAATATCGGATTCTGTTTTGCAGGATATATCTGAACAGTTCAATCATAGAAACAGCTTAAAGTTCATTGCTAGAGCTCATCAGCTTGTCATGGATGGATTTCACTTGCACACGTAATTGCGATTTTCAAATATTACAATTGCAAAGTATATTTCTTTCTTCCTAGATAAAATGGTTTATATGTTCTGACTATTGTGATGCTACCTTAGAACAGGAACAAAAGGTGGTTACCATATTTAGTGCTCCTAATTATTTTTACCGCTGTGGCAACATGGCTTCTATCTTGGAAGTTGAAAACTGCAAGGGCCACACATTCATCCAGGTTTCTCCCGCTCCCTCTACTGAGTGTGTTCGCGTACACATGTTTGCCTCTCCTGTAGAGTTGTCATACAATGCATTCATTCAATACATTGCTGTTTTCTCACAAGTGTGCTCGTGTTTGCCTCTCCAGTAGAGTTTGTCATACAACGCATTCATTCAATATATTGCTCTTTTCTCACAAGCGTGCTCTAATTCATTTCACCATGCATGAAATTTAACGAATTCCATCTTGTTAACAGTTTGAGCCAGCTCCCAGGAGAGGAAAACTTGACGTTACCCGTAGAACGCCTGATTACTTCCTGTGAAGCTGCTGCCCTTTTTGTTTTCATACTTATTCCACTCGACATTCCTCCCCTCCGTCTGTAACAGACAGGTAATTCTGGATCTATGTGCTGGATCGACATGCTCTTTTGGTCGTAAACGTATCCGAAAGAATGTAATATTAGGGAGGTTAGACAACACCCTTCGATCTGGTCTTACACTTGCCAGAACTCAAGAACTCTGCAGGAGAAATTTCCCGGGTGATGATCGATTGACATTGCCATTATGTACTGAAAATTGTGTAGATATTCTTATTTAGTTTTTTGCTTTCCCACTCTTCATTTTCCCTCCTTGATTCTTATTCAAATGGAATCGGTTTGGAGATAAAACAGATTCAATATGTAGCGAGTGCTTATTTTTTGTTCTTTCCCTTATAATCCTTAACAAGAATTTGATTGAAATGGTGTTGGAAACTATAAATTCATATTTCTTGCTATTGCTTAGTGATCATTTGAAAAATTAGCAAAATATAGGATAGGAATACCATACAAGCTTCTGCTGTTACAGCTTCTTCTTATTTACTTCTCGGATTATTTGAAAAACACTTAAAACAGTTTACCGAGACTCTACAGTTTTTAATTTGTAATAAACAAATAAATCTTTTAATTAAAAATATTAGTAAAAGTTCGGATTTGTGAACTTTTGTGTTAGAACACAGCTTTTGACGCGTAAATTTGTTTTCACAGGCTTTTCCAATCATTTTTCTAATTAATATGTCTATAACAAATCTTTATATTAGATACAGCTTCCAGTCTCATATTGTTTTAGCTACAAATAGCATTGAATCTAGTTGGCTTCAAACGAATATGACCTGAAAAAAAAATGGATTTAATCTCTTTCTAGCTAAACAAATCATATTGTTGAACAGCCAGCATACATCATAACCTCAAGTGAAAGAAAATGGATGGAAGGAGATCTACCACAGACCATGCTAGGCCTGCGTATTGAAGAAATCTGATGCCGGTATCAACATCAAACATGTCCTGCCCGGAGAAGAAGAATAACTTTCGGTTGTAACTTGATTGCTTAATCTCGTCTGATTTCTTTCCAGCGACTGATCCATTAAGCATGGGGATGTAACCGGTTGATTTTATTGGAATGCCCAAGGTGTTTGATATCACAGGAAGAATCCATTTCGCAAGAGCTTTGCTGCAGAACTTGACAAGAAGTATTGTTGGTATTCCCACAAGCATTCTTCCAATGAAGGCAAGGACCGTGAGTTGTGGGGTGAAAATGCGTGGAATGGCTTCGTGATGGAACTGGTAATATGTTTGCTGGACTCCAACCACCTGGATAACATTGTTGCTTTAGATTATGAAGCTTACTCAGGAATGCAAAATGCAGGGAAATTAAAAAATGTTTCCCTTTCTTTAGTAGATAATGACATTTATATAAACAATTGCCAAAAATAAAACCTAACAAATGACCGACTGATAATGATACCTATGTAAATAGATAAATATATCTCAAACTGAATATTCCAGGAAGTCAGTAAGTCCAAGATAAAGTTTTCAGACCTAGAACTAAATTGGAGATATGTTCAATAATTTCATTGATCCGCCGGTTCCAAAATGACAACTTTTCACCATGACAGATGTCAGGATCATAGTTGGTTCCAGATCAGTAACGAGTGATAAAAGTTGAAGAACTGGGAATGAAAGGAAACATCAGCAAGCATGTTATAGTTTTGAGATCAACCTAAGAACAACACCTAGGGTCGTCGACTCTTGCTTTCACCCCACCCAAGTTGGGTTCTTAACTGAAAGGCTCCAATTCCGTGCTAGTCTCAACCTTGGCGCTGATGTGAATTATTTCTATCAATATATTGCACATTAAATTTCCAAAGAGAATTTGCATACACGTGTTGAACTTGTGCATAGCTACTCCAAACTGTAGATTGGAGATGATTGTAGGTCATGGTGGGAAGCAACTCATATAACACATATCCAGATATTCTGTCTCGAGCCAGCAAGTTAATATTTTCTAAAAACATTCTACCAGAAGCTGAGGGAAAGTTAAAAAAATGTTCCCATATTTTCTTAGGATTAACCAGAGGACCTCCGAATCTATCTTTTAATTTCATTCTTGTTTCTCCAAATGCCATGATTTTTACTCTTCTAAGAGAAATGACAATGACATGTAAGAGAAAATTCCTGCTTCAACTCAAGATAAATTCTGATGATAGCAGAACAAAGTGATAATTAAACTAAAACACTATTCCAAAGGTTAATGGGCGAATGAGTGCTTACAATTCCCAACGCAACACCATCAAAGGCTGTATGGAACTCAAAGCTTGGAGTCGGAAGCTCAGGAGTTGGATAAGCAAAGAGCAACAAGAAGCTGAAGACCGCCCAAAAGGATGTAACTGCAAGAGAAATAATGTTGCACAAGTAAGAAGGCATACCAAAACTTGCCTAACTATGAATATCAACTTCAATGGATAACATTTCAGTTCAAAATTGACCAGATTCCATCTTTCATAAAATCAAACTGTTAGCATTCCAGCAGAAGTACAAAAACGTCCATCATTCAACTTTCCGATTTTGACCAGAACCAGTTTTGAGTAATGGAAATGAGATAAATATTGTGAGCATCAGAAGAGTAATCAAACTTTATAACGCTAGAAATCACTTGTTAATTTCAATCAACATTTATCTCTAATAGTCATCAAGTTTTTCTTTTTGTCTTCTATTTCAAAAAATAAAATATAAAAAATAAAAAATATTCCTTCCAAGGGTAAACCCTCCCAAATCCTAGCACCAATGTCTAAGTACATGCATTACAGGAAATCTCTGTTCACTTAGGAGGCCCATAATCAGATGCTTTTCTCTAATGTTTTGTCCTGTCCGGCCAAGTTTCATGTCTGGTTCTGGTTAATGAAAGTATCTCCAACTAATCCCTTCTAGGATCATCACCTCTGCATCAAGCTTTTCCAGATCCGTCTCCTCAAATATAACTGAGCTTGTGATGGCACATTTCCATCCGTCCCTTTACACCATCTTGCACCACTTTGTAATGGGACTTTTAGGAAATAAATTGGCCTTAGCAGCTTCCACTGTGGTTCTTTTGCCACCTCTACCCTTAATTAAGCACTTTAAAGGTCACATTGCAATTTCCAGAGTGATTTTAATTGGCTTTTCATGACATTTCAACAGTTGTGAAAAAGCAGCTGAAATTCTTTACAAATTGGAAATCAAGAATGTACATTACAAAGTACACCTACCATTTTGTCCTGAGATTATGAAATTGTCAACATTTTCATGGACTGTAAGCCAAAATGCAAGGATCACCAATCCCATAGCAAGTCCACCAATGATATCAATCAAACTGTGCATGCCAAGGTATATTCTTCCTAACAAGAACACCGGATTTCAGCTTCGAAATTCAACATAAGGAAATTAATAATGCTGCCAACATCTTGTAGAACGAAGACCTACCTAAACCGATGAGGCACACAAGCAAGGAAACAAGGGCAACTCCACCAAATTTGATGAGGGCATCATCATTTCCGGAATAAGATAGGAGATAGTACAAAAGATATCTAGAAAACCCACCCCAAAAATAAAAAATTAGTGTATAACAAAAAACTTGTAACAAGTCTCACATAGATTACAAGGCACAATCTCCACCTTTATAAAAGATGCACTTGTTATAAAAGATGCACTCGTATTTGAAACAATGCAGTAACTGATATTCAACATAGAAAATCTACCAACCAACATCTTATCAAAGAAATGAATACATTCTCCTTGTAGTTTACAATTTGGAATCATTTGCTAGAACCATTTGAAACTTAAAAACACAAGCTTTAGATTAACGTGTGAGAATCAGTGACTTGGGAAAAGAACAATACACCATATAGTATAAGGTGCTGATGGATATGACTTCCTCCGTTTCTTTTTCACATAAACTGAAAGCCTCGATTGAATCTTTTTACTTTTCTTTAAGCATTTTCATAACTCTTGTTTCAAGTTAGCTCTAGAATTGAACACCTCAAATCCCTCTAGAAAAACAACTCATTACACTACCCATTGACTTTCGGTACATAGCACAACAAAAATGAAAAAAAATTGCAGGGTAATCGTGAATACCCGGATAAGCAAACAGTGTTAAGAGTGTGAGAAGAAGGCAATCCATATTCCATTGCATTCTCTTTCTCATCTTTAGTAGAGGTTACTCGCCTCACAGGCGGACAACTTGGTCTAGGAGCTGATATTACATCCTGTACAATACAACACAAAATGAAATAAAAGAATTAGCTTGAAGACTTGAATTTCAGCCTTACAAACGAAATGAAAAACTACGAACATCAAGTAACAAATAAATTAAATACCTTTATAACGTTTCCTGAATAATCACAAAAGGCCATCAAAAGAGTCATCTGTCTAGCCAATTTGCCATGTCCACTCTACAACATAACCCAAAAAATACTTATTTTTTTACATTCTCAACTCAAATAGAAATCAAAATCAAGCATTAGCACAAAGAAAGGCAAAAGAAAGCATACCCAAAAGAGCAGAGGTAAAAAGGCAGTGTAAAAAGGCACTGAAACTACACAGGACAACACAGAAAACAGAGCATCCAAATACTTGTGCTGGTATTTCTGCCAAAAAAAAAAACCACCATTAAAGTCAAACAAACAATGAAAAAAAAAACTTGCAAAAAATAGAAAACGAAAATCTGGGTAACCTTCGATTTGAGGAACAGATTGTTCAAACCTGGATCTGGAGAATTAAAGGAGTTCCAATGACAACATGATGAATCACAAAACCTTGCACCAAAGATCTAATCTTTTGGGTCACATTCAAATAGGAAGAAATCATAATCCATGAAACAATTCCGCACAAAATCAGCACTTGACATGCTGTTAAAACACTCTCCATTTCTCTCTCTCCTCCTCTAAGCAGAGAGAGGGATCAAAAAGGAAGAACTGAAAACAGAAAATGAAAACACCCAAAAGAGTCAAAAACAAAACAGAAGTTTTGTTAGAATAGTAATGGCCGAACGCGGAATGCCTAACAACAAAGAATTGGATTTCAGTTGAATTCGAAAATAGAGGAGAAAAAGGGGGGAATAATTAATTTTTTTTTTTCAGAATTTACTGTTTGGGCTTTGCGGTAATTGGGTGGCAGACAGCAACACGTAACACGACATTCCTATGCAAGCAGATTCTTCGTAAGTACATCGTCCAACACCAACGGATGATCTCAAACTGGTCAAAAAATTTCATTTCATCCACAACAAAAAAGAAACTTGGCATTAACCAGGTCAAATAGATTCCCAATTGTGACAGTGACACCCCCAGCCCTGGTACTAGTAGGAAACCCACTTCCTTAACTTTTACGACCAAAACAATGAAGTGACCAACCAAATTTAAACTCTTTTATATAATATTTAATTAATTAACCAATGATTCATCGTAAGGAAATAAAATTCAAAATTTTGACTTTTTCTAGTTATGGTCTTTGGAAGATGTGAGAGTGAGCTGACTGTTTCTACAATGTTTAATTTGGACGTATTGTATTGTGACAGGCATTTACATTTCAAACTATTTATTCGCTATTTTAGTAAAATTATTTAAATAAATAATTTCAATTATTGAGTAATGTAATCCGATTTTAACAATAAGAAAATATAATAGAAGAAATTAAGAACCATATATATATATAATTTATTCACTTATTTATTACAATTAAATAACTTAGGAAATTAAATGAAGTCCTAATAACAAGGCGATAGATAAAATTAAATTAGGAAAACATAGGTCTTCCCTTCATAACATGCATCCTTAAGCCAGGAATATGAACATTTGTAATGTAATCTTTCCAATCAATGCTTCCAACATCAAATCCAAACTTTATCTTCTCTTCTTCACTCATGCTCTCCATTAATCTCTTTGTATTGCTGCTATCAAATCTGCACCCACATTTCTCATCATTCATGTACACATTACACATATATATTGTGGCAAAAAGCAAACAATGTTGCGGGCAATTAATAGAGAATGCAAGTAATATAATGTAATTAAGAACTTACCTTCCACCGTAAAAAGTGTAAGGCTCGTAAATATTAGCCAAATACTTGGCTTGCTCCACAGATTTTCTGCAAATAATTTCAAGTTTTTGAGGCAGTTTCCCGTTGGAATAAGTAGCCGTGGCTGCCAAGCCAGTACTTCTCTGAACAGCATCTCTCCATAGATGTGCAGAGAAATCTTCCATGGAACTGAACAGTTTCATCGATGGAACATGAATTGGTCTTCCCTTTGAATCCAAACATGGAGAAGCACTGTAGTGTTCGTGAAGAAGTCTTGCAAGATCTTCGAAAACTAATGGATTTTCAACAGACGATGCAATTTGGTACACGTTTATGTCTGGTTTTTGAATCATTCCATGCTGTGCTATTGCTGCCAGTGTTGCGTTTACTACCATATCTGCTGGCACCTGCAACCAAATTATGTTATGAGACAGAAAATTAGCAGAAAGTTTTCTTGGTTTTTATCAAGAAATTAAGCTAGAAATCTTGTTGATATAATGGTAAAATACACATAAATTATCTACTTACAACATCAAGTATGCCATTTGGGTTTACTAAGAAACCAGTGAGCTGCCCTTTTCCGTAGTATAAAACTATTGGATCCATCATCCTGTGAAGAAGTGAGGAAGATGATTTTTTAAGAAATTTTATGTCAAAGAAAATGCATAATTAATTAATTAATTAATTAATTGATGTAAAAAATAATTGAATTATAAGACATACCTATTTCCTTCCATCCATCCAGGAAATGGTTCTTTGCAAGTGCTTTCAATAACACTTGGTCGAATTATCACAACTGGTATTTCTCCTCTCATGTTATCAATCATCATCTCTCCCATTGCTTTTGTGAACACATAAGTGTCTTGCCATCCATATTTTCTTGCCCTAATTAAGAATTAATATATTATTCTTTGTTTATTTTATGTGTAACAAGTGATATTAGAACGGAGCCAAGTATATGGTTACGGAGAAGAGAAAAAAAATAATTTATATATATATGTAGGAGAATATTGTCACCAACCTTTCTAAACCCAATTCTTTCATCTTTTGAGTCATTTCATTTTCAGTGGAGAGTTGTTTGGATTGCAAAGCTAAGTTGATTTCATTTTCAACATCCAATGTTGGTGAATTTTTGTAGGTGAAGTTTTCTCTTGCTATACTTTCTCCCATGCAGAATGCCTTTTCCATAATTTTTCCTTGTCTTTGTCCATTCACATATGCTGTTGATACTTGCACGAAGAGTTTAAGTTTCTTGCATTTCTTTGCAAATTCCATGAGACGACAAGGTCCTCTTGTGTTTATATCAATAGCAATATCATATCTGCAATTTCAATATCACCACGCATAAAATGTTATAGTAATTTAATGTTACATTATGATGTATAAATCTGTATTTTATGAACAGTTATAACCTTTCATCAAAAGTTGTATTAGCAGCAGAATTTACAATTATGTCCACATCTTTTGCAATCACTTGAGATAAATCTCCTTCAACACCAAGATTATTGTCACAGACATTTCCTACCACAGGAACCAGCTTGCTCAACATGAAAGCTTGGTAGGATTTTCCATAAGTTTGCCTCAAACACTTGAAAAGCTCTGCATTTATGATCTAATAATAAACAAAACCCACAAATTTAATATAATTTCCAAGTTAATTGATAGAGATAAATTTGAAAAACTTACTTCCTTTTTTAATCTTTCCATTGCAGCTTCTTCATTTTTTGCCTTGATCAGAAGAAATATCTTGCCCACATCAGGCACTGTTCTTAATATCTTCTCTATAAAAACTGTACAGAAATATAAAATCACCATAAATATTTCTCGTTTTGTCGAGGTTTATGAAGAAAGAAAGAAAGAGTACCTTTTGCTAGAAATCCTGTAGCCCCAGTAACCAAGAAACTTTTCCCTTCGAGAAATTTGACAATGCCAATTCCATCTTCTAACTCTACTAAAGAAGTAGTTTGTCCATAAGGCACCAAATCTTTCACAACAATTTCAGCAGCAGCTTGACCACCTTTCCCATTTGAAGATAAGACCAAACTTCCATCCATTAAAGTTGCACTGTGATCTTGATTATTAACCAACGTTGATCTCTCTTTCAAAGCTGAAGAAATGCCGCCGGTGCCCGTGCCGGTGCCTTGCCATGTAGTTTTGCCACCACCTTGGCAATGCATGATGCTCCTTTTCCTGATCTTGAGCAAGCACTGGTCACAATTTTCCAACACTTTTGCAAATTTATTTGGTGCAATTGAGAGAGAATTAAGGAATAAAGCCCCCATATTCACTGCCAACAAATAGAAGAAAAGGAGTTTTAGAACATGGAAGAAAAAAACATAGGAAAGAAAATTAACCATAGGTTTTTTGCGTGTAAAGAAATTGGTGACTTAAAACCTTAGCTAATTCCTTCCTGAAATCAAAAAACACAAAAACAAAGAACAAGTAAACTAACTGATGTCTATAACATAACAAGAGGTTTTGGTTTGGTTTTGGTTTTAATAGAAAGAAAGAAAGAAAAGAATGTAGTGAAGACAAAAGATGATAAAATTTGGGATGGTTTTTAAGGCAAAAGGAGAGGAGAGTTAGGTTTATTTTAATACAATAAGCAAAAGAATAAAGGGTTTTGAAAATTGTTAAGGCTCTCTTTTTGCCACCCCCCTCTTCAACACAAACACACTTTGCACCAACGGCTAAGATTGAGGGAGTTTTCTTTCTTCTATTTCTTTGATTAATAATTTTGAGTCATAAATTTTTGTTTAAACTTGTATTGTTTTTAAAGAAATTTGCGTGGGAAGAAAGGGTGTGTGAGAGTTAGGCTTTCTTTGCCAAAAAGTCTTTCTTACACTTAGTACATGTATAATTGTTTAAAATTTTATAACAGCTTATGTAATGGTCCGAACATTTTTTATGGTAATTAACAAAAGATATTGGTGACTAAAGTGAAAGATTTTCAAAGTTCAGTGGACCAATGTACTAATTTCAATAAATCAAAGGAAGAGAAGTAAATTGATATAAATGTGACGTCATAATGCAAAAAAACTAAAAATATAGTTCTAGATTACTACTAAGCCTAAACTTCAAGTCTGTTTTTAAACATAAATTTAAACCTAAATTATATGAATAGAAAGCCCAAAATTGTGTCAATTGTAAGCCCAAGAACCAAATCCAAAGATGCATGCAAATGGCCCATTATTGAACCCAAAAAATGTATACAAATAATGGTTTATTTTTCTAAAATTTCCTTATTCGTCCAGAGAAATCATGAGCAAAAAGAAAAACAAGAAACATGAGAGAAAGAGGCCAGCAAATACGAGAAGAAAAGGGAGAGAAAGAATGAGAAGAAGGTGAAGCCGAGAAAAGAAGAAAGAAAGAGAGGAAATAAAAAAAAAAAAAAAAAAAAAAAGACGAAGAAAGGAGGAGAAGGAAAAGTGGCCAAGAAAGAGAGGAGAAGAAGGAAAAGAATAAGAGAGAAAAAGAAAGAAGAGGAATGAGAGAAAAAGAAGAGAGGAAAATAAAATGAAAAGGAGTAAAGAAAGAAGAAAGGAGATTTGGCTTCTAGCAAAGGAGGTAAGCAAATTTTGATTTCTATGAATTTTCTAAAAATTTTGATTATGATTTGTATGGCTGTCTTGGAATTGTGAGAAAATTAATTTTGAATTTTGAAAGGATTATGGACAGTGATTATACATCTATAAGGCAGTGTGTTGATTTTGTTTAATGTATGAGAAATATGGAAATAAAATGTTAATAATGCATGTAAAAGGTGAATAAGTGTAGAGCTGAAAATTTGATAGGTAGGGGGATGGAAAATTGACAAGGTAGGAATAGTATTTTAGTTATTAGAATTTTTGATTTAAACTCAGTGTTTTGTTTGTAAAATAAATTTTATACCTCCGATTAATAAGTCTTAAAATTTTAAAAAAATAGACATGATTATAACTTATATAATGAAAAATTATAATTTTTTGTAAAATGGTGAATTATCAGTAATTTTAGGAACTTGGCAGCCCTATATTGTAATTTGGGTTGTCAAAGCTTTTTGAGTAGTGTACGAAAATCCCAAAACAAAATAGTATTTCGAAATTCGATTTTAGCGCCATAAAATTCTATAAAGACTAGACATATAACAGAACAACATATCCTAAAATCAAATTGTTTCATGTAAGAATGAGTTCACATTAAATTTTGGTAGTAAATGCCCTGTTTTGAAACTACACACTGTTTTTTACCTTCGTATTATGTAATCAATTAGTTATAACTTGAATATACGAATTCGGAATCAAGATTCATAAAAAAAAAACTACAAAAAGTAGACATAATAAGAAATAACATAGTTAAAAATTAGGTCATTTTGTCAAGAAGGGAATTCTCAAAAAATTTAGAAAATCGTGGTCCTATTGTAAAACTTGGATAAAACAGTACCTATCGTGTGAGTATAAGTTAAATTCTAAAATTTCAAATAAAGTATCGTAAAAGGGTATAGAAATTAGACTTATAAAAAATGAATATATTAAAAATTTTGCTTAAAATGTGACCTCAATTGAGTTTGGCAAAATCTTGAAGTCGCATTTATTTTGGAAAGTAGACTAAAAAATAATCAAAAGTGAAGAGGTGAATCTTCGAAATTAGGTGATCGTAGTTTGAACCCAGTGAGATTTATAGAAATCTGAGATATTTTAATTTCCTACTGAGGATTGCAGTTATATATATGACATTTCAAATTTTAACAAAAAGGGTATGTATTTGTACATTATTTACCGGACTAACTACCAACGGTACAGCAAAGTGGACTTGGATAAGCGAAAATCAGTGAGTAGATACTTTATTTTCCAAATAATTATTTTTACACAATGTTTGAATTATAAATGTTATGGAAAAATCAATTTGAATGAATACTTTATTTTATTTTTCTAAAATATGGCTTGGACAAAATATTTGAAATATATATGTTTTAGGAATTGAGTTGAATCATTAAGTTGTTTTACGAATCCAGTACTTATGAATATTTTATATGCATGAAAATTAATATGTTTGGAGAAAGGGTAAAATTTTAAAAAATGTGTTTGAATATTTATGAACTGTTTCTGTGGATGGATGATTTATGATAAGTTGATCATGTGTTGATATATGATACAAATGATGAAAGATGTTATGTAAAAATTTGTAATTTGAGTTTTGATGTAAAGTGCTCGATAAAAACATATCTATAGAGATGTTTTGCCCTTGTTAGAGAGAGGCGTAAAGGAGAGGCTACATATTTTTGCTTGTATTTGAGAAATGAGTAATGAAGTTTGTAAAATTATGTATTTTTGCCCTTACTAGATACTAGAGTAAGGGAGAGGTTACTAAGTATTTTTGCCCTTACTAGATACTAGAGTAAGGGAGAGGTTACTAACTTTCACCTTTACCCATTGATATAGGGTAAATGAGATGTTACTACTAGATAGATTGGTGTCTTACGCCGCACCTCTTATTCAGGCCAATATTAACGAGTGAACTTATTGATTTTTATTCCATATACTGATGTAAAATAACTTGTCAGTGGGTCTCGAAATGTCAACTCGATGTACACAAGGGATGTCTCGAGGGATAATTTCTTGACAAACCTAAATTTATTTTTTAAATTGATCATCCATAGATTTTATACATAAACTCTACTTTATATTGGTTTGTTAATTTTAAGTGAATAGTTTAAATTACAATAAGATGTTGTACTTTAAAATTTTATATTCTTACTCCTCATTTCATTTTAACCACTCACTGAGTCCTTAGGATTCACTCTTCTCACATTTTCAATTTTGCATGTTAGACAGGAATTTAGAAAGGAAGAGAGAAATTTCAGTACAATGGAAACACAGACAGAAAAACATGGTACACACTGTAATCACTAGGATCTATAGGTCTATCATGCATAGAGAGTTTTGCATTTATAAAGGAAGTTATATTATGGTGTCAAGTATATTTTTTTGTATATATTGTATAATATTATGAGTTGTACCTATATTTCATAGTTAGATATATTAACCTTATGCATTTTGTACATAAATATAAAATTATTATTTTGTCTATGAGAATAGTATGAGTCCAGACAGATAGAGAAATAGTGAGATTTTGGGTAATGGTAAATTCTATCACCTATCAATAACATCTTGATATGAAAATGTTAAAATTTTAGATATGAAAATGTTAAAATTTATAAGTATGATGTACTAAAAAATCGTTAGCTATATACTATAAGAGGTGGTCATTCTTATAATGCAACTCTTAATAAATAGAGCATTAAATTGTGGGTGATGGTTGGTTCAATTCTTAAAATATTTTAAATGGGTACAAGAGTTTTGGGTTCTCAAACTCGCTCACACCGAATTACGGAGCATTAATATAGCAATTTTTTTTGTTTTATTAAATTTTGAACCTTGAATTGCAAGTCAAATTGAGCCAAAGAGTTGTAGGGTAGAATTGTTTCCAAATCGATCTTATTGCTATACATTTGCTGTGAATTAAAGCAATCACTACTTACAAAATTTCAATGGTGATTAACTAAAATTTAATAATAAAAAAAAGGTGCAATGCAATCTCTCTTCATCTTCTGCTTCTAAGTGGTATATACTTGTGTCATTATTACATGTTGCTTATTAGCCAATTTCTTGTATTAATCATGAAAAGAAATTCATGCATGAACCGAGCAATGTTTAGTACGAGAAAGTTTAGAATTGAAGATAGTACAACCAAGGACAAAGTTGCAATGAAAACCAAACCCTTGGGCGAGGAGAGTTTGTCGAGCATCAGGAACCATACTTGCATCAATATAACATATCCGAAGTTCTTCTCCTGCGAAATGATGAACACCAATACTAAAGGGTATTTTAGTTGTTTCAATAGAGTTAGGGACTAATTTGATACAAATGAGAAAACTGTTTCCTTCTTTATAAAAACTTAAAAAATCCCAAATATTATGACCCTATTTTTAATTATCTTATTTTTCAAATAATGTATTCCTGTAAGCCAACTACTGTATCATTTAGGTGGATTAATTATTATTCATAACATTTTACAAAAAAAAAAACAGTAATAAAATTTATCAAAAATCATTATGTTATATAATTTCATAATCCTTGCTAGTGTTGGACAAATTCGATTTAAATCAGTTTTGATTTAAAGTTTAAATCGATCCAAAATTGTCAATTTTAATTTAAACAAAATTGATTCAAATCAATAATAGAAAAATAATTAAACCGATTAATTGTTGATTTGGATGTATTAGTTTGTCTATTTGGTATAAGCCCCTAATATTAATTTAATTGCAAGCTTTAAATTTTTTATTGGTTGGAGTTAAGTTTAAATTGAAAATCAAACTAAAATTTATAGATTTTATTTTTTTTCAAATTAAAATTGAACCAATAATTTTTTAAACCGATCTAAATTCGTTGATTCTGTTTAGTTGAATTTGGATCGGTTAGGTTGGATTCAACATACTAAAGATTAAAATTACAGAAGCGATAAGGCAAAAATTATTGAAAAATACAAGGACTTTCCATTTCTAGTCCTGAGTAATGAGGATACCAAAATCTTTGGTGCTTTTCAATACAGATTTTGTATATATACAATACATAGCAAAAATCAATTAACTATTCCAGTTAACATTATTTTCATCAATTGATCAATGCAACGGTGACCTCCAATCAAGATTTTCGTCTGCCGGAAAATCTTTCTGCACTTCTTTCGGAGGAATGAAGCAATCCGGGGAAAGTCCAGCAACGTTAAATGCGACATCATCAATTGTCCAAATCTCCTCCATTCGTGTGGCCGAAAGCCCCGCCTTCAGATTTTCTCCAAACCTCGTGATGATCACACTCGACTGCCCAGAATGAGAAATCATGACTCCTTCAACTGCTCGATAATCTTCTATTTTTGTCGCCATTGTTGTTTCCCAGTAAGTAGGCTGAGTCCCCGGAGATTGAATTCTGGTTAAGTAAGAATCCTCCAAATGCACAAGCAGTCCACTTCTTTGGCTGAAGTAACCAGATATAACATGCTTGATCATCTCTGCAGTGCTATCACTTCGATCAACCAGGTCCGTTTGATCAGCAGATAATTTCAGTACAAAACAATCAACACCGGAAATTTGTTTCTCGCCCATGTACTGTGCTGTACAGAATACAGATGATACAGCAATAGGATCCAGTCCCTACATGTATAAATTTCTATCTTCAGCGCAACTTTGGACCAAACCATATCAATAATCGAACTGAACTTCTGGTTTTTTTTTTTTTTTTTGACAGAACATGAACTAATCGATCACATATTGTGAAACGTGCTATTAATAATTTTTTATTCTAAATAATATGAATTAAAAAAATGTTGCATGCATACAATTGTTCTTATATTAATTAATCAATTAATTAATTAAAACCTGACAAATATAATTCAAGAAATGATAATGAATATTTCAAATTGTGTGTGTGTGTGTGTGTATAACAAACTTGCCTGAAGAGCACGACGGAGAGGGCGGACGCCGCCTTTGGCGGCATGTGCACTGAGCCACGGCGTGTGGCGCCAAGCCACATCACCATCACTACCGGCTACAACCTTGTTGCCACCAACGACAAGCTCAATAAGCCATTTGTTGGGAACCATTTGCCACATTACAAAGCAACCCTTTTGTGAAACATCTCCGGTGGCGGCTCCGGCAACTGAGCCGCGGTTCTCATCTCCCATAGCCATCTTTACTTTACCAGTTGCAAAAATGTTCTTCACTCTGCCTTCTAATTTCCTGCAGCCTGTTGCTGCTGTGAAGTGTTGTATAATATATTGTGATGAGGAAGATACCTGTTACGAACATTTTTTTACAAAATTTCTTTATATTTTAATTATAATTAAATTTGATTAATTAATTATTGCCCATTTTGGTGTTTTACCTTAATTTTTAACCTTTAATTATTATTTTTTTATGAATAATTACACCACAATTTTTAGTACGGTAAAATCATTAAATTAGAGTGATGTGAGTTAATGAGTCTAATTAAAATGAATCTACTTCTATGAACAACATCTGATTAACTAATGACCCACAAAACAAAATTGCTGCTGGGCTTTCACTCCTTTTTTTTCAATGCCTTTTCTCTTTAGTGGGTGGTGGTGGTGGTGGTGGTGGTGGTGGGGAATTCAGGGCAAGTGCATGCAGTGGTGATCACGTCTAATGTTTTACAATAATAAAAAGATAATTAATTCATATGTATATAGTACTAGAGAAAAGAACAATAAATGCAAGGCATTTATCTAGAAATCTGTGATCCATATACACAACCAATAAACCAAAACTTGACAAGCCATAGAACAAAATGTTGTACCCTACGAGAAGAAGTTAGAAATGAAGGTTACCTGGTTAAGGGGTTGTTTGGTATGAACAGAAACAGGAAAAAGAGGGCAACCCAGAACGCTTAAGAGGATTTTGAGGTCAGATTTCTTGTTGAAAACGAGAGAGAAATGAGTCTTTAACCAGTTCTTCCATGACAGACCTTTCTTAGAACAGTTAGCTGCATTTTCTTCTTCGTTAATGGGCTCTTCTGATAACGGAGCTAGACGACTCATCTGCGTTTATTTGTGTTTGTTGATAACTGCAAGACCGAGAGAAAGAGAAGGCCAAATATTATGAAGGCAGCTCAAGAAAATCAAAACAATGGAGTCTGTTTGGTTATGGGGTTTTTTGCACACGCAGTTGAGGAGCGTGTCCTTCAGACAAAAAAAAACTTTTATTTTATTTTATTTTATTTTAAATTCTGGTTTTCTCAAAGAATTGAGGGGTGAGAATGTAATTTTCGTTATTAAGTGCGATTGTGTGATACTTAATTATTTGATTTAAAGATTTAAATTATTAAAAATTAACTTAATATTAATATTATGCCAAATCTAATAAAATTTAATGACCAATAATCATGTTTACTTTAATAATTTTACCATTTAAGGAACATAAAAAGTGAATAATTAAAGATAAATGGATGGCTTTAATGAATGACATGATGATACTAACATTTCACTACCAAAATTTTGTTTAAACAATAGCATTAAAAGATAATAATGATTAAGGACAAAGATTAATTAATCCATGAACGTAAAGATATGTTTATTACTTAATTAATAAACCCATTAACAAAGAACAATTATCCTAAAATTAAAGTTAGAATTCAAATAGATTGTAAATTATTAGCAAATTATTATTTAATTAATAACATAAAATTATTCTTTATTATAAAAAAATAAATTTGTATGATGGCATAAGTAAAGCTAAAATTTTAAGAAAAAATATTAAATCTTGATAAAAATTTATTATTTATATTAATAATTTTATTAAATAAATGTACCGATATTATGATATAGTCGTTTTATTTAAGATTTTCTTAAAATGTAGAAAAATTAAAATAATATTTTTTTTGGTTTAATTTTTTATTTGAATAAAATAATTTAATTAATTTGTTAACAAACATGTACAATGAAAAATTTTGTATTAAAAATCAAATGAAATGGAATTACCATACTACCCTTTTGAATTGTAGAGGTGGGGTCTCTTGCATTTGTTCTTAAATAATTATTCTAAATTTTAATGTTTTTTTTAATAAGTTGTAATTTTTTATAAATAAAGACATAATTTGTTCATTTATATTAAATAAATCTCTAATTATTATTAAAAAAAAATTGAAATGCTCTATAATCTTAAGTTATATATTTTCATATTGTGATGATTAAATTTTAATATTATAAAAAAATTTGGCCATTTCAAAGATGTCAACATAATCACCCTAAAATTAAAAGATTTCGACGTTATTATCTTAAAATTTAAAATAAAAAAAAAAGCCTCAAGAATTAAAATATTATAAATGTAAAATTAGAGAATTTGACGTAAAGTTTTTTTATAATAAATACGTAATTTATGAAATATAATAAGTAATTTTAATATTTTAGAAATTATAACATAAAATTTTATGAGAGATGTAAAAAAAAAAAATTCCTACAAATTGTTATAGCAACAAAATCCCTAGAAATAGATGTGAAAATTGGTATTAAAAAATTAAAATAAATAAATAAAAAGGGCGCGTATGGTGAATGTATATCTACGAGTAGATAAAGTGGGATTTACAAGAGGATCTTTTAAGGGAGGCAAGTCTGGTGACGTGTCAACATCGTTTTCTATTTGCAATTATGACTTTATCGGTAGTCAGGTACCAATTTACAAACTTTGCTTTATTGCTTTCAATTGCTTACCCACTTTTACCGATCAATTTTTATTTTTATTTTATAATTATTATTATAAAAAGAATTTTATTTTTCTTTTATATTGGCATAATTATTCTATTTCTTTCATTTTAAATATTTCGTTTATTAGAAAATATCTAAAGATATTTCGTAAATTTTGTTTAAATACTTGTCGAGATAAATCTACACGATCGTACTTTTTTTATAATTTTGTTGTCGGTATTTGAATTTTATTATTTAAAAAATAAAATTTAATTCAATAAATATTTGATATTAAGAGAGCATTAGTTATTAAATAAAATATATTAGTGTATTTATTTTTGATGGTGGTCTTGAAGACACGATTCGTAGGGGGTTAACTACGATCTTCAAATTTGACTTAAAATTGAAGATTAAAATCAATTTTGTACGGTCGGGGACATATTTTATAAACTCGTATAAAATTCTTAAAATTTAGGACCATCCATTTTTATCTCGTAATAATAAAAAATTATGAGAAAGAAAAATGAGTTTATATATATTTTTTTATTTATAAAAGTATAATTTTTTATTTATAAAAATATAATTTATTTATTTATTTATATCAAATAAATTTTTGAGTTTTATCATAATAAACTTTGATTGTGTTATTGAAATTTTGACCGTTGTTTAATAGTTGCATCAACATTAATAAATATTGAAATCAAGTACGTGATCTTACTAACACACGTGGCGTATGATGATTGGCGTTCTCCTCGTGATGGCATATTTTAAGTTGAGTCAACGGCTGTGATTGTGCGACACCATAAATTTTCAGAATACCGAAAGAGAGAAAAATTGATTGGCTGCAAAATCGCGAATTTGTTGGAAGTTGGTGAGACAGAGTTAATAAATTTGTATCTGCCTCAGTTATTAGTATTACTTGCTTCACATTTATGTTCACTATATTAATTAATTTCCATCATTTAATATATATTTTTTATTGGAATTAAATTATTAAATTAAAGTATAAATAAGATATAAGACAATTTTAATAAAATAATTTAATAAAAAATAATTATATTATTTTAATTTTTATAATAAATTAACCCATAGCGTTAGTTATTATTAAGGATAGTAATTCGAGTTATCATATTATATCAAAAGAGATTAATTCGAACTTTATTCATTTAATAATTGTGTCAAGAAATAAAAATTTTAACTCGACACGATTATTAAATAGTCAAAGGGATTGTAATCGTGTCACTCATTTAATATATATTTTTATATACTTTTTAAATATTTAAGGTATTATTTTTTAAAAATATTAATCATTTTTATTCTAAATATAACTAAATATTTTTTTAAAATAGATAAATATAACTACAAATTTTTTAAAATAGAAAAATTATAAAAATAAATTTATTAAATTATAAATAAGTTAACACGGTATGATTATTCGAATAGTTAATCGTGTTATAAACCGGTTTACATGTCGAGAACTCTCAAACCTAATATGACGTGATTATTAATCGTGTCGTTTAGTGTTACTTGTTTAATAATTGTATCTGTAACACCCCCAACTAGGAAATGCTACAGATAAGTGATGGACTCTATCGTCACCATAAATCTCTTTCTCTCTCTACATGTATGAATGCGTACATTATTTATTAAATCAGAAATATCATTAAACATAATGCATTAATTACTTAAGGTGATAAGCCCATTAATGACATACAAAAAATTTTCAATATATTACAATAATTTTGTACAATGAAATAATTATATATATATATATATATTTGTGACATGCTAATGTCTGAACCGTGTATGACTTTCAGATGCATAATGGATTCATGTGTCACAGTGACTGCAATGTGTATTTCTTATCCTCTGTCTGTGTCTTAGTTGTATCAAATTCTTTCCCTTTCTCTCAACTACTTGTCAATCCTATAACACTAAAAAGTGAAGAAATGAATTTTAAGAACCCAATAAGTAGATTAAAATTTAAAATAAGAAAATATAAGTGAGAAGTAAGATAATAGAATCTAAAATATAACATATCACATTTATTAAAAAAAATGTGACAATTCACATTTCACATTTTTAAGAGTATAGAATCTAAAATTTCACATTTATTTAAAAAATTCAAAATTTAAATAAACAGTATAAACAAATTTTATTTCAGAAGGAAGCTCGTTTACTACAATTCATCTCTTTAAGTTTTATTATGGAAGGAAGTTTATCCATTATATATCCATTATATATATATATATATATATCAATCACATATCCACACAAAACAATTTATCTTTTAGCATATTTATTACAAATATCAACACAATTCAGTTCGTCATGTATCAATCCATTCACATAATATTTCATAAATCAAACAATTTTCATAAAAATATTTGAAAATAAAATATCCATTCACTGATTGTGATGTAATCTATTTGATTTAAAGCGTTGGTGTCAGATGCTTGAGTTGTCAATTTACAATGAATAATTTTTTGTTATAATTTTAGGTAATATATCTATCTAATAAATAAATAAATGTATTATACATGAACTTACCACCTAATAAAACATTAATATAAGTTGAATATCTACTAAATAAAATTTGAATTTATTATGGAAATACTTTATTACATATAACACATTTTATACTTGCGATAAATTTGTGTAGTGCCAAACCGGTAACCTATCTCGACCTTACTTTTTTATAACATATTCTATTATAAGTCTAATTTTCGTAAATTTTTACAGATTCAAATTCTGAATTCAAACATTCAACTTATAAGCAATTTTCAACACTCGATATAAAAATAGAACAGGGTACACGTGATCACAGAGTAGCAACCTTCAAATTTTCATGGGAAATTCATTATAGTTTGGATTGACTTAATTTTTTGATATATTATGCTCTTAGGTATTACTTTCATAGAATTTTATGGCGCATTAATTTGAGGTTCGGAATTTGCTTAGTTTTTATTTTTTCAAGCCTTGCTTGAATTTTCAGCAACTAACAAAATTTTGCCTACAAACAATTTTCGGTCCTATGTTTTTAACGCTTTTTTGCTACGAAACTCATAACTTATAACATTTGATTCCTTCATTTTTTTCAGCTCCGAAACACACACATGTGAACGTACGACCACAACCCTCTTTTTCCATGTTTACACATTAGTTTTTGCAATATCGCACATAAATACAACCGACACTTTCATACTTAAAATTTACATACATATAATGCCTCTCATTCAGATACAACCCAACCACCATAATACCACATAAACCCACCTTAAACTACATTTTTCCAGCAACTAATCACAACCATAACTGCACTAAATCAATACATATTTTATAAAGCCAACAATTATACACATCAACACATCAACACTACACTCCTTTTTCACCTATTTTACACATCATAAACCATTAAACCACTCTCACACACACATATATAAATTATTTTATAACATCCACACTTTGCAAATTAACCACAAATTCATTTTCTACATCAATTTAATATAAAATAAATATAAAACAATAAATAGAAATTCAAAACCATAAACACATCACGTACACTTACTTCTAAAACCACCATCTCTTCTCCTCCTCTTCTCTTTGCTTCTCATTCTTCTCATTCCTTTCTCTCTTTTCTCTTTCTCCTTCTCCCTTTACCTCATTCGGCACCCCTCTCTTTCCTTCCTTCTTGTTATTCTCGACCAAAGCTTTTTACCCTTGCTTGCTTCACGTTTTCGTCCAGCTTCACTTGGTTCTCTTCTTTGCCTTCTATTTTCTTTCTTTCCTTTTAACTTCCACATTTTTTATTCTCTTCTTGTCTCAATTCTTCTAAACTTACGCGGAAAAATCTAGAAAATTAGAGACTTAAAACACACAAATTGGGTTTGTTTTGGATTTAATTATTTTAGACTTAAAATTATATAACTTAAGTTTTGCGCCTACTTAATAAATTTAGCTTCCACTTAGAAAAAATTTATGCTTGACTTAGTAATATTCATTAGTCATAATATAATAATATAAATATTTTAATAACAGTCTCATACTTTTTATTATTTATATTCTTTTCTTAACTTAAGATAATTTTGTCAAGTAAGCTCTTAAATTTTAAAATCTTTTTATTATAATCGTTATGTTATTTTTAATTATCATAAAACAAAAAGAGAAATAATCTTTTTATTAGTAATATTCATTAGACATATAGATAGTCTAAGTTCCGGTCTAACAAATATATATTAATTAGTTATACTTTCTAAAATTCTGGCACCTATTCGTTATTATCTTATTTATTTCGTTTGAAAAAACTGGTTGTGGGTCCCTTGTACACACCAAGGATCAGCCGTATGCCCGAATCCAAGAAGCTCGTCCAAAATACCCCATGTGTCCCATGGATGCTTTAGGGACCCACAACTGTTACCTTTTTCACCCATCAATTGTCTTTCTTTCACATGATGAAAATGACTATAAAATCCCAATCCCATCCCACATTCATATTTATTTATAATTGGAACATAATTAATTAATAATTATTTTTTAAAATTAAACAAAAACGCAATTATTATAAGAGATTAGTTACGGTAAATTGCACCTTAACCTTGAATTTGTTACTCATAATTTGAAATAGCTTCTATACAAACTTAAAATATGATCAAAATTTCAATATTTTAAGTTTTTATATAAATTATTTTAAATTGTAAGTAATAAAAATTTTTGGGTGTAAAGTAAATTTAACATACCATGACTAAACCTTTGTTGTAAATGTAAATAAACTAATAATTAGTATTTAAATTTAGGCCAATTGATAATGATGATTTCAAAGTGTAAACACACACTCACAAGTCACAAACACTTGGAAAACTTGTTATAAACATTTCACATGGATGGACAACTTGCATACAAATTGCACACTTTTCCAATGACCATGACAGGACCAGATGATGCTCAATAATTATATGGGATTAGGATGGTCCCAAAAGCAAGAATCAGAACATTAACATTATTATCATTTGTTGACTAATGTTAATACAAAAAAAAAAAAAAAAAAAATCTTACAATTATCATGTACCTCCCTTCACTTTGTAAAAATTTTATTTTACAAAAAATTGTGTAAAAAATACAATTATATAAATAATCAATGTAGTTAAATAAAAAATTAATACTATTTATAACAATATCATTTAAAATTTATTGTTAATAATAATAACAATGAATGATAAATAATAAAAATTAAGTTATTTATGTAATTATAAAAAATATTGTTAGTTAACAAATAGTTCATGAGAAGTAAGTGTGTATTTTCATAATTTTCTTTATATAAAATATATTTTTTACAAACGTCAAAGTAGGTATGTGATAATTACATGTATAAATATATTCGAAGCCATAGTGAAAAATTGATATTTAATATTATTATTAAATAATTAATTTTTATTATTATTTACTATTTATTTTAATTACTAAATGATATTTAATAGAAATATGTTAAAGTAAATTCAATTCTAATTTATTTAAAATTAATAATATTCTATCTATTAAATATGCGAAGAAAGACTGAAATTTATACAATTTAACTTAAAAAATTGTTTAATAAATAATTTTTTAATATTAATAATTTAACCATGAAGTGAACGAGATATGAATCTCAAATTTTTTGTATTTTTTTATTTATAAAATTTTAAAAATTAAATTAACAAACAAACATACATATTCATATGAATGTAAAAATTGGGTTCTCATAAATTGTCAATGTTGATCTTATTATCCATTATCTACGTGGATTCCTATACATGCGTTCGGCCTAATTGCATGAATCTTGACACCCACTTTGATATTAACAAATATCCTTTTCCACACGTATGCAAACCTTATCTAATTCCCACAACACAACACAACACAATTAATCATCCGACAAATCTCATTAAAAACAAATCTTCGAAAGTATTCTTAATTACACATAACGTGATACACGTAATAATAATTTTTTAAAATAAAAATTTATGATGAATTTAATGAAGTCTATGCTTGACAAAAATTATAGAATATATTTTATATATAATAATAATAATATTATATATAAAATTCTTATTAACGTTGATATTATAAATCGTAACTATATTCAATAATATACAAGTTTAATAAAGTCATGCGTATTATAATTTAAGAAAGATTATTTAATATAACATTATTGAATTTGTCATATTATCTCTCACATATTGAGACATACATATGTTTGTACCTTAGTTTTATCTAATATTTGTACAATATTTAATCTAAACGAGAATATGAATGAATAATATTTATATTGAATAAATATTAACTCGAATTCGATTTAACTGTTTAATAATGACATCAAAAATTAAAAATTATAATTTGATATGATTATTAAACAATTAATTGAATTATAATAATATTGTTTATTTAATATTTTTTCATATATATTATAATATATTTTTATAATATTTATAATATTATATATTTAAATAATAATTAATTTTATTATAAATATAATTAAATATTTTTTAAAATATGATAAATATAATTAAATATTTTTAAAAATATAAAATTAATTTATTAAATTATAAATAAATTAATATATTATAATTATTTAAATAATAATATAATAATATAATACTTATTTATTTAATAATTATGTGATTTTATATTTATTCTAATTCACAAAATTTTGTCCCAATTGTCACGCTTAGAAAAGACAATTTAAATATTGTTTAGTCGGGCGGCAACAGTTGTATTTCCGATTATTTGTCTAAAAATGGTTCGATTTCTCTAAGGCTTTGATGAATTTCTTAACCCGACTTGACTGCAACTGGACATGACAACATACCCCACTTGACACGCAGGAAGTAAACCCCCACTTCAATCAATGAATCAATGAACTTTCACTTCCCTTCCTGAAAGATCTCCGCACCATTTGCATGCAATTTGCACAAATTTATTTGACCCAAAAACACAATCAAACAGTCTCACTCTCTGTCTTTTCATAACTCCGAACAGAAGCGATTCAAGATAAACATGAAAAAAAAAAAAAAAGAATAAATAAAGAGCAAACTAAAATGACGCGTCAAGTTGCAGCAGCTCTCTCTATAAATAGCCAACTCAAAAAGCATCCAGTTATTCAACGATGAAAATGATTGAGCTTGCGGATTTGATACCTGGGTTTCCAGAAGAAATTGCTCTCGAATGCCTGACTCGATTGCATTACACCACTCACAGAGTCGCGACTCGAGTTAGCAAACGCTGGCGGGAGCTTGTCCAGAGCAGAGAGTTTTACTATCACAGGAAACGAAACGGATTAGTCCGAAAAGTTGTTTGCTTAGTGCAGAACCTTCCGATTCATCTCGGTTCTGATGAGCTCAAGCCGATCCGTTCGTTGAGTTATGGGGTGACGGTTTTTGACCCGGTGAGTCAAACTTGGGACCGGGTCGAGCCGGTTCCGAAATATCCAAACGGGCTTCCTTTGTTTTGCCAGGTGGTGAGTTCGCAAGGGAAGCTTCTGGTGATCGGCGGGTGGGATCCGGCGAGTTATAACCCCGTGTGTGACTTGTTTATGTATGATTTCACGACTCGGAGTTGGAGTCAAGGCAAAAACATGCCGGACAATCGGTCGTTCTTCGCAGTCGGTGAGTTAAACGGCCGTATCATTATCGCCGGCGGCCACGATGAGAACAAGAACGCGTTGAGTTCAGCTTGGTCGTACGATGTGTGCAACGACGAGTGGACTAAGTTGACGCAGATGAGCCAGGAGCGAGATGAATGTGAAGGAGTGGTGATCGGGTCGGAGTTCTGGGTGGTGAGCGGGTACAAAACCGAGAGTCAGGGAATATTCGAAGGAAGCGCTGAGTCGTATCAACTCTGGACGGGTGAGTGGAAGCGAGTTGAGAACGCGTGGAAGCCGAGTCAGTGTCCGAGATCGTGTGTTGGGGTGGGAAAAGAAGGGAAGTTTTTCTCCTGGGCTGAGTCTGACCCGGCGATCCGTGTTGGAACGTGCAAGGTGCAGTTGGGGGAACAGACCTTGGTTTCCGGGTCGGATTACCAAGGTGGGCCGCAAGAATTTTTTATGGTGGAAGGCCGAAGTGGCAAATTTAAGAAACTAGATGTAGCTGATGAGTACAAGGGTTTTGTACAATCTGGCTGCTGTGTAGAGATCTGATGGAAAATTAAGTGGTTGATTTGGCTTTCTATTTGAGTTTTGAAGTAGTGAATAGTGATAGAACAATGTTTTGGAATCTGGGCTTGTCCGAGGAAGGAAAAGAATAGTGATTGTACAGTTATCATTTGTATGTCTTTGAATCTGGGGATGTCCTTAATTTTCATTATTAAGTACAATACAAAGTTAAAATAAAACTATTATATCAACAATAATATAATATTATTACATCCAATTTTTAATGTTATAGATTTACCAATCATCCATTTTGAGTTCAGTATACACAGAAATTGTCCAAGAATTTTATATTATGGTATTACATCAATAATTAATATAAAATGGAACCCATCGTCAAATCTTTGCTATAGATTTGTATCAGCAAATCATTTGTTGAGCCCTGAAAACAACATTATAACAGAATTCTTCAAAACCATTCTTGCAATCCACTCAGCTGAAAACAATAGTTCATTTCAAGAACAATGTCTTACAAGTCTTGACATATTTGCTACTAAGTAATCAACTGGAGATAGTTTGAAGTTATTATTATCACTACAGAAATCTAAACTAATCAACCCAAACTGATTGCATAGACTGCGGATGTACTAACTACTTTGAGTAGTCCAGGCTCTGACTCCTGCTCCTGCTTGGACTTCGGCTCCTTGAGCCGTATGGTGACCTTGAGTATGATTGTTCTCTGTACCTTCTGTCTCTAGGTGAAATTGACCTGTATCAGAAATACATAACACCTCAGAAACATTGATTCTTTCTCCAGTTTGTCCTAGATTGCAAGTGATATGAGATCTATAAAAAACTTCATTAACACAACATTAATAAAGGGAAGAAATTACTTACCTCGAGTACTGTCTTTGCCAGGGGGAAGGGGAATAATAATCTGGACTACGAGAATAACTTCGTTCATAGCGGGGTGATTGAGAATAACGAGGTGGAGACCGTCTGCGATCAAATGATGGACCCCTGATAGCGATGCAATCAAACATCAAACTCACCACACCTTAGCACTAAAACCCACAATAAGCAATTTTACATGAAGAGAGCTTTCAATTTTACCATTGTTAAAAGCACACTGACCAGCATGATTGAACATAATTGATATCTTTTTTGTTCAAACATGCCCAAGAGTTGGGAGAAATTAAGCCCTATAAGTTGGATATGATAGCAGAATAGTAACTTGCGCATAAAAACAACATTGTTATACAATTAACATTCCATAAACATCCATTCCCTTTTGAGATTCTAGAACAGGAAGTCCTCGTTTATTAAAAATATCAAAAGTGTGAAGGAAAAATAGACGAGTCCAAATAACAACTAATGAAGCCAAAGAACCCATACTTACCTATGCCGTTCTCTTGCCCTCATTTCTGAAGGCTTCTTCCTGTTTTCCTCAGCAAATACAACAGTCAATTCACGGCCATGAAGTACATAACCATCCATATGATATTTGGCATCTGCAGCATCAGCTGGGTCTATATACTGGACAAATCCAAAACCACGTGGCTCCCTGCATTATAAATACTTTAAGCTTCACAAAAGTCACATAAAAATAAGCACACATGTCCAGCCAAAGCACATATGTTTGCGGGCTTAAATCAATAACATGATCCTTACTCCAATTATATATGGAAGATCATGAGAAGCACAAGCCCATACTTCATATAATTCAAGTGAAAACAATCATGTGGCTGCTAACCTTGTGGGAGCCAAAAAATTAATTGACTTGATATTCTTCAATACTTGAACTTCTTCACAATGTACTCAAACCCAACTTCCTTCCCACCTTGACGTACATTAAGGTCATCTTGAACAGTACTCATTACTTGAAGGTGTCTTCAACAGAGTACTCTTAATATTTCAATGTTCTCTTCGACACAGTTCTCTTATTACTTCAATGGTGTCTTCAACACTTTCAATTAAAAACAACCAAATTCCCATAAACCAATTATAGTTGATAGAGAAACAATCCCACATCAAACACTCATATGAGATGGGTGGAAGACAGACAAGTCCACATTATCATTCAATTGACTCAAGTTAGTAAAAGAAAGAAAATGATTGCAAGCAAAAGAGTAGATATAATTACCCAGTATAATAATCTCGAGGCAAGTAGACGTCCTTCAAACGACCAAATCGCCCAAATGGTACACGTAGATCTTCTGGCCTACAAATGACAAATGCTTTTATAAGTTCCAGCAGATAAAAGCTATTAAAATATGTAAAACATAGAACATCGATTTCTAAGTCGTCAAGCACCATTAGTGTTTGGTTGATTAATAGCCAAAAGCCAAATACACAAAAAAACACACATGTATTATAGAAGGAACCAATCCTACAGCCTGAAAAATAATCTCACCAAAGATCAAATATGATACAAGCCAAACTACTAAGTTCAGCTGCTGATTTCTTGACCAAAGTCAACATAAGAAATATGCATATCAAACATTGCAAAAATATTATACGAACCGTTTTAAATAAAGAATTGAATCAATATGGAAATTATCAACATCCAATGAAAGGAAAATAGCAAGAAAAGCAGGGGGTATGGACCTGCAATCATGGCGAAGGTTGCGAACCAGAAGACTAGTTGGAAGGTCTCTACCGCGACCTCCATAGCGACCCCTAGGACTGGGGCTGCGATATCTCCTGCCATAATCCCTTGATGGTGAAGGACTGTAACTGTAGCTTCTGCCCCTCATTTGCACCCACTGTTACAATCTGTTACAAGTCAAAAGAAAATAAAACAATTAAACCCAGGAAATATCTTAAGATGCATCCATCTTTCTCTCTCATTGTACATGTTTGTGTATGGGCATACAAGGCTACAACACGATTCAGATAGCAAACAATTTGACATGACGGCGTAACTCACACAAGGATCATAAGAATCATTCGTTAAGTGTGACCTCAGAGAGCATTCTATTAAGTTCACAAGAATCATTTCTAATTTCCCTTCTCCAACCTTGCAATCAATTAAGATAAAATACAGTATCATTCATCCAAACAGATCATCCTATACACACGTATGCAAATCAATCTCTATACAAATTCCAATTTACGCTGATAAATCACAAATTTAATCACGAAAATAAATATATAAACAAATAAATGATCATCGTAACCAAAAATATAAAATTATAGAGAGATTGCGATATAGACCTCCGAACTCAGAATCACGATACGCTGAATTAGCTTTGAATTATCTTCGTTTCGTTTCCCCTGTTTTTTCTCGGTTCTTATATAGCTTCTAATATTCGAGAAGCTTCTCTTCAGAAGCTTTTTCACGAGGTTGTCCTATTTCAGCCGTTGATATGCATCTATCTTAATAGAATTAACGGTCAAGGTCTGCTGTTAGAGGCCCACCAATTTCGTTGTCTAATGAAGAAAGAACTACCAGCCCACGCCACGCTTTTATTTCTCAGGAGGCCCATAGTCCAAGCCTGCAATACAAATCGGGAATGTATCATCTAGGTCCCTTTATTTCTACATTTTATTAAATAAAGATACGTTTGGCATATTCTGCCAAATAAGCTCCCACCACTACAATGACTTAATTACCCTTTATAAAATCATGTTTTAGTTTTGCACTTTTAACCTTTGAGGGTATTTGTGGTTATTTAGTTAAAAAGTTAAATACATGTTTAATACAAATTAACGAATTATGTCCTTATTTTAGTTCAATTTCTATCAATATTTAATGCCGACAGAGAAATTGATTCAGGTGGGCTTCTTATCTCTTGCGACCCGGTTAAAGGTGGAAGACCCAAACCCGGGAATAACATATCCGCTATTAACTAACCCGACCCGAACATTAACGGAACCTTATTGAAAATAAGCCCTAGCCTCCTCTGTCCTTCTAAAACCTCCTTCTCCATAAACCCTTCGCTCCTCCTCCTCGCTAACAACATACTTTTGCTTCGATCATTCTTAACCTAAACCATAATAATATTTGATTCCAGTTATCGTTAAAGTTAACAGGATGGCAGCGTCGTCTAAGAAATCGCAGAATAAAAGCTCCAAAGACGGTCCGAAATTTAATAAAGCGTCGAAGAAACCATTCAAAGCTCCAAAGAAGCAGCCAAACGATGCCGTCCAGTCACAATCCGTTGCTTTGCAGCTCGACGACGAAGTCGCTGTCTTTCCTCGAGGTTCGGAGTCTTAAGTGCTCTTTTTTGAAGTTTAGTTTCTGTTTGGTTTCGAGGGAAGTTGAGTAAAAAAACGTGAAAGCTTTGTTTGTGTTTTGAGTCTGTTAAAACTAGAGAGTGCACTACGGGAACTTTAGTTTATAGAAAAGAACTTAAAATAATTGCTTCTCTAGGAAGCGTTTAAGTGCATGTGGATAGTGTTTTATGGAAAGGCTTTGTGCTTTTTTGATCCTGAAAAGCTTGCACCAATGTGCTAGTTTGATCCTTAAAGCTCTTTCTGTCTAATTTAGTCAAGTACTTTTGATGGTACCAAAAGTACTCCCGAATGCACCATTACTCGCTGCACCGTGTAGTTTTTTGTTTTATGTATTTTTGGAATTCAAACAAGTCTAACACTTAAGTACTTATAGTTTAATTTGTGTGTTTTAATGATTTATACCTGCTCTCATAGGTGGAGGAAATTCTTTGACTCAAAGAGAGCGGAATGAAATCCATGCCGAAGTTGATGCGGAATTTGAAGCAGAGGAGAAGGGCTTACATAAGAAGAATAAAAAGAAAAGGATGCAGAAGAAGGCTAATGAAACAGTTGATGATTTGGGTTCTCTCTTTGGCGATGGAATTAGTGGGAAACTTCCTAGATATGCTAATAAGATCACTTTGAAGGTATGGAGCTGGAAAACTATCAAACTTGTTTGTCATACGAAATCTGTTAGCCTTCTATCCGATTTTATAATATGGAATTGCTTAAGTAAGCAAAGTGGTGGTAGTAAATTTTTGTTCCATGTATTTTTTTTTTCTTCTTGAAATACTACCTTTGCAAATAGTTCATAAATTTCTTAAGTGCATTAAGTATTCATGTATAGAAAGGTGGTTGGTTACATTTATT
>JAXCLQ010000003.1:12993195-13031643 GCA_035584115.1 Cedrela odorata
TCATTTAATGGCGGGTTCTAACATTCCTGACATAGCTTCTGATCCTGAGAAAGGCATTCTTAAGGTACCTACTTTTAATTTTGAAATCTTTGTCTAGTTAGTTTTTTATATGACCGGAATTGTGTTGGTGTTCAATAGCTCCAAGAGAAGTTTCGGTTGGACTTGAACGATGAGGCCTGCATACACTTCTTCCAGGATCTTATAAATGAGAGTGTTCGTGCTTTGTTCCCTCAAATGGTTGAGACCATTCATCGGTGGGCTCAATACTGGCGCTAATCCCAGAAATCAAATTGGGTGTTTATCAATGCGTTTTTACACTGCCTGGTAATGTTGAGTTCTGTTCTATATATGTTTTGCCCCTGTTTGGATTTTTGCTTGATATTCAGAACCAGTTCTATTCTATGTATGATGCATATGCATGCACGCATTCTGGTTTCTTTTCTTTTTTTCATTTCTTTTTCCTCGTTTCAGATTGTCTGTCAGTTTGAAGGACGGAAGACACGTTCTGAAGCAGTAAAATCTGGTCGGTAGATGAGAAAAAGTAACAAAGTTGTAAATGTTTGTATATAATATTATTTTTTAGCTGTGCTATTCAATGTGGATTTTGGATAATCCATTAGCAGATTGAAATTTACCAAATCCCTCAGCATAGCCTAACTTTATATCCTTCCAGTATATAACTTTATTCAGTCTCATATTCACAATCACATAGATATGGAACTTTCTTGTTTCTTCAGCTCTGTTGTTTCAGCTTCTTTTGTGATTGTAAACTTCTGTGAATGCATATCATCAGCATGGATGATAATTGCTACATAAATTTGGCTTCAGAATTTCAGTATTGGCGGCATGACATGATCTTCAGGCCTTGCTTCATTTCTTTGGAAAAACCAAAAAAGTCAGCTTTCGGTTTTGTAAAATTTGTTATCACGCCTTGCAGCCAGCCACAGCCAGAGATGTCCAAATATTCAGATGTTTGCGATGCTGCCGACCTACAAAGCTATAGGGGTCGCGATTCGCGCGTTAACACCACAAAGAGGTGGCACCACCTGGATCATGTCTTTTCAGTATTGTACTTTTAGTATCTCCAAAATTTTAATAGTTAGTAAATATATAATAATGCGATGAAATTTATACGTATTTAATAAGGGTCTGAATGTATATTCTGAGGTTGATGGTGACAGTTAACAGTTGACAGTTGACAGATGACTGTTTTTCATTTAATTACTTTGCTGCCACCACTTCCTTTCTTTTCGTTCTCATTGAATTTTGCCCCTTCCCCAAAATTTGACTTCGAATTTTAACCATCAACGGCCCCTTTGATCACTGTAGTTAATATTTCCATTATACGTGGCACTAACCAATTGGCTCCCCACAATGAATCCACCATCAACTTTGCAGCCCAGATCTCCCTATATTATTAGCTGCTGTGACGTGGCAACGACTGATTGGAACTGATAGCGTAGGTCGCAATCTAATATTTACACTCAACTTGGGGGCATTTCCGTTATTCCAAACAAATTCGGTGTCCCTGCTACCTCCTTAATAAATCTCCCAGCTTCTTCACATTTCTCACCCCATATTTCGCGTTGTTGTTAAGCTTCTCTCCCTCTCCCTCTCTCACTCGTTCTCTGAAGGTTAATTCAAATCTCGGTTTTCAATTCTTAATCTATTTCCTATGATAAATCGTAGCCGTAGATTCGTACAAGTTAATTCTTTTCTTACATTAATTTTGTGTTTATGGCGCTTAATGTTTTGGTTTGCATGTTATTGTAATTTGTAATTCAAGGTGACGCAGGTAGTTTTTTGAAATTCTTCGAAATTCGAGTTTTTTTTATGATTTATGATTCGATTTGGGCTTTCTAGATTAGATTTATGGTTAATGATTGAATTGTATGGTTTCTTCGTTGATCTGTAGATCGCACGATTAAATCGTTTAGATCTATTCTATTTATCCGCTCACTGCAGTTGAGTAATTGAATATCGTTGATAATAATTTGATATTGTGGTATTTTGGTTGATGCTTTTTTTTCACTGGATCTCTCTGATCTAATATCATGCTTGTATGGAGTTTTATTATTATTATTATTATTATTATTAATCACCAGACGCTATATTGATTTTGTTTTGTATATTTTCATTTTTCTTTGATGAATGTTAGATTTATTGGTTGATGAATGTTAATGTGATGATACAGAAGGGATCCTCGGCCAGGAAAAATGGGTCTGACTTTCACGAAGCTGTTCAGCCGGCTTTTTGCCAAGAAAGAGATGCGAATTCTGATGGTTGGTCTTGATGCTGCTGGTAAGACCACCATCTTGTACAAGCTCAAGCTCGGAGAGATTGTCACCACAATTCCAACTATTGGTGAGTCTTTTTAGCTTAATATAATTAATTCAAGTGGTTGATTATGTTGTTTCTGTTTTTCCTTAAAATACTCTTGCTTGAGTAGGTATTGGGATTCCCGTATTAATTGCCGGCAATGCGTCAGCCAACATTTGCTTCATCTAGTTTGAATTCTGTTGCTCATATCGTGGCTCCCATCAGATAACTTTAAAAACATTTTCTGTCCTTCCTTTCTTCTGTGTTTTGTATCATGAACAGAATTTCGAAATGTGATTGGGTAGGACTCAAGATTTCAGTTTTTAACTTTTTTGAAGATGTGCTCCAATTTTGTCCAATTTAAATGTTGTGTTCGTAAATGTTTGAATCCTTCATTGTAGTGTTCTTAGTAAATAGATCCCATTGACCTGAATCAGAATTAGGCCAAATGGATCCTTTACTAGTGTCATTAGCTATCTGTTCTTGCTTCAACTTGGTTTTCAATGATTGCCTTTACTTCAGTTTTTTCTTTTTGTCTTCTTTTTTTTATTTAAAAAAAAATTATTACTTAACTTATCCCAGATGAACCTGTTAGCTTTATGATCTATTGTAAGCCTTAATGATATTACCATATGATTTTGGGTGGTAAAGTGTTTATAGCATGAGATTGGATTCAAAAGTTTATGTTTCTAGACTATTGTAAAAATTCTTGAATGAAATACAGACTACTGAAGAATACTGCTGCAGATTTGCATGTTTGAATAGATATACTTGCACATATATGTACACTATTCACGCATACATACCTTTCATTTTGTGGTTTCTATTAAGCTGTTCAAGACTGTAATCATGTAAATATTTATTTATCTACAGGGTTTAATGTGGAGACTGTAGAATATAAGAACATCAGTTTCACTGTGTGGGATGTCGGTGGCCAGGACAAGGTACTGCAGTTTGTGAACTGGACTATCTTTTTTTATTTAAAATCCCATAATTAAGAGTTTACTTGTGAAACCGATATTCAGTAATGGCTTAACTGATGTTTGCTTTCTCATACAGATCCGTCCCTTGTGGAGGCATTATTTCCAGAACACTCAAGGTCTCATATTCGTTGTGGATAGCAATGACCGAGACCGTGTTGTGGAGGCAAGGGATGAATTGCACAGGATGTTGAATGAGGTATGTTTGTTGCTATTTAGGTAGCAAACTTAAATTTGTTTTTGGGCCTTTTTTTCCATTTCATGCTATTATTATAATAATGTCTAAACAGAATAGCAAAAGTTGCTTCATGTAGTTGGAAAGAAATTTTCGGTTTCAAAGTCATGAAATGCATGGCAAAAGACGCACAGGTGTAACCCCATGTTTTTACCTCATAAGTAAATCAAGTGCCTACATTTGCTATGGTCACTTTGCCATTGATGCATTTGAAATTCTTTACTAAGGAAGAAGCAAATAGCAAAACCATCAATTTAGCTAGCATGTGTTGGTGTTTTGGTTACACAGGAATTTTCAAATTAAGATGCTTCCTCTTTTATATGGGTAGAAACTATGTACAACCTTAAAAAATATGTTCTGTTGAATGTTTTTTGTTTAGCTATTGGAGGTCCATTGGACCTATGGGCTACAGAATGGGAAATGGCCTGTTCCCATCCCTTACAACTATCCCTTACCTGGTATAGGCTGGATTTGAATTCTCTAGTCCTCATGAATAACATAAATGGAATTTACCAGCTAAGCTAGCTGTCAACTGTTAAGCACTTTTCACTTTTAATTCAAATTTTTTCATTGTTAGTTGAACTTAAGCTATCTGGTTTCAGGATGAGCTGCGAGATGCAGTGTTGCTTGTATTTGCTAATAAACAGGATCTTCCAAATGCAATGAATGCTGCCGAGATTACTGATAAGCTTGGCCTCCATTCCCTCAGGCAGCGCCACTGGTAAAATTTTGATCATTTTTTTTTATTTGGTCTCTTCTCATGTTTATGATGGGATTATATACACTTCTCTGTTATTCCAGGTACATCCAGAGCACCTGTGCTACCTCTGGTGAGGGTCTTTATGAAGGTCTGGATTGGCTTTCCAACAATATTGCTAACAAGGTGAGAATGCTTCCTTTTTCTGGATTTTCTACAAAATTGGTGGCAACCAAGATGTGCTATCTTGGCAGTCTCCAAATAATATATGATACATTGAGTCAACGTTGTTGAATAGTCTAACATGTTGAACCCTTTATTTATGGCTTGTCTGTTCTTATTTTCTCAAATTTCAGGCTTGAAGCTATTAAGATCTTTTGCGGACTGGCAATTCTGGATGCAGGGGTGAATATTATCTATTTTTTTTTCTTTTTTGACCTTTTGGTTCGAGACAGTTGGGTTGTTATGTTGTTTATCATTTTAGGATCTTTTTACAACTATATTGTAATAGAAGGAAGAATGGCTGGTTGGATACTTTTACTTCCAAGCTTTTGGCTGGGTTTAGATATGATACCTCTTATCTGCAATTGAAAACTAATTTGGTGAACCACCCCTTTTTGAAATTGTTTTTTCACATCTCTACACTTGTCTTGTGCCACGATGTCTAATAGGTGACTTTAAGACACAAAGGGGACAGGAAACTCAGTATTATTATTATTATTATTATTGACTTATTAATGTTCTGCATTTTATATTCTGGCCCCCTTGAGATGTGAAGCATGTTTTTTGTACTAATGGTACCGATGGCTTATGTTTTGAATTCTTGTACTAATTGTTAAAGTTAAAAAAAGCAGGTGAGAAGGAGAAAATGTTTCTAGAACTCGTTAAATTGATAATGCGGAACTTGGAACTCGTCTTTGTCAGTTGGTGACAGGTTCTGTATGAGACATGTTTTGACATTTGTATTACATATTAAATGAACTAGTTGTGTTGCAAATTTTATTATCTAATTACACCGTAAGTTTGGATTTGGTTTTGTTTTGTGGAGTTTCTCGGAAAAGAGTCGCCAACATGTTGTTTAAGGCAAAGATCTGTGCATGTTAAGATTCTCCAGGCTACCACAGGATGCGGTCTATTCCGTCAGTTGATATTGTATAAACATGGGAAAATACATTGGATGTTCTCTATATTTTCGTAATGGGCGTCGGTGGGAAAGGTTGAGGTTGTTCGTCATGCTCCGTAAAAGCATAGCTCAATGTCGAGCGGATCATATTCATGCACACTTGTTTATTTGAGAAAAGTAAATTGTGATATCATTTGATTTTACAAGAACTGAGGCTAAAGTTTAAAATACGCCAAAACTCATTAACTAATTAACCCCATCTCAATTGCCCACCTGGCGGAGCAAATTCTGAAGGACCAGAAAACTGATGCTATGCATGGTAAAGGTTGTAGGCTGTTTTCTACACCATAAATGAGTTCCATACTCAACCTCGGAGAAGTACTTTTCTGTCAGCAAGTCGGGCAAGAATATTTTGCCCTGGTCCCGGAAGACAAAAAAAAAACTTTGTATTGGGAGGACTGTATTCCAAAGAGAAATGCATGACTGATATCCTACCTATTCGGTAAGATTGAGAGGCTGAGCCTCTGTTCTTTGTTTCGTACACACATCTTGAGTTTTGTATGGATCGTATGTGACAAATCAAAGCCAACACAAAAATTAAAAAAGTAATTAAAATGGGTTTCTATGGAAGAGCAGCATCTCCCAATTCAAGTCCCTATATCTCAGTCACTCTCTTCTCTCTGTGGTTTGCGATGGGACCTTTCATTTCAGAGGAGATGGAGAACCCAACAAATCACAATACTTTATTGTTTAGGTCAGCGTAATGACAAAAGAAATTTAAGAAAGTAGCATCGCCAGAATATCCACGTATAAGAACAAAACTTGTGCTTGCTTGTGAAATCATCCATGCCATGCACCGTTCATTTGAAAGTAATACTACTAATATTATAAGAACATATAATGTTGATGTACGTAATGAAAGACAAATGATGTAATTAACGTGATCAATTATTTTAATGGTAGAGATTAAAGTGATGCAGATAATAAAATGACCATGGACCATAATTGTTTAGGCCCACGCCACCAACGTCGAAATCGTTGCGAGCGCGCATAGTAAATCACTGTAATACAGTACTCGAAGACGACGTTTTTCCTCCTCCTCCTCCCCCTCCTCTACCTGTGGCTCTTAGCAAATTAGAGAGGTGCATCCACGTCTTTGGCAATCTCTATCTATCTATCTATCTATCTATTTGGACCACCACGACTATTACATGAACTATATATATATAAGCTCTCAGGTTAATTTCATATCTATAGGCTTAGAGATTAAATAAAATTATCCTACTGCTACTGCTACTACAGCCTGCTGTTAAATTGTGAATAACTATACGATTTGAATTGGATGTCCCCTTCGATACTCAATGAACAAAATCTTCCCTGGATCTTTAGTTACCACCACATAACATTAAGTTTGGAAGATTCCTGCTTCATCAAAGTTTCACCGGCCCACTTTAACTTTTTTATTGTAGGACATGGCATCTTTAGGGAAAACGATCTATTTCGACACATAACTGTGAACCATATCTTAAGAAATACAAGCAGGTAGGTATTATAGCTTGAGGTTTTCTTTTTCAAAGGCTATTTATTGAAAGAGAAGCTAAAATCTTTTCAATCGATTTGCTTATTCCTGCTTCAAATACTACACGAGAAAGTATTTGTTCCCTTGTTAAGTAGTCCTACAGTAATTTGGCTTGTAAGTTTCCCTCTAATGTCTTCTTCCAGTGCTCATTTCATTCCCAAAAGTTCTGCCAAATGCTTGGAAAATGACTTCACGAAACCAAAATGTCTCCATCTAAACTGTAACAGCTGAGCCTGCCTAGTTATTGTAGCAGGTAGTTCAACAGGCATATACTAGACCACAAAGGCCATGCAAGGACTCGTTAAAACTTGAAGATCAACATCCAATTTTAATTAATTAATTATCGTCACTAGTTTATAGTCTCTCTTTGTCCATTGAGATTTTGTCCTTGAGACTATTCCAAGCTTTTGTTGATAATGTGATATACAAGGAAGAAATATTTCTAATATGGAAAGTCAATTTTCTCTTTTGAATTGTGAACGGCTTAAAAGATATGATATTGTAGGCCACCATCGTGATTCATGATCTTTATATCAAATAACATAATCTAATGGCATTACTTATTAATTCCAATAAGACACAACCCATGTGATAACTAATAGTAATTTAATTCCTTTCACCATTCAAAAGAGAAAATTGACTTTCTATATTAGAAATATCTCTTCCTTGTATATCACATTATCAATAAAAGCCATTCAAAAGTAATAAATCAGCAGTGAAAGACTAAGAATATTTCTAATGACCGACAGACTGAGTCATAAATGTTTTGGATGTTGGGTGAAACTTTTTAAAGTTCCGGAGGAGTCATTGTTACTTTGTTTAGATAATAACAATTTCATGTCACCCTTTTCTCCTTCAAAGAGTTGAATCTTGATATCTTAATTTGTTGCCGACACAGTGCATACTGTGCAGATATGCCTAAAAAATGCCGTCCCCTAATAAGCCATCATCCTACAGATATTCCATCCTACTTTTTTTGTTAATGTTTTAACTTACACACAGGTGGAAAATGACTCCCACTCGATTCCTTTACGCTTCCTCTGCGGTAACAGTAAGCATATTTGAAATATACCATAATGGCATCTATCTAATATCTATCTCCAAATTCAGACTGACCACGACTACAACCAATCATATCTTAACCGTCGATTTTGATGATAAGGCTAGATGAGTGATATTGGTTGTGGAACAAATGATGTTCATTCATTTTCTTTTATTATTTATATAAATATATATACTATTATTTATTAATCTAGTATAAAATTATAACGACCTCCATTTGAGCATAAAATATTTTAAAAACGTCATGAAAAGGACAATATGAAATTGCATTTGAGTTTCATTTGAGTTTCATTTAGCTTGCTTTTATTGATCCTTCTATTTAAGGAGGCAAAACCTGCCATTGTTAGCTCAGGAACAAGGGTTAGTAAGGTGGCATCTCTAAGTGTTGCTGATTTGCTTTCCTAACACTCCTCAAACACCAATCCTTCTAAGCTTTCTCTATATTAATTGTTTTCCCAATTAATTACCTCAAAACGCTCACTCATTAAAAAGCCTCACAAATTCAACTTCAATGGCTCCTGAAGTGCCTGCAAATGTCTTTTCAGGATCTGGCAAGATTTCTAGTCTTAACACAGGCTTTTCTAAAAGGGCTTATGTAACTTTTTTAGCCGGCAATGGCGATTATGTGAAAGGAGTGGTTGGTTTGGCTAAGGGTTTGCGTAAGGTCAAGAGTGCATACCCGCTTGTGGTTGCAATTTTGCCTGACGTCCCCGAAGAACACCGTGAGATCATAAGGTCTCAGGGTTGCATCGTTAGTGAAATCGAACCAATTTACCCACCAGAGAACCAGGTTCAATTTGCCATGGCCTACTATGTCATCAACTACTCTAAGCTCCGCATATGGAATGTAAGCATATTACAATATCTTTCCTTTATAAATATTATAATATAGGTGGATTAATACTATGTAAATTATAAAGCTACATAAATTTATATGACTAACCCTTTACATAATATGTCATGTATGGCTATATTCCTGTGTCTACTGATAGACTAGTAAGTTTACAAATTAATTTATCTTAAATTCATTTATGGAAACGATGAATAAGGAGTACTATGTAAGACTACTTGGCCAATTCATATGTAAAACCTAAATTACCTGTGTTGCTAGATGTGTTAATACATGTGGAAAATGATTGGTCGACATGCACGTACCCCACAATTATGCTAAGCTATCCATGCATATAATATATATACAGATAATTAATTAAAATGTTCTTTTTTAATGTTTACAGTTTGAGGAGTACAGCAAGATGATTTACCTGGATGCCGATATTCAAGTGTTCGAGAACATAGACCATCTGTTCGACACAGCAGACGGGTTCTTCTACGCTGTAATGGACTGCTTTTGCGAGAAGACATGGAGCCACTCGCCACAATACTCCATTGGGTATTGCCAGCAGTGCCCGGATAAAGTGAAATGGCCGGCTGAGATGGGATCTCCTCCTCCTTTGTACTTCAACGCCGGGATGTTTGTGTTTGAGCCTAGCCGTTTAACTTACGACAACCTTCTCCAGAAACTCAAGATTACCCCACCAACACCATTTGCTGAGCAAGTGAGTTTGAGTTATAACAATATAAGAACCTTTGATTTGACTGTATTTAGAATTAAAGTGGAGATATCATTGTTCCTGCCACCATAAATCTAGGAAAATTAAGGATAAACAGAGAAAAGTAAAAAGTTATAAGCTTAAAAAAAAAAAAAAAAAAAAAAAGAGGTGCTACAAATAATTTATGAACGAGTTTACTATTTCTAATTGTCTTTTTATTTTTTTTTTAAATGCAATATGATAGGATTTCTTGAATATGTTCTTCCAAAAGATGTACAAACCCATCCCACCAGTGTACAACCTGGTTCTAGCTATGTTATGGCGCCACCCAGAGAACGTGGAGCTTGAGAAAGTCAAGGTGGTTCACTATTGTGCCGCTGTAAGTATTCTTTTGCCTTCAAGTTCATAAATTTTGGATTACTAAAGCTAATTAGTATACACTTATTTTTTTAGTTCTCTCCTAAAAAATTTTATTTTTTCTGGTAAATAGGGATCAAAGCCATGGAGGTATACTGGCAAGGAAGTTAACATGGAGAGAGAGGACATCAAGATGTTAGTGGCAAAATGGTGGGACATATACAATGATGAATCACTTGATTTTCAGGAAGATCAAAACCCTAGTGTTCAAGAAGAAGAAACATATACTATGCCATCGATCATGGCTTCCATGCCCGAGCCTGCCATTATTTCTTACATTCCTGCTCCAACTGCTGCTTGAAAACATCTTAAAGAGAGTGTTTAAAGTTGGTGTGTATTCCTATAGCTATTTTCCCTTTTTTGGTTTTGTTTACATAGTTTTTTCTAGGCTACTTGGCCTTAATTTCTTTGTTACGTATAAGTTTTGTCTTCAATATATACTATTACAGTAAGCTACGCAAATGTGACTTATAATTTCTTAAATACCTGTATAAGTCTGGTGTGGCTTGCAACTATCTGTGTACGTGGCAGCATATTAATGAGTCTGGACCGTTCTGTCGAAACTATCACAAAATTGACCTCTATTGGATTGTTGCGCTGCGAGAGATTAGACGATGAACCCACTCATCGAACGATCTGGATTATGAAAGGCCACGTCATTTTAATATTAAAAGATTAAGCCACATTAGCCACATCCGTTAAAGTAAATAAAAATGTAAAGAAAACATGTTCCTTTTCATTTTCTGTGCAATTACATACAACAGTTGTCGTCCTATAACATTTTTTGCAAGTCAAATTATTATTTATTTACTTTAATTGCTTAATCTGCAAGCTTCTCTAGTAATGACGTAAAACAAGAAAAAAAATTAATATGAATAATGATTAATTTTTTTTTAAAGTTTTCCTCCTAGAATTGACAATTTCATATCAACTTATGAATTATGATCCAACATTAGTCCGGCTAAACATGTCACCTAATCCTAAAGTAGGGAGCCTTGGAGAGCATTTCCTTTTTGTAATTTGTCAGAACCCAGAATTTTTTTTCATTCCTAGGAATAGAACATGTTTCACAGAGATTTACAACAACGCAAAAATCAATTTAGTAATCCGAGGAACTACACATATGTTCACCTGAATCATATTCCTCATCCTGGAAGTTCAGTTCCTGGAAGCATTCATCTTCAAAAAGGAGAGACGCTGCCTCTATGCTTTTCCTGGACTTCCTATCATTCATCTCTATAACTGAAATAATCTTTTCCTTTATACAATCTTCAACAATTTCACCTCCAATATCTTGAGACGGCAAACTGAGAAGAGAGAGGCATTCTTCTTGGAATTCTGAGTCATTAGATGACATGATGAGGCCGGCAATTGTTCTTGCAAGGTCAGGGGCATAACTGCATATCTGAAACAGAGACATAAACTTGGTAGATAAGCCAAAAGATGCTTAATCAATCATCACACAAACTTAATATGTATCATCATAATTTGAAATGACCATGTTTTTGACAATAAAAACAACATTTGTATTGGTTAGATGTCTGTATTGTCAAAACTCTAGCAATAGACAGCATTTGCTTTAACATTTTGTTTGCAACTTTAACCATAATCTTGTTAATAGGGAACAATTCGAAGTCTGTCTTCGTATCATCACTGAGAACTTTTTACAGGCATCAACTTGGGCCACATTATGCCAGTGAAATGGTCCTAATCCGAAACATGTTTTAAACTAACACTTCAATAGTTTTAGAATGATTGTGAATGCCATAATTATTTCTAACAAAAGATTCAACAGCTTTTCAGGAAATTTAGCAAACTCAATTCAACATTAAGCACATCAATTGTTCCAGAGACTAAATTGCATTTATAATGACTGCAAGTGGAAATTTTTTGACACTATTAGATATTTTCTTGAAATCTTTATTTTCTTTTCAAGGACCAACCATTGAAACTTTAAAAGAGTATTCCACAAGAAAGACAGATACCTTGAGGGCATGTGCACTTAGAAGCATTCCTGCATGCTTCTCCTTCAAATCATCCAAAGCAAGTTTAACTGCCTTTTTTATGAGATTCTGAACAGGTCGAGTCTTTTTCCTAAGTGGTGGCCATTTGATCTTGCAACAAGTCAAGGAATGTAGATAACACATAATGTGTGTATCAATGAGTAGTGAAACGAGTAAAAAGCATCTGGGCCAAGGTTAAGCCATATAAATAAAAAGAAGCATATTATAAGTGGATATTGCTCATGGTACGAGTGCAGGACAATATCAATATGAACATGTGGAGGTAAGTTTTCCCATTCGAGCACTGTGTAGCCTCCTTGATCCACAACCCTCCCCAACACCAACCCATAACTTTTCCAGTCAATGGTAGTCAACGCAGTAAGAGATGATTGGTAGATTGAACAAGGTGAGAAATCTTTAAAATATACAACCTGGAGAAAAAAAAAGGTGAGGTCATCCAAATAAATCATGGATAAAATAAGACTTGATGAACAGACAAGTATATGCATTAAAGAAAGCAATTTTTCCTTTCAAATTTTGTAATTTTTATTAAGCTAGACCATAGGTGAACACTGAGTTCCAAACAAAAGTAATTTATTGGACCACATAGATAAAGCACTCTTATTTAGGGATATGATTGGCATACATAAAAGTTCAATTTGTCCAATGGCTTGCATCTTCTTAATTCCTTTGATGACATCGTTAATTGCAGTACTAATCACTTAACAAGGTTTCATCATGAACTCACATCATTTGAAATCATTCATGTTAGACCAAGAATTAATCAAGAGTAGAAATTCCTCTAAATGAATAACAAGTGAGATCCAAACGAATGCAAGTTAGAAGAGAATATAATATGCAATTGTCAGTGTGTAGCAGTACATATTGACTATTATACCAATGTTACTCGTAACCACATAACTAACTCCATGCAGACTCAAATTTACTAAAATATATATGACATTGATTATTCAACATGAAAACTGTTAAGAAGTGAAGTAGAAGGTTGACATGAACCTCGGTTTTAGCACTGGATGACCTCAAGCAAGGACTGGTCTCCAATGATTCACTAATTATTATTACTACTTCCATCAGCAGTCCAGCACTCTTATGACTTTCTGTGCTGCAAGCAATTCCACTTCCAACCTTCAGATGCTCCCTAACAGAGACAGAGAAAAGGAATTTGGACCTTTCCCAAAGATTTGAAGGATATAATATGAGCTCTTGAAAGTTATAGATACATGATTAAGCATAAAATATGTGCCAAAATGACTATATTTAATTAATGAATCAACAGCTAACTTAAAAAATTGTTAAGCCCGTTATATGGAACAAACAAGGGTAACAGCAGTAGACATGATTGATTCATATTATTTGCTTCATAGTTGCTGCAAGAGCTTATCATTAATTTTTAGACTCCAGGGAACATAAATGAATATTGTTCATATCAGATTGCAAATATCTATATGGTGAAATATTTTCCAGGTACAGTGATGAAGAAGAAAAAATATCAAGCAAGAATGGTTGTAAGCAGTCAAATGAAGAAGTTTTAATCCTTTGGCCAAATTAATAGACTTGTATTTGATAGAATTTTGTTTCCAAATAACATGTGTTCACTGAAGGAAATAAGAAGGGCAAACACCATAACACTATACATGTACCTAGATTTTAAGAATAGATGACCTCAAGTACTTGAGTGGGCCTTAGGCATCGTGAATTGCACACAAGTGTTGAATGAGAATACTTATATTTTCTGCTGAAGGAAATCTTTCGTTATTGGTCAACCAGCCAAAACTATCTTAATAACTTTTGAATCAATACATTTGATTCTAAATATAAACAAGAAGATAGCATGAGTTCAATGTAAACTTACAAACTTGGGAAGCAAGAATCACACTGTCTATGTAAACTATTTCCATGCTTGAGAACGTAGTCTTGAAGGCCTGACTTCAATCTTTCAACATTTGAGGCTGAAAAAGGTAATGGATTGCACTCATTTGCTAGAAAAACATTTTCACATCGTGATCCAGGAACATCCCCATCTTCAACTACCAGTTCAATTGCAACATTCTGGTAAGAGAAAAAGTAAAGCACAGCTGATCATTTAGGCAGTGCAATATCATTGCATAATGGTAGTGCAAACCTTTTTACCTGCCTAATATTTATTCTAACATCTACTTGGCAGATATCTGAAATGTGAAATTTCTATGAAGTGAAATCACAGATTAATTAAAGCCATAAAAGAATAAATACTAGGCACAAAACTATGAAAGAAATATTGTTAACTTGTTTTAAAAAATAGCTTCCATAACCATTTATAAATTTATTTTCCTTTTATTTATTTATTTATTTTTTTGAGATCTAAATATAAAGTAAACCTCCAATTTTTTCCCAAATTAGGATTTTAAACCTCCAATTTTTTTTCCCAAAATTAGGATTTTTTTCCTGCAGCTTCTTAAACAAAAGCCATCAACATCATTTGAGTCATAAGTTGAACTCACAGGAATCTTCAGGACCAGCATCTGCAGAACCAATAAAGAAACTTTTTTTTTTTTTTGAGATCCAAATGTAAAGTAAATCTTAGATTTTTTCCTAGAATTAGGATTTTAAACCTCCAATTTTTTTTCCCAATATTAGGATTTTTTTTCCTGCAGCTTCTTAAACAAAAGTCATCAACATCATTTGAGTCATAAGTTGAACTCACAGGAATCTTCAGGACCAGCATCTGCAGAACCAATAAAGAAGCAAATTCAGGGAGAATGCATGGGAAATTAGATATACAAATCATGAACAAATGACTTCATCAGGAACTCTCATTTTGAGTTAAAGATATATCAAATGAATTCTGGTAATGTTTAAAAATTAATAAATATGAGTTCATGGTTACAGAGTAAGCAATAAGTTGGAATTATTACAGGCAGTTTGTATAGTGCACGAAAGAAGGTTGGTAAGTCCTATGTAGAATTGAGCAAACATGAAAAATTAATAACACAAGGAATTCATGGTTACAGAGAAAATAAATAAGTTGGAATTATTACAGACAGTTTGCATAATGTAACAAAGAAAGTTGGCAAGTCCTACGTAGAATTGAACAAACTATATTTGCTGTAAAAGTTGGTGCATATTCACTATTCCTGGACCTTGCACTCCATAACCAAAAGACCTGATTAGTGGTATCAATGAGAGTATGCATTGGCGTAAAAAAAAACTTCTTTCACTGCAGAGGATTGAGTAAAATTATCAAGAATGGCTGCTATGACAATAATTTGGTTGCACAGAATCACACAAACCAATACACTCTACAGAGTAGAGTTAACCAACCTTTTGAAAGAAGTGATTGACCTCTGCCAATAAAACATCAATGCTTTCAGAAATGGATAGATATACTTCAGTCCCACTGCAAAAAGAATAAACAACCAAAATGAGATGAAATAACCTAACCATCAACAACGGAGGGTTCAAATGACTGCATGCCTGAATTTTGCACCATTCTTGGGATTTGAAGGCAGCCTAGTAAGCCTTCTAACAGAATTGCTTTCTCTTAGATTTAAATGATAATGATATATCTCATCATCACAGATTTCTGCAACCTCCGCAACAAAGAAGTTAGCAACACAGAAAGAAATGCTAATTGAGAACATATAGGAATATCCCAATGAAATTAAAGTTTCTACAGTAGCTGTACAACCCCAATACACAAATAACATGAAACATGGCAAAGCTTTGTAAATTTTTAGCTAAAGCTAGAATGCTTCTGCATTCACATGTTATAAGTAAGCTCACCAGTGTCTCATTGAAGAAGACCAAAAACATCTATAAAATCAAAGCAAAGTTACCACGAAACGATGGAACTTACTGGTTGTTTGGATTAAAAGCACTCCATCTGCAATACAATTATAGACATCAAAATAACGATTTTATATAGTTTTTCACTACAACTATCCCTGCAAATCAGCATCCATTTGAACTAACATTCATGCAAATTGGAGCACTCAATACATTGTAATCATGATCTTACCCCACTTTTCGGCATCAAAAACCTCCCTAGAGAATTTTAGGTCCTGAAACTCCTCCAAGCAGCTACCAATACCTGTATCCGATACTGCTCCAAGGAAGAAATTAAAAGAGTTAAGTGTATAACTATTATTTCTGTCTTACTGTTTTATATTTTACATTAAAAAAAAAATGTTATCCTTCTGATCTAAACAACCTAACTGCAGTTGCTTTCACGAATTCAACATTTGAAGTATGGACAAACTGTACTGTTTTTATTTCTTTCAACACTCGAAACGGCACGATTCTCAATTTATTTTCTCAGATATTTCATTGTAATTACCGATTCTCACTTGAATTGAAGCCAAACATGAGCCAAAATTAATTATGTATAGAGGGACTAAGAGATTAATTACCTGAAATTCGAACGGTAGACGAATCAAAAGCTGAAGAGGATTTAAGAACAACTGATAGCCGGCAAAGATCTTCAGCTACACAGCATCTTTGAAATGCGGAAGAAATTAACTGCAGATTTGAATTTCAAAAATAAGGTAATAATTGAATCGGAATATCAACTGATTATTTCTAATTAAAGATAGCGAGAGAAATCTAAAGTTATGATGAAGATTACACAACTCACGTTCATACAGAGATTTTGAACAGAAGAAACCTCCATTTTTGAAGATTTAGAAGAGAACAAAATACAAATTTCACACTCCCGCGCAGCTTGCTCCTCCGGAAGATTTTATACTCGCCGGTTTAGACTTAAACACTGGACAAACAGTGTTAAATTTGTTTTCGTTCCAAAAATAGCACTTCCGTCCGAGAGCCGTTAATGACAAATAGTACTTGTACAAGTTTCTTTATAATTCTAGTCAACAGATAACATGATCTGACTAAAATATCACAAGTCATCTGAAATCGAAGAGATTGAAAGATTTGTTCACCTTCAAGTCTTAAATTTTTTAATGAAATATAATTTTTCAATATTTTAGTTAATTTAAGGAATAATAAATTTACTATATTATATAAATAAAAATTTATATTATTTTTAAGTTTATTTTATGTAAAATAATTTAATTTAATTTATTTTATTTTTTGTATTTTTGTTTTCATTGCCTATACACATGACGAGTGATGGTTTCAATTTCATCACAATATTTACACTAACAGTCTTTTCCAATGCCTACCTACTTCTCAACATATCCTGTGTATGTACTCTTTGTAAAGTTGGGTGTTTGAGTCTCCCGCAACGGGTTAAACTTTCAACGAGAAATAAAATAAATAAATTTAAATTATATTAAATATATATATTAAATAAATAATATTATAATAATTTATTTAATTATTTAATAATTATATTAAATTATAATTTTATATTTTTAATATTATTAATAATTATATTGAATTTAAATTTGTCTTTAGTTAATAATATAATATGAATATTTATTTTTTATAAAAAAATAAAAAAAAATTAACGAAAATACATTACCAGTCAAACTTGGTTGGCTAACACACGGTCAAATTTGAGGTGACAAAAACTGAAAACTATGTTTTTTTTTTTTTGGGGCATATTAAACTTGTTAATTGACATGCACATGCTGCTGGATTACTTATTATATGTTCCGTAATAAAATAAATTAGTAACACGAGGGAGTCAACAAGAATTTTAATTTAAAATGTAAAAGATAAACACGAGAATCAATCGGTCATCAATAATAACCTTGGTGGATGACTTTTAATTAAAAAATAAAAATAAAACTTTTTTAATATAAGGTCATATTTAATGAAAACCATGTTTAATTATTATAGGCATATATAGACTATTTTAAAAATTATTAAATGGGCACTGTTTATTCCTATTTATTATTTTAATTTTAATTATATATATAACGCCTTGGAGATTACATCACATCAGTACAAGTAAAACGACATCGTGGCACAGGAATACCTTGTATCCATACGGAAACGGTTGTAAAGGAAAGTCGCACATCAAAAACGGGTTTGGCAATTAGATGAGAATTAGAGCATGTGAAAGATTCTTGGTATTAACATAAATAAGCAACGCGCGTGAGTGATGCGACCATCTAAAACCATAATTCGATTTCAAGATAAACACCATCCTAATTCGCCGTGCAGTGATGGGTTAGGTGAAGAGCTGTCGCCTATTATTTATTTATTCCAGGCTTCAGCTCTTACATAATTAACGAAGTAGCCATAGTTCAATTAGCAAAACTACGGGTCTCAAAGACTAAAATGGATGAGAAAAAGGCTGAAATTCAAGGAAAATTGGAGGCAGAAGAATCCGAAACTCAAATATCTCATTTGGCTCTTGACATTGGAGGTGATCATCCAACCTTTTTTCTATTCTCTTTTTACGAATCTATATTTGATTTCATCAATCTGTTTATAGATTAGGTTCAAATTTTGAATTTTCGGTTAATTAACGATATTTTTGAAGTTTGTTAATAGGGTGTATATGACAGGTTCTTTAATAAAGTTGGTGTATTTCTCGAGAAATAATGGCAGTTCTGTTGATGACAACCGTAAAAGCAAGCGTCCTGTTCTTGGAGGGAGGCTTCATTTTGCAAAATTCGAAACCAGCAAAATAAATGATTGTCTTGAGTTTATTAGTTCCAATAAGCTCCATCTCGGCGGTATGTTTATATGTGCCTTGGTTTTTTATGTTTATTTAGATTACCGATCTCTCGAGACATTTAAGGAAATATGTTTAGGGAGCATAGTTATTATCTGGTTTAGTTGGTTTGTTTGTCTTGAGCAACCTACTTGGAGCCTGATCCAAGCTCAGGCTACCTTTAAAGATTGTGTTGTAGCTACTTGCTTGTAATTAACCGCTACCCCATCTAGCTGATCGTTTAGTCTAACGCATCATTTAAACGTGTGTTATTAACATCTCAGACTTATATAACATTAATGGAATTAATATACCTATTTTTGTAAAATTATGGTAGATTGACCATTTGTCTGGGAAAATTTGGAATTTAGTTAATACCTGGCTGTTTAAACTGGTCGTGCCACGTCTAATCTAACTTAGCCTTTGTTGGTCAACATTGGCTAATTAACTTGTCTTATGAAACCTAGGCGTGGTCTAAGCTTGCTTGATTGGTGAATGTGCTTCTTATGAGTATTTTAAGTTGTCTAATGTAGCACATCGCTGCTCCTGAGGCTTTCAGAAGACAAGTATGTTACATGCCCTTATCTACAAAGTTAAAATTGATAGTTATTCAGATGAAATGCTTTAAATTTTTTTTTTTTTTTGAAGCACCATTTTTCAATGTCATGATTTTCTAAAGTGTAAATGAAGACATACATTCCATGTTATTAAATTTTCTTAATTTTTTTGAAATATATATAAATGATTTGCCAGTTGAGCAATGATAGCTTGTACTTGTTAGGAGAAACTACATTGGTGGAAGTACTTTGCTCTTTTAATTTTATGATATTTGTAAATGTAATAAAGAGAAGTGAAGCGGATTCCAAATAGGTAACCAGAACTAACTATTGTAGTCATAACTCAGTTGAGGCTGCTTTTTCTCGAATTTTTGAGGGCATATTTTCTTGTCACTTGCTTATCTATGAAGATGAATTCAGGTTTCCGGCATCGTGAGGCTCCTGCCACTGAAAAGATCCTTGTTAAGGTAAGAGTAATCACTGAGCACTGCTAAACCGTGATCTCAAAGAAGTTTATATTCCAGATAGAAGCTAGGTATTTTGGTTATGAGATTGTGTTTGAATTAATGTGACAGTACTGGGTCTCCGTGGACTGCTGTTTTGTTCAATATTATTCTTCCTTAAGTCCAAAATTCATTCTACTTGCTCATCGTGGGACACTCCAAATTTTTATAGTGGCTTGAGCCTTTAGTTAATATATTGTTCTACAAAAAAGAAAAATTGACTTGAAAATTAAAAAGTTCCTTGGCATTTTTGCTTATGATGTAATAATCTGGATTTGTGGTCGCTGTACTGAGGTATGCAGATCTATTAACTAGTTACTGTATGTGAATAGGCCACAGGTGGAGGGGCTTACAAATTTGCTGATTTCATCAAAGAAAAGCTTGGTGTTAGTCTTGAGAAGGAAGAAGAAATGAGCTGTCTTGTGGCTGGGGCAAATTTTCTGCTTAAGGTGGGATACTAACAGCAAATACATGTATTGATATGAACAAATTGGAATCTCTGCTTTCAGTACCATAACGTGAAGTTCTCTCATACATGGTCTCTTGCCCTTCTTCCACTGTAAATAAAATGTTGTAGATTGTACACTAAAGTGTTTTTCTATACTGCCTTTTTAATTTTCTTTTTACCTTAAAAGATTGTTCTATGCCATTTAGTGCATTTATTCATTTTTATTTTCCTTAAAAATGTTTTCCTACATTTTCTCTGTTCTTTGAGTAGGCAGTTCACCAAGAAGTGTTTACTTACACGGATGGTCAGAAGGAATTTGTGCAAATTGACCACAATGATTTATACCCTTATCTTCTTGTTAATATTGGCTCTGGTGTTAGCATGATTAAGGTATTTTCATATAGTAACTTTAGAAACAATTTTCTGGTCAAATGAATTAGGCTCTTTGAATTTCTTATTGATTGTCAATCCTGTGTTTTGTATAGGTGGACGGTGACGGCAAGTTTGAGCGAATTAGTGGAACAAGTGTCGGAGGCGGTACCTTTTGGGGTTTAGGCAGACTTTTAACAAAATGCAAGAGGTAATTCTTTATTTTTTATTTTTATAAATAATTATTGACTTTCCAATATAGATTTTCACTTTAGGTAAACAAATCTATTTTCTGTCTCAGTTTTGATGAGTTGCTGGAGTTAAGTCATTGTGGAAACAATAGAGTTATAGACATGCTTGTTGGGGACATTTATGGCGGATTAGATTATTCGAAGGTATACATAAATCCATTTGGCTGGCTTCTATTTTTGTACAAATATGTTTGAAGTGTTCGAGTACTAGGGATCCTAATTTTAATTCATGATGAGTACTATATTAATTTTCCATCTTATAATGGTTTACTGTGTTGTAATTTTTGTTGCTTTTTTCCTTTTTGGTTTTAATGATGAAAGATTGGTCTTTCATCAACAACCATTGCTTCCAGCTTTGGCAGGGCAGTCTCTGATAATAAAGAGCTTGAAGATTATAAACCTGAAGATGTAGCCCGGTCCCTTTTACGAATGATCTCAAATAATATTGGGCAGGTTAGTTTCATTCAGAGAGTTTTCTCTCATGCAATACATTAACAATGTCAATTATGAAGCTGATGGTGCATCTGTGAAGTGTGCTTAGTGGAAAAACTAAGATTAACAATTTTTTAATGTATTACTAACTAAAAGACTCTTTAGCCTGCTCCAAACAGCAATTTCTCATCACTCTTAGGTAGTTTAGTGCTGTTTCATCATTGTCACAAGCTTGGTAGAGATGAAACCCACCTTAGAGAAGTTATTTTTATGGGTTACTTCCACTAATGTAAACTTGGTTAGCAACGGGTTATAAAATATTTTGCTTTCATAGAAATAGAACTTATACACATTTATTTCACCTCAATTCCTAGCAAAAATGAGCAGATGATCGTACATACTTGTTGAAGAACACTAATGCAGTGCTGAATATTCGTTATCATGGATGGCAAAAGTCTTTTTTTTTTTGAAATATTTTTTCTCATGTTACATCTAATTATCATATTGTGAGGCTTCATTTCTTCTGTTTCTGTTTCTCAGGTAACCCCTTGTGTTTTTGGGACCTTCTTTCAATTGCATTCAAGGTTTAAAAACTCTAATTTCAGTTTGAATTTAGGTGCTCTAGAGCATATGAGTCACACTAGTAAAACAAGACTAACATTGTGCTTACTGATCAGGTGCTCTAAGTAACCCTGACAACTTCTTTTTCCCCCCTTTGATGAGTGCCTTACTATTCAGGAAGTTTTGTTTAGACTAATTGATTTTTATGCTGAGTTAATTAACTGACTGATGCATTAGCCTTTTATTTTTAATGTCACAGCAATACAAAGAAAATGTGCTTTTTCAATTTTTATTTTTGATCGAAGATTTGACATTTTCCATATTATTATCTTCTTCAGTTCTATCATAACAATAACATTTTTTTTACCTTATTTTGCTTGTTTTCCCTACAGATTTCTTACTTAAATGCTCTTCGATTTGGGCTCAAGCGGATAATTTTCAGTGGATTTTTTATTCGCAGTCATGCATATACCATGGACACAATTTCTGTCGCAGTTAATTTCTGGTAATCATTGGGAGTTTTTCTTTAGTTCATGCCTCTAAACTGGGTATTTATTTTTCCCTCCTGCATGTGCTTTTCCCAGAGTATTATAAAACTAATTCTAGCTTGTGCGGTACTAATGTTGAAAAGTGGTTTCTTATAAGTATTTTTAGGATTACATCCGAAAAATGTTTTTCAAGAACCAAACATATTTTCTGAAGATATTCTGTATCCTTTATTTTCAAGAACAAAAATTTTTATCCGAATAATGGATCCTAGATTATCTCCAAACATTGCAAATAAAGAGCGATCATTCCTTCAAAATGTGGCAGTGACTTTTTGCATGCGACAGAAAAAAAATATTCATTTATATCAACAAATTGAAATGAATCATTTTGTAGTAGTTGAGTTTATTTATTTATTTTAACTCTTCCAACATTTTCCACTCAGCCATTGGTTCAAATTGCATGGAAAGTTTGTCACACTCTCTGCCAGCTTTGCTTTTGCTTTTCAGCTTCAATTTTCTCCCATGGCTTTCACATATACTAATTTCTTGTTCCCCCCTCCCCCTCTCTTGTCAGGTCTAAAGGAGAGGCAAAGGCAATGTTCCTGCATCATGAAGGGTTTCTTGGGGCATTGGGTGCATACATGAGCTATGAAAAGCATTATCTTGATGACCCAATGACCCATCATTTAGTGCAACAATTTCCTGTCAGCACAGCCTATCCTGGAAATAAGATTTGTTACTCACTAAACGGAGATTTGACAGATAATGAAAGTATAGATTGTGAAGTTTTTGCAGCTTAGTGTCGGCAGCAGAAATCCCTCTTAGAGTTGCATATGGCCAGACCTGTGCAATTCTTTCTAAGTGACCAGCTTTCACTCCATGCAAGATAAGAGTCGTGAGCTTGCAGCATGTGTAACATAGTCAAAACATTCTAGACGAATAGTTGAAACAGAGATGAAAGCATGGAAAACAATAACGAAATAATGGCGGCTGATGGTTAAATAGAGTTCTTTGTAACATCAGTGTCTAGTTTTTTTAGTTTTTTGTATACCATGTAACTAAATTATAGAAATAAATTAAACTCTTTCATCAGGATTACTGGATTCCACTTGTTATATTAGTGGCTGTTTGATAGAAGGATTTATCCAGTCCAACAGAAAAATTTAACAGCATCGACTACTATCATCCAAGGCCAGGTACAAAGGCTGCGGGGGGTTGGGGGGGTGGGGGGTTGTGTGCAGTGGGGGTGGCACCAGATAATGTCATGCAAAATTTGGACCAGTCCTCAGTTCTTTATCATCTCTGTTTTCACCTTTCTCACTAGTGGTTGGTCATTGTTTATTATACAATGACACAGCTTGCAAAGAATAGCTGGGAAGAAAGTTTGAGTGAAGCCTGGTAAAAAGTATGCAATTAACAGCTTTAATTACTGGAAAAACATGGTACTATTGCTGGAGGATTTTGGTAATATCAAATATGAGTTCAATGAAATACAGAAGAGAAAGTCAAGAAATGTTACGAAACTAGTCAGATAGTTCATCAGTTAACAACCTTTTATGATGTTGCTTTGCATTTGTCCCACGAAAGGCCCATCTTTTAATATCAGAAATTTGATCAATTTGGTCCAGCGCATCTTTTGCTCCCTGACATATTTCAAGCTTTCTATTTGACTTTGCATAGTCAAAACCTCCCCAGATTCTGGCAGTTTCAGCAAGCAGATCATGTATCAGCATCTCAGTAGTCTTGGTAGTAATTCATCTAAGATACCAGGAAATGGGAGGTGGTGGAACAATGGCATCTCAGCTGTCTTGTAGTAATACACCCTCGATGCAATCCTGCCTTTGCCTCCAGTGCATGAATGGTAATCTAACAATGTCTTGGGCTTAAATGGAAAGAAAAGTTTTTCATCAACAAATAAAGATTCTATACTTCACCAGCCTTCAAATCTTTTAATGAACCCCATTTTCACTTGCTTGAACTTCATCTGGCAAACAATCATCATAAAGAAAAAGAAACTGAGAAAGCAATAACTAACTGATAAAGTAAGCATTTTAAAAGAAATACATCAAGCCCTTGGACGGAACATGGAATCAATAATAAATGCAGAAAAAGAAAGAAGAAACAGTAAGTCCTCACTAAGTAATCTTGTCTGTTCTGATCCACTAAAACTTGAACTGAGATGTTTACCAACCACCAAAGGAATTTCCATAACGCTGCTTGCTCCAGTTCAACCACCTGTCTTAGCCCTTCATCAATCAAAACTCTTCTGGATATAACCTCCTGGCAAAAGACATAATCTAGTTATTTCAAATTAGAATTTTACCAAGATGCTATAAATAAACATTAGGCAGATAATCTAGTTTTTTAATCATAAAATAGATATTGTCATTTGTCATATATTGAAAATGAATTCTTGTGAACAAATCACATCTGATAAACATAATGGGTGATGCTCATCAGGCCTGAAAGAATTAGCTGATAAGAAGATAGTGCATATCCTAATATTCTTGAAAACCCTCTTGTTATCTGGGTCAGTCCCAATATTATATACAGCATCCAGGGCAACCCAACAATGGACTTTACATTGAGGTTACAAAGGGAACCTTTTGGTGCACTGACCTGTCAACAATAACATTCGAATGCAAATATGTTGCAAATTAGAGGACTTTAGGATAAATATCCTAAAAAGCTAAGAAGTTCATAAAACACTCCTACAAATAGAATGTAAATATTGGAAAATTTAGAACCACTGATATACTTGTTCTAGCAAAAGAGTTTCTCTGACTGGATTGTATATGAAGCTCAATAACACAGATTAAGGGTATTGTTGGGATTGAGGTGTTGTGGAACCATAGTTATTGTGGGATAGAAGTATTAGATGTCAAATATTACTGAAAAATTGAGTAGGTTCCACTTAAAGTCGGTGTTTACCAAACACTTTTTCAACTTTACTTCTAAAGTTAAGTGGAAGCTAGCAGTACCAAACAATACCCTAACTACATATCAAACTCATACTACATAAGACCCCACCAGGGAGAGAAATGAAATGGTACCTTCATATACTAGATGAGAAGTGATGTGACCACACTAGGAATATCTCAGTGACAATATATTTGCTGACGTAAATTAGGTTTCTTATAAATAAAATTCAAAGCACATTTTATCCTACTTAACTCTTCCTCACCTTAATTTCTGGAGGTTGATCAATCCATGAAGGATTCTCTCCAACCTGACAATTGTCTTTCCAGATCAACCTCCAAGGCTGTAGATGATCCCTTCCCCTCTATAAGGACAAAGCAAGTCGAGTTTACTCTCTCATTATGTTTTGCTACTTTCTTGAGTTGTACCTGTGACAAAAGGGTTTTTATTTTTTTTATTTTTTCAGAACTTCAATAAAAAAATCAACATCCACAACAGCATTCTATATTACTGACCTTCAGACCATTCTGAAGATTGTGAGGCAGCTTCACAAAAAATAAAGAAATAGCAGGATCGAACAATTTTGAGCTTGTGTTTATCCTACTCTTCTGAACATCAATGCTTTTTTTGGTCACTTCTGTCTCAGCCATTTGAACCTGAAACACTTTTGTAAATGTAAGTCCATTTAATACTAAAAAGAATTGCCTTTTCTTTTCTTTATTCATTTTGGCAAATATACATATGCAGTTTTGTTATTAAATAACACAATGCTAATATCTGGCAGAGCAGAGAACAGAGCTAGGATGTTAATACATATTTGTATTGACTTAAGATAAATTAGCACTGGCTTTGTCAGAATTAGCCGTAGGAACTAGAAGATAATTATGATTTTTGTCGCTACACCTCATTTCTTTGTGAAAGCTAGTTTTCAATCCCACTTGAAACCTCCATTTCTTGCAGACCTTGTGTGCAAAGGGCAAAATTTACCAGGCACTGTACATGTAACAACGAGAGGATAAAAGTTGGTATGACAGAAAATGTAAATTAAGCCCGTTTTAAGTCCATAGTAGTTTAATATTGCTAAAAGTCTTCAAAGCAATCTAGGGAGTTAGACAAATAAATGATCAAAGTAACACGTGAATGAAATTTTCAGGCTAACCATACTGCAAAGGTTACACTCAAATCAAACTCTGAGTTTGCAGAATTGAAATAAGCTAACCTACTGTGAAGCACAATAAGAAGGAAGTAATGAAACCATACACCAGAACTTAAACAGCAATAATCACCCCTTACAGAAAACAACAAAAACACGGTCTATTTAAGCCAGTAGCTGATTTCAATCTCAGGTAAGCACCAAACCATGATACAAGCAAGAGGTATTCATCATCTTAAAAATTAAACAAACCCAAACAGACATGTGAAGAAATGAACTGACTTATAACAATTAATCCGCAATAAACATTAAAAGATTTGCAGAGGATTAGTTCACCACAGGTCAATAAGAAGCATTAACCACTAAAACTGAAGTGCCAAAAAAGTTATAAATAAAAGAAACAGAAAGCAAACAAAACCAGTGGCTCAGAGACAAATATCCAGTAACCAAATGTTGAAAGAATAAATGATGGTGAAGAGATACACTTACTGGTTGGATCCAATGAGAAGGATGTTCATTTAATTCCATTACAGGCTCTATCTAGTAAAACTGAGCTCGAATTTGATTTGCCAATTGGAAATTGATATCTATCCCTGACTTTCTTTTTATTTCCAACATTAGAACTAAGCATCAGGTTATGCACCCTGGAAGTTCCGGTAAAATTTAGGGGAAACTCAATCCAAAGGGCTCTGTAACTCGTGTCTGGTCCCAACAGGGTGTGTAAAATGTAAATGTACGTTTGCAACTGGGTGGGTTGTATGGTCTTCACAAAATTGGATCACGGGTCAAGGTTCAGATCCATCTTGAAACAACTTTTAATCCAAGATTAACACAAGTACGGAGAAGAAAATAAAAATAATTTAATTTTGATTTTATGTTTGAGAGATGTCTTCTGTAGGTAGTTCTGATCAATCATCCACCTCACCACACAGTAGACGTAGGCTAAAAATACACATCCAAGGAGTAGATTAACGTTTATCCCCATTCTCCACATAAATTATAAAGAAATTTTACTTTTTCGTCCATTTTTTGGATGACAAATTGGTAGTTCATTTAGTTTGCCTGAGGATGAAGAGAAACAAAAACAGGGTATTGACTTGTTTTGCTCCACAACACATCTTGCAGCTTTGTACAGAGAATTTGAATTTACAATTCCGATGATTGAATTTGCGTCGGCTCACAATAAGGTAGACTGACATGAAAATTAATGGGTATGAGCCCTTGAATCGCTTATTTATCAGACAATTTGTACTGTCGTGGTTTAAGGGCGTACAAACTTTCCACCATCCATGTCTCCTGCTACGGTATTGCAGCCATAACTTGTAATTTATATTAGCATACGTACCCAAATTGATCAATTCTGTGTGTCTGAGCATGTGCGCGTGTTTACATACATGTGAATGTGAGAGAGCGAAAACCTTTCTTCTGTAACTGTAAACATTAGACATCATAACATATTCCTTTCCATCTAGGAAGACACTAACGTCATAACATATTCCTTTCCATCTAGGAAGGTCGGGATAAAATAACATTTGATACCAAACCAAATGCATCCACATTCCAAACCAGCGTTTTCATATATGCAAGTACCATAGATGTACTTTTAAGCTTATCTAGATAGAACATTTTGTAGCTTATACTGTTATTACTTCTAGACCATAACACTACACAAAAGAAGATGATCCATCTGGATTAAGGCAAGATGAATATAAATAACCTCAGTTCTTGTATGCACTAAAACACCATTATCTCAAGCTTTGAAACAGACTTCCCCATCACAGATCCATCCATCTTTGCTGAAATTCTGTTCCTTGGCATCATCTTTGGTTCCTTCCAAGGCACACTTAGGATGGAGACCAAAGTCACACTCATCACAGCTGAATGCACATACACTTCCTTCTTCATCACATTTATTGCAGATATAAATCCTGCAGCGGGCGAGGACAAGTTCATGCTCCTCATGGAGTGCATGCTTCAACTTCTCAGGCCACCCCTTTGCCATCTCATTATATTGTCCTTCAATCTCCTTCATACGCTCTACAGTAAAAGGATATGAATCAGCTCCATGGACCACAATCATATCTCTGGCTTCTTTTGTGATAGTTCGGCCAGTTGGTCCTATGGCAACTAGCATAGGAATACCAAAGACCTTGAATTTGAGACTCATGGATTCCTTCCTAGCATCACCTAAGGGAAGTGTCAGCCATGGCATTCCTGAAAAGTAATCATTAAAGGAAGTTTGGTCCCTGTCACTAGAGATAAAAATCACTTCTAATGATTCGTTCCTAGCCTTAATCTTCTGGTATGCTTCAGTAAGTTTTGAAAGAAAGGCATAGCATGGAGGGCACCAATGCGCAGAGAAGTACAAGAGGATGGTCTTCCCCAATAGATCAGACACTGGAATCTGAAAACAGGAGTACAAGTCGGCATTTAGAGAGATAGTGGGGAACAAGGGAGAGGGAGCATGAAAGAGGGTTTGAATATGCACAAAGTGGATAAACTTGCATTTATGATACCACATTTCAGGCTAAGACCCAATTGATGGATCCAAGCACAGTTACATCAGCCAGATAAAAAATATAATACTGTCAGTAGGCTATTAAAGAATCAGCAGAATTCAGAAACTTTAGAGTAACACACCTTGACTCCCTCTTTACCAATTACAAAATCTAGATCCCCAGAAACCAAAACCGACTCCAGTGTTTGTGCTTCCTCTCTAGCTTTCTCAATTTCAGCAAGCTCAGCAAACTTTTCTGGAGTGAACGGGAAAGCCTGAACACCATGTTCTTCTATGGCTTCAGCAACATTAGAATTCAGAGTCTTCCCATCAGGCCCAATAATCACCAGAGTGGGAAGGCTGTTCAGCTCAAAGTACCGTGCCAGCTTCACACAGCTCTTGTCCTTGAAGGGCAAAGCTAACCAAGGCATGCTTCCTAAGCTTTGCTCGAATGATTCTTCCCCATCATCGATTGATATCAACACAATTTCAAAGCTCTCCCCCTTTTCTTTCAGTTTTTCATAAACCTCCACGAGCTTTGGAGTAAAATCAGCACTTGGCTTATATGAAAACATTGAGAAATAAAGACCAATTGTCTTCCCTTCAAGATCCGACACAGGTATCTTGTATATAATCAAGAACAAAATTCAGATTAGGTAAGGAACAAGACATTTCAAGACACAATCCAAGAAGATGAGATTAGCTTTAACCATATTTCAAATAATAAGCCATCTCATCAAAAGTTACCTTTTTCCCGCCAGATGAAATTACAAAGTCACGCAACTCGGAGACCAAGACTGATCTCAAGGACTGTTCCCTTTTGACTCTTTCTTGTTGCTCCTTCATTTGTTTGATCCTTTCTGTCGTAAAAGGATACCCTTCCACTCCATACTCTCAAACTAATTCAACTCCACCATCAGTCAAAACTTTCCCATTTTCATCAAGAATCACAAGGTCAGGAATTCCCATAACCTTGAACAACTCATCCAAGTTATCACGTGTCTCTGAATCAGAAAATGGGATTGCAAGCCATGGCATCTTGGAGAAGTACCCATTGAATAACTCCTCGTATTCGTCACCCGAGACAAGAATTACCTCAAAATCACCTTGAGGAGAGAATGCGTTGTACACCTCAGCTAAAGTTGATGTGAATCGCTGACATGGGCCACACCATGATGTTGAAAACTACAGCTCAACCTTCTTTCCATTCAAACCGTCAATTTTAACCTGCAAAATTTTGAAGTATAAAAAGTGACACCCATTTCAATCATTTAGTCAATAAAAGTTTCTACTTGACACAGTTTGTATAAGTAAACTCATCAAAAAATAAAATCCAGGGATGGCCAATACATCATGCAAACTTTGTGCATCTAAAAACACTTATAAAAATGTTTCCATTGCTGAAGTCAATTAAGCCACAGATACATATGATGTCATGCACAGTTTAAAAGTAAATAGTTGGAAGCTTTTCATAATATTTGCCTTGATTAATACCAGTCAAATCACTTAATGGCAATTGCAAATTACCCAACATCTAATTCGTCACATCTGCGTTTCCTAAATTTTATTAAACTACATATATCAGGGCAGACTTGTTGAAGTACCATTAGTAAGACAAAATACACTAATGAATTGGCCTTAAAGACTTCGCCGATTTGAGCAGAACAACAAGAATAAGACACTGCAGAGAAAACACATACCACAAAAGCAAAATATCATAAAATTTCTCGGCAAATCTCATTTTAGATGAATTTCGGCAGAGATATCCAAATCCACATATGTTACAAAATTTCACCAATTCTTGAAATCAAAATATAACCCATCAAAGTTATAGGGCAAATGAACCAATTCAAGCATCCCACTAAACAGAAACTAAACGAAACACACCCAAAAAAAATCACTTCCCATGCTGCTCAAAACTGACAAAAAAGAAAACACACATTCTTCAATCATATAAAACATAAACATACTTACCTGATCGCTGTTATTGCGAATGAGAAAATCCCTCTTCGAAGAAGAGACGAGAGCTTGAAGATCGTGGGAATCTCCTCCACTCACCATCTGGGCCACCGCTGCTTTCACAGATAACTGATTCTCGTAAATGTTTTCAGAGTGGCTTAAAGAATTGCACACTACACGATATGAAGATAAAGTGGGATTTGTTGTTTCTTTTTATCTGATTTCAAATGTAAACCGATGACGATGGGGTAGATATTTTTCAAGGTGACAGAAATGCAAGCTCGACTCTGCGTAGGAACAACGCGGACCGCCCTTGTCTGCGTGTCGACTGCTTATTTGATCATATTATGCTATTGCTCTGCCTGCTTGCTTCACCACTTTTGAGCGCTCTTTGTTTTCTTACAATGATTCTTAATTTTCACTTTCAATAATAATATATTAATAATTATATTTAAAAAGAAATTAGTCAAAATTTTATTTTATAAGTTTGGAATTAAGTTAATATTACTATTTATTTGTATATTTTTTTTATTCAAATATGTTTTTGTAAGAATTGTTGAAGATAAACTTGTCAACCAGCCAACTGACCGACCAAGCATAAGCATTGGTAAATTTGATTGCATGAATTGACAATGACCTATATCAAACTAAAGTTGAAGCTGAAGCTGGGCCTCAATCTTCTTCACACACTTGTTGATGAAAGGGTAAGGGTCCGTCCATCCCATTGGCCCATATAAAGGATCAGCTGCCTCTGTTATGTAACACGTCCATCATCGTCTTATGTGAGCACGTAATATTTGTCGACTTCATGAAATTAATATAAAGCTAGTTATGTTCTATCAACCAACAAATGGCAATACACACAAATCTCTTATTAAATCTAACATCATAAATTTTGGATACATCAATTCCAAAATGCTTCTCATACTGTTCCCCACCTTTGCCATGGATCAAACTAGTAAGCTTATACGCCTTCTCCTGACCTCTTTGGCGTCCCAACACCAGTCACCGCTAATGCATTTTCTACACTAGCCACGGCACTGCCACTCGTCGGCCATGTCTCAGTAACCACTACAGAAATTTCCACAAACCCTTCTTGGTCCATTGCATACGCAAGGTGTAAAGGTTTCCTTATTTAATTATCTAAGATCAATTAATGAGCCCGTGGCCGCAAGTTGAGGAGCACTAATAGAAATTTGTTGTGTACTCTTTCATTTTTGGATTATAATAAATAAGTGTTTACGTTGATAATTTAATCTTACTTATTTTATGTGTTGTGATGCTTGATTATTTAATACTTGTTTATTCATTATTTGCTTATATGTTACTTACTTGTTTGTTGCGTATTCGCTTGAATTGTATTGTTAGATAATTTTGATTTATTTTTAATTATTATCTATTACTTGCTTACTTTTGTGAATAACTAATCTATTTGTGCTTGTTAATTGCAGAAACTTATTTAGGTTGATTTACTAGTTTAAGGTAATAGTGAGTGCCGTCGGTTCAGGACACGAGGCACCATTGCTTGCATCAAAATGATTGCCGTACATTATCACACATCTTGAAGTGCTGCTTTTTCATTTCTAAAATAATGCATTGTCTAAGGAAATTTATTCTGAGCTGCTGGTGAGGCTGAAATATGGATATACATTAACCACGAAAGGTGATTTAGTATCATATAAGAACCGGAGGAGAGGAACTATAGTAGATTTCATGTAAAGGTCAAACATTCCGGAGGATGGAGAATATGAGGACTGAAGCTGCTTGTGGGGAAGATAATAGAATTTTCCAGGTTAAGTGTTTGTAGAGCTTGGTATATATTTATCATGGCAGAAACTATGTAAGGAGAGGAGTTGGATCTTTAAGGAGGACTTCATTACCGACAGCAATGTAGCGGATTTGGTCGGTGTAATGTGAAGAAAGATGTTGGTTTGAAGCCATTGGAGGGAGAAGACGGAGTTGCCGGAGGCGAGGGAAGGGAGGATTTCCCATTTTATAGGGTTCATCAGCAAAGAAATTATATGTGATTTCACACTTATTACTAGTGGAACAGACCAAATTTAGCATACCAAACAACTTAATTAAGCTCATTCTTAACTTACCCTGCATAAGAAAAACATACCATGGAACCAACCCAAAATATTCTTTAATGCCTAAGATTAAATATTTGTTTCAACCAGCACCATATTTGTCTCTGGAGTCTGCTAAATTGAGTTGTCTACTGGTCTCAGCAACAAATCATCAACAAAAATTCCATTAAGACTTTAAATCCACTCCCAATCTAGTTCTCTGTCTTTGTTAAACTAGTTTTTTCGATTAACTATAAATCACAAATTTATCTATATATATACTTTTAGTTAAAAGTTTAGAAATCTTCGAACATAAATCGCACCATGTACCAACTTGAGTGCCTAAACTTCTAATTATCCCCAACAAACAGAAAATCTTGCTCTCTGCCTTCAAGATGAGGCACTACAGAGTTAATCACTTCACTGACTTCAAATTGTCTTCAGGATGTTAGTTCTTGTGGTCCTAGAGTGAACAAAAATTGGGTCAATGCAAATGCTGATTCCAGATTTTGGCGAAAAGGGAGGAAACAACGAAAATTGCATACTGCTTCATAAATTTTTGTATGTTCACGTAAGTGGTAGGTGTGTTTGCCAAAAAAAAAATCTTGAACACGGGACAGCCCAATAGATTCTAAATGTAACATAACATTCTGTTCTTTTATAGATAAGTGCATGCTTACTGTTTTATATGATTTCTGTAATAGTCAAAAGATGTATTATCAAGCTCAGTCCATTCTAGCAGAATATTCTTTGTTAAAGCAAGGAATAAAGATGCCAACCAAGCAGAAGGCGACCCATTAAGCAGATAGCTTATATATGGGAAAATGGAGCATGATATTTGTTACACAGATCGCTAAGTTGAACCCATATTTTGTCTTTCCAGATTTACTTGAGCCTCACAATTTGGACCAAAAATCCAATGGGGTCTAATCCAAATATGAACAAAGGTTATGAGTATGTCCCACAAGGATTTTAATTCACTATCGTTATCAAATTATTTTGGAATGTCAATTAACAAGTTGTTTGTAATGAAGCTTTTAAGTAACCCACAAGAGATGTGAGATTCAATCTATCAGTTGAATCCAACAGATAAACAGTAGATGAATGAATGCATATAGACTTGTATGATTGTAAGCATGATTTGCACAGGAGATTACATTATTCCATACTAATGATTAAATGCCAGTGCCTTGTAATGTTGTACCTAAAACGCTGCTTTTTTAATGGGGAAATGAGATTGTGTCAAAAGGCTCCAAAATCTTACTTTCTCTCCTTACAAAGCAACTGCTAGTGCCCCTTCTTCTGGAGTAAAGAACAACACAAGGAATATATTTAGTTGTCTCTTTATTAAAAGAACCTCCTTTATTGAATTGAAAAACCCCATATTTGAAGTGATCACCCATGGCATTACCCATTATAACTTTATACGTTACCTCTCTTCACAGTCACAGGCAAATATTATTCTTACTTGTTTCATGAATTTTCCCAAAGTCTCTCTTTGTCTGCACTCAAAGAACAACAGCTGCAGACTCGAACTAAATACAGGCCTCCTCAGCCTTTCTCTTCTCGCAACCAAACTACAAGATGTCTACCATGACTTCGTCTCAACCACAACAGCCTGGCCTGGTTTATCCAAACACTGTTGCAAGGCCGCCTCCTTCCTCTTCATCCCACTCAAATGGATCTTTCGGGACAGTTTTCATAGTCCTGGCTGTAATCGTCGTTATCTCAGTTATTGCTTGCTGTCTTGGACGACTCTGCAACAGACGCTTTCACAGAGAGAAACCCTCCAAACAAAGCCACAACTTTCGTCACAAGGAAAGGCCAGAAAGGGACCTGGAATTCGAGCCTCCAAAGAGAAACCAGAGCTTTCGTCCCAGAGAAAGAGAAAACAGAGTCCTGGAATTCGGGTTTGACAAGAATATTGCGGCTTCAAAACCTGCAGGGAACGGAGAAGGCAGAAGTTTCAAACAGTTTGGAAATAGAGATGTCAGGTTTGAACCAAAGTCTGCTGATTATGGAGAGCCCAAACCCAGTGCATGATTCAACAATCCGAGGAGCACCGAGTGATCTCACCTTCCCTTTTCCCTCCGCGTAAATCTATCAGAAAAATACTCATTTTATTTTATTTTTATAGTTTTTCGTCCTTTTTAGTTCATTTTCTAATAATTTTTACCAGCAGCTTGAATTATGTAATTATCTCTGTTAACACCAATGTCTTATTGATCATAAGACATGGTTAAGATTGTGATGAAAAATATTATGAGCCCGTCATGATCTTTTTATGGTGAATGTTGGCCGAATATCAAAGGTTACACATACACTCAACATCGTACAAATTCAAAGATTTGACGAATGTTGGCCGTTTGATTTACACCTTGCCGAAATTTGTACAGCTTTGATGTATGTACCGTTTTGATAAAACAGAACACATCGTACTAATATTCCCTTTTTAGATATTCCTCTACTTGAAGCAAACATCTCCTCCACGCGCAATTGGGGGAAGTGAACAATAGCTCATTGAAAAATAGAATTACAGAACTTTTAAAATTTATAAAGAATTTATCACAGGCTACAGCGTGTGATGATGATGAATCCACATGGAAAGAGAGAGTAACAAGTTTTACATTCCATTTAGCTAAAGCAAATGAATTTTGATGATTGTATGCAGTTACGGGTAGCTATCAGTAAATCTTTTTTGAACCGTTTCGATGGCTGGTTTTGACAAATGACGATTCTGGTAGTGAGTCAAAAACTAAAACTGTTCCTGCAGCTTGCTTCTCTCTCTCTCTCTGCTGCAGGTATCAGATTCCTCACTGTCGCTGCAGATTTTCTACAGATTAAGATGATACTTTCTCAGAGTCTCACTCTAAGAAAGTTGGTTACCCTTGTCTTGTAGAGAAAGAAACTAAGAATGTGATAGAAGGGAGACATGAAATGAAAGTTCTCTGTTACTAAAATTTATACAATACATATAAAAACCCAGAAGAAACTCGACAGATAAAGATAGAAAATTTCTTTTTTAATTTCCTGTAAGAGGTGGAGACATGGGAGATTTGGAGAGAGCAGTTGAGTGGCTTCGACCATTTATTGACTCGAAGGCTTGGGACTATTGTATTGTGTGGAAGTTGGGTGATGACCCTTCAAGGTATTTAAATTTAAGTTAACCATTATTAATGCTACCCGTAAATTTAACTTTTTCTTTTTTTTGGGGGGAACAATTTTAGTAGTTTTAATCTCTTTCACCTTTATAAAACTTAATGCTTTCAATGGTTTTTGTAGGTTCATTGAATGGTTGGGTTGTTGTTGCAGTGGAGGTGTTGGTACTGGCAATTATGACCATGTTAAGACCAAAGAAGAAAGTAGAGAAGAACAAAAGTCGACTCCTTTTTGCAGGGATGATCTCTTGAAGCATCCTGTAAGGACTATGGCTTGCGAGGCTCTTGCCGAGTTTCCTTCTTTCATGGCTCTTTATTCCGGGTACATCTCTTTCTCTCTCAGTATTCTTAAGTGTATTTTGATATTTGATTTTGATGTGTAACAGACCAAGATAGATTTTCTTATGTAAATGAAACCTGCAGGATTCATGGAGAGGTTGTGACAACAAACCAACCCAAGTGGCTCAGCCATGCTAATGCCTCAGACTCAAGTCCTTCACATGTGAGCATTTCATTCCATCTGCCTCTTTTATATTGCAACTCTGTCAAAATTTGAATTAATCTCTTTGGTCACATTTGGCAACAAGAGAGAGTGCCTTGGGATTAAAGGCTTAAGGTAAGTGATGTTAAAATTTCAATTAACTTTGCAGTTGGCGTAACCTGGCCTCATTGAAACAAGCATGATCATTTATAATGTCTTTAAATTGGAAATAACCAAACACACTCCCTCTTGCTTGTCAAACTTTAAGTAGATGTGTATAGAGCTTTTTCATTATCTATTGTTCATTGATTTATCAAGCCGGCTGAGTCTGTGGCCATGCAAGCTACTTCATAGAAACAGAAAGTAAAGTCCTAAAATCCAGAATCCATGAGCTATAAAACCTTTTTTTTTTCTGAAAATCCCCTATCCAATACAATATAAACAATTTATTAGACAAAACTACATACATCTCGGTTTATTTTCTGTACTATCAGAAAAAAATATATATTGCTTCATGTGATATTCATTTTGTTTTGACTTTGATCAAAGTTACTTTCGACAGGAATCAATTGCAACCAGAGTTCTAATTCCTGTTTTTGGTGGTCTCATTGAATTATTTGCTGCAAAGCATGTAAGATTTGTTCAAATTTTACTACACTTCAACAATGTGATTGAATTTATCCTTCAGTGACGAGACAATACTTTCTGTTTTCAGATACCAAAAGATCAGAACATCATAGAGTTAGTCATAGCTAAACTTAATGTGTCTATAGAACATAAATTTGTGCCTGAAGGAAGCTATGCTAGTGTGAGCCTTGATGAACAATGTCTTGATCGTTCACTTGAAGAGAACTTGCATAATTTTGCATCTGCAATGCAGTTATTAACTTTCATTCCAAGGATACAAGTTCTTCCTGCAGTAGTCCATCCTAACTATGAGGGATTGTACACTGGTTCCAATCCTTCAATTGAACATCCATCACTAGATTCAAATTGTTGCTACATTGCTCAAAAAGTGCCTCTGAAGCAGTCTATCAGCAAATCTTCTGGAAGCAAAAGACAATATTTCGAAAACCAATCTTCTGGCAGCAAAAGACCGGAGTATGAAAACCATGTGTTGAAGGAAGAAATGGGGTTGGTTTTAGATTGCAAGAAAAATGAGGGTGAGAAAGATAACAAGGGAGGTATCCAGAGGCTGGGAAAAGAAAACTATAGATCCAAGAATCTTATAACAGAAAGGAAGAGGAGGAACAAGATCAAAGATGGGCTCTTCGCTTTACGTGCTCTAGTCCCCAATATATCCAAGGTTAACATTATTTATTTGTCAAATACTACGATAGCACATTTGATTTTCTTTTATTACTTATCTTTATTGGGTATGTTGTTAATGAATTCTTGTAGATGGATAGAGCTGCTATTCTAGGAGATGCAGTTGAATATATAAGGGAGTTGGAACGAAAGGTGGAGGAACTCCAGTATGAGCTAAAGGAAAATGAAGAAGACTGTCAGAAGGATAATGCAGAATTGAAGTCACCAAAACCAGATGACATAGATGAAGGCACCAGGTACTTGCATCCTACTGATCACTGTAAAAGTTCCCCAGAATGTGGCGAAAAGAGAAACACAGAGGTACAGAAATCTACTAGTAGAACCTCTAATTTAGCTGCTACTTGTCTCAAAACTTCCATGTTCTTTATGTTTTTATTTATGAAAAACAGGTGGGCTATGAATTTTATAATTTTAACATCCCTCATCAAACGTTCATCAATTTACGTACTGAATATTTTCCAAGGTGCAAGTAGAAGTGAACCAGATCGACAAAAGAGATTTCTTGATTAAGCTCTTCTGCGAGCATAAGCAAGTTGGGTTTGTGAAGTTGATGGAGGCTATAAATTCTTTAGAGCTTCAAGTGCTTGATGCCAATATTACCACATTTAATGATAAGGTCCTGAACATTCTCAGGGTTGAGGTAAGATTGATAACATGAAACTAAATATATATATATATATA
>JAXCLQ010000004.1:6641-153767 GCA_035584115.1 Cedrela odorata
CAAAGTTAGGTTACATCATAACCCTAGAAGAATAAAACTACTCCATAATAAAAGAAAATACAACAAATATTAAATAAAAAAACATAATAAAAGATCGGAAAAACTTAGTGGTTTAAAGTTTCACCGTAGAGTTTCCTTATTTGCTTTGCTCTTCCTCTCCAAGCTCTTTCTCTCTTATTTGATTCAAAACTAAAAACTAACTTTCAATTACAATCACATTACTCACTATTTATAGATGGAAAAAAGGAGGAAAATGAAGAATTAAATAATAATGCCAACAATCATTCTCCGCTTAATTCTTAACATTTAAGTCTTTTTATTTATTCAATGCCAAATTGAATAATTCTTCACCTAATTCTCCACTTAAATGAATGATTCAAATTCATTAATGTGTCACATAGATTTAATCAAAATGTTTGACACTTGGTGACATCATATGGTGACATCATATGGTGCCATTTGTCAACCAAAGAACTATTTGATTAAATAACATTTATTTAATCAATAATAAATAAACTCATTTATTCATTAATATTCGTTTTTCATTAGTTTTATCTTGAAAAATGAAAAATACAAAAAGATGTAATAATTTATTTAATAAAAACAAAATCAACAATATATAAGTTAAAATTCAAGTTTAAATAGATAAAATAATACTATAAAAATAGAGTTATCAACTTGAACGGATTTTCTCGAGTAGCGATCGGCCTCAGGACACCATCCATCTTTGCCTTTAAAACCATCTCATGCCTTTATCCTTATGAACCTTATGCGCTCTAGACTATTCCCAACATCAAACCTCCTAGTTTTAGTCAATGATGACCATTATTTGATTAAAACTAAAGACAGTAGTTCTGAAGAGACGCTCCTATCTATTATAATTAAATGCTCAGTTAGGAGTCCATTCATCTTCACAATGTGGTAGATGATGACTGACTCTTAAAATCCAAATGTTTCGAAACCCAAAAGATCTAACTGCCTCTAATGATAGCCGCCCCCTTTTTATTAATGAGACGCATCCTCTCAGCTTCTGTTTTAACGCGACAACATCCTATCCCTCAATCTATAACGGGTATAGGTGATTAAGGTTCCTCTCCTCCTTTAAATACCCCACATTTTACCTTTTTACATTTTCTTTACCTTTGCGCTATCACTTTTTCTTGGCCAACAATTTTAACAACAGAATAGCAACAGCAATGCAGTTTCAAGCTTTTCACTTCAAGTTCTTCCAACTTTCAACTGTAAGTCTTTTTCCCTCTCCTTTTATTCTTTTGTGGTTGATTTCGTAACATATTTGATTGACTAGGGAATTTAGAAAACGTTTTAGATTTAAAAGCCTTTAGGTTAGTCCCCCTTTTTAGTTGTTTAAGGGTCCTAGGACGACCTTTTAACCCCCACTTTCCTTATGTAAAAATAGAAAATGACTTCTGGAAAAAACAACTCCGTTAATAAACAAACCATCGTCCCAATTGCCTCCCAAGCTCTGGCGAGGCGAGACCTAGCGTATTTTGAGGCAGATAGATTTGCTTCCACTGTGATCTGAGTAGATTTAGAAGTATATACTAGGCTATACAGAATGCTCAAAGGGATTTATCTTAGGGTTCCTGAAGTGAACGAGTTTTCAAGTTGCCCTCTAGAAGGCGAGATAGCCTTTAATAAAGAATTTTTCCATATAGGTGTTAGACTACCATCCAGCCGTACTTCACTCAAATCCTTGATTCTTTTAGACTTCCCCTACCAATTAAACCTTAACAGTTGGAGGATCGTATCTGGTCTGTATATTATGTGGCAGCAGATCTCGAACCTCGACCCTTCTCTTGAGGAGATTGAGTTAATGTACATTCTAAAGAGAAATCCTATGAACAGCCCTAAATGGTTTTACCTCCAGAACCGAGCTGATGAGGTAAACCCTATTACTGAGAACCCTTCTTCCAACACAAGCTGGAAGAAAAAATAGTTCTTCGTCAGAGGTATTTGAAACTCTACCCTATACTTTCATGTACTCAGACCTTTTAGTAAGGCAGTCTTCTGGAGCAGCAAGCCAACATTAGATCCTTCTAATAGTGAAAAGGTAAGACTGGCTAGGTCACTAGCTTCTGATTAGAGCCTTTTGCTCTCGAAAGACGAGCTGCTCAGCTCAGGTCTTGTAGAGTTTCGCATCTCCAAACGCTAATTAGTCTCGAAAAAAGCCACTCTTCGAAGTAGTCTTAAAGTAACTCATCCTTATGATAAGGCTTTAGTAACTAAAAATAGTTTTTCTTGTGTTTGCAGGTGAAATGGCCTTCAGATACTACGCCCCAAATCCCTTTCAAGTCTTGCAAAGACTTGCCAAAGGACAGAAGGGAGGGAAAGTGCTCAAGCTTCGAAAGCTACCCGCAAAGGTCTAAGAAGACTTCGGGAGTGCCAAAGGTAGTCGACTCTTCCAGTGCGGCTTGCCCCAAAGTTCCTACCAAAGGGGAGGTTATCCGAGACCTAACATATCTCCCTGCAGCCCCTCCTATTAAAAGGGCAAGTGCAAGGCTATAGCTGAGACCTCTGGAGAGAAAGCCAAGAAGAAGAAAGAGATGTTCTGCTGGACCGACAAAAAGTTGATAGGATTGATAGAGCTTCTTCTCGAAGACATCTCAAAGGAAAAGAGGAGGCTCTTCGCGTATTTTCTTCCCTACATCAATTTACAAGTATAGAGCATCAGCAATAAATTTTCTGCAGATATTGCTGGGCTATTGGGAGAATCGTTACTGAACTTCTAATTAAAGTGGTTGGGTTGGGTGAGTTATTTTTCCTTACTAACTGTATTGTAAACTACTCATTACAACCAATCTTCTAATGGTTTAACATTCATGATCTTTTAGCTCTTCTACTCCACCATGCTGCAGCATGGTGCCTTTACTAATGATTTTTTCAAGGCCTCCGAGGCTGAGAAAAGAGCCAAGAAGGCGGAGAAAGCCTTGGCTTTTGCAAGAAGTAAGTATAGCTCTGACTTAGGCATAGTCCACAAGGAGCAAGAAGAGCTCCAAGAGAGGGTGGCTAAGGCTGAGTCTTTTCAGTCCAAGGCGAACAGGATAGCAGAAGTCTTGAGGTCTGAGTTGACCGCTTTGAAAGAGAAGGGCAAGGCGTGTGAAGAGTTGCGGACTAGCTTAGATGCCGAGAACAAGAAGTTCACGCTCTTGGCCAAAAAAGTTGAGAATGACAAGGCCAAGATGGGAATTCACCTTCACGAGCAAGTCAATAATAGCATTGGCCTAACTTGTGAGGCATTCCAAGTTCAATATCCTAACTTGGACTTGAGTTGGCTATATAAAGCCTTGGGGCATCTGACTCCTGTATGTAAGGGAGAGGGCTCTGATGGGATGTTTGTAGAAGGGGAGAGGCACCCCAATCTGAAGACCAAGTTCATGCCTCCTATGGAGTCTGCTACCAGCCCCTCTATCGAGCCCCTCGCTGTAAACACCCCTTTCGAGGTCTCTTCCGCAAAGGCAATAGAGGCTCCTTTTGTTGGCCTGGCGATTCTTCCTGCAGACCAATGGCCTCATAAGATACCCTCAATCTACTGTAGAAATAGTTTAATTTTATAAAAGATTTTTTGTAACACTTCAATTAATAGAATTTTCTTTTGACACTTCTAATCTTTTTTCTTCTAACTGCTCCCTTTTAATTTAATTGGGTATTTCCATGCGATTCTTGCCTGCCTTACGAAATTGAATTATCACTAATTTTAATTTGGCGTAACAATATCTTGCACTGTTCATCTTATCAGCTTTTTCTACTTAAAGTTTGCCCACATCCTAGACTTTATCATCATTCTTTGCATTAGTTGCTTAACTTCTTTGACAAATCCATTCCTAAATTAGTCTGAACGGCCTATTTGGGCCAAGAACTGCAATGTTGAGGAGAGAGTAACAAGTTGATGTCTGGGAACCGTGCCACTCGCATCTGAGCATTCAAAAGAAGGTCACCCCAAGATGATTTATAAGATCATCCAAGATCCTCTCATGTCCATGCCTTCTGAGACCGTGCTTGAGGGCTTAATTGAGCTGAGGATAATATTAACTCGAAAAAGTGGAAAGTTAAACGCCTAGGAAGAGTGTTACCCAAGTCTAGGCTTCGAAAGGAGATTATCTTGAGACGTCTTATAAGATCATCTGAGAACCTCTCTTGTCCATGCCTTCCGAGACCGTACTCGATGGCTTAATTAAGCTGAGGATAATATTACCTTGGAAAAGTGGAAAGCTGATCGCCTAGGAACCGTGTCACCCATGTATGGGCTTCAGGAAGAGATTACCCTGAGATACTTATAAGATTATTCGAGAACCTCTCTTGTCCATGCCTTCCAAGACCGTACTCAAAGGCTTAATTGAGCTAAGGATAATATTACCTCGAAAAAGTAGAAAGCTGAACGCTTAGGAACTATGTCACCCATGTTTGGGCTTCGAAAAGAGATTACCATGAGATGTCTTATAAAATCATCTGAGACTTGCTTTATCTGTTGATTGACTTCAGAAGTGAAAAATTAGAAAATAATTTTATTGACTTCTAAGAGAATTTACTACAAAAATTTCTAACGTTTCTAAGGTAATATAACTTCAAGCGCTCGACATTCCAAGGCTTTTAGACTCGGTTTTCGTTAGGGGATTCTAGCTTATAGACTCTGAGTCTAAGGACTTAAGTAACTTTGTAAATCTCTTCCCAATTTGCACCTAAAACTGCCTCTCTTAGAGCGTTGGTATTTAAGGTCACTTATCTCAAAACCTAATCTCCTAGCTGAAAAGAGTGGTGCCGAACTTTTTAGTTATAGTACCTTGCTACCCTCTGTTAATAAGCGGCGGTTTTATTATGGCCATTTCCCTTTTTTTTCAAACAGATCTAACTCTAAACGCAAGCTTTCATCATTAGATTCCTTGTTATAATTGTAGACTCAGAAAGTTGGTATGTTAACCTCTATCAAGATTATCGCCTCGCATCCAAAAGCTAGGTTATAGGGAGTTTCACCTGTGGTGACATTGAGCTTCTTTTTTAAAGCCTTTTTGATGACTTTATTAGCTGCCTCTACTTCTCCGTTGGTCTTGGGATGAGCTGGAGTTGAGAATCTTAGGTTGATTGCAAAATCTGAGCAAAATTCTCTAAAATTTGCATTGTCAAACTACTTCCTGTTATTCATGACCAATATTTGAGGTATTCCAAACCTATAGATGATGTTGTACTTAACGAACACCGTAACCCTTTTTTCAATAATAGTCACTAAGGGTTTGGCTTCTACCCATTTTGTGAAGTAATCGATGGCGACTATATCATACTTAGTGCTTGCCCGAGCTTATGACAAAAGCCCAATGAGATGGTGCCCCCACTGGAAAAATGGTCAAGGGCTTGTTATGGAAGTTAACTTTTTAAGAGGTTGTCTCGAAATACAGTCATGTACTTGACACTCATGACAAGTTTTATCTACCTGTATTGTATCTCGACAAAGCGTTGGCCAGTAATACCCTTACTTCAATATTCTTTGAGTCATAGCTCGAGCTTCTCCATGTCCCCCACATACTCCTCGATGAATTTCTTCCAAGATTCGAGTGGCTTTTTCAAGTCTTAGGCATTTTAAGTAGGAGACGCTGTAACCCTACTTATACAGCTCTCCATCAATGATGGTATATGTTATCGACCTATTTTTAACCTTTCTTACCTATTCTTTATCCTTTGAGAGTTTTTCGTCCTGAATGTAAGATCTTATTTCATTGATCTAGCAATACTATGGATCCACCTAAGATACATACCGTGGGTGGTCCTCGTCTCTTGTGCATTTTCGTTTTAACACCTCTATTGAAGCCGAGGTGGGAATATTTCCTTTAAAAATAGAGGATAATTTTGCTAGATGTCTACTTTAGAGTTCTCAGCTCTAGGGATCTATTTTATTTTAACAGCCTTTAGTACACTCAGTACTTGATTGGCTTTCTCCAAGTATGTCTGCATGTTACATTCGCGTGCTTAAAATTGACAGTTTTGTTGGCTGGCCACTAGTTGAGAATCACAGTGGATATTGAAACTTGTGATTCATAGAGTTAGGGCTAATTTGACCTCTGCAATTAATGCTTTATACTCTGCCTTGTTATTTATAACTTTAAAATCAAACTTTAAGGAATGCATTACCTTAATCCCTTTTGGACTTACAAGGATTATACCAGTTCCTCCTCCTTGAGCATTAGAGGCTCTATCAATGAAGAGACTCCAGATCATCATCTCTTCGTTTAGGGTGACTAGGTCCTCTCGATCTGGATGCTATTTTGTGATCTGTCAGACAAGCAAGTGTTCAGACACCTTTCGACAACAAAATCTGCCAAATCTTGACCCTTTATTACTTTCCTATGCTTGTAAATGATGTCAACTCAATAGACCACTTAATCAGCTGGCCTGAGAAGTCTGGCATATGTAAAATCTATCTTAGTGGTTGATTTATTAATACCACAACCTGATGTGCTTGAAAATAGGGTCTGAGTTTTCGGGCTACTACCACTAATGCCAGTACTAGCTTTTCTGAAGGTGAATATCTCATTTCGGTGTCCAACAATGCCTTGCTAGTGTAATAAATAGGGCAATGAATCTTCTCGGCATCCTCCTTTACCAAGACCAAGCTTACCGAGTAATCGCTCACTGCAAGGTATAAGTATAACGTATCCCTAATTTCTGGTCTCATCAGATGAGGTGGAGACGCAAGATATTGCTTTAGCTCCTAAAAGATGAGCTCGCATTCCTCTGACCACTCAATCTTCTTCCCTTTCTTCATGATCTGAAAGAAAGGGAAACACTTGTCGGTGGCTTTGGATAGCAACCTGTTTAGTGTGGCCAATCGTCCCGTCAGACTCTAAAGTTCTTTGAGATTGGACAAAGAATGCAACTTCAGTATCGCCTTAATCTTCTGTGGATTAGCTTTGATTCCTCATCCATTGACCATATACCCAAGGAATTTCCCAGCTTGAACTCTGAATGCACACTTTTCGAGGTTCAATTTCATTTTATACTTGCTCAGGTAGGAGAAGGTCTCTTTCAAATCTTTAGGGTGGTCTTCGGCCTTCTGAGACTTGGTAATTATATCATCTACATATACCTCCATAGTCTCGCCTATTAGTGGTTTGAATACCGATTGACTAATCTTTAAAAGGTAGCTCCCACGTTTTTTTAACCCGAAGGGCATTACTATTAGCAGTATAGCCCTTGGTCGGTAATAAACATTGTTTTCTCCTAGTCTGGCTCATATTCTGATCTGATTATATTCCGAGAGGGCATTCATAAAGCTTAACAGCTCATGGCCAGCAGTGGAGTCCACTAACTGATCAATCCGAAGGAGGGGAAAATTATCATTGGGGTAGGCTTTATTTAAATCTGTGAAGTTTATACACATTTTCCATTTACCATTAGTTTTCTTGACTATCACTATGTTTGATACCCACTCTGGGTAATATATCTCCTTAATGAATTTTGCTCTCATCAGCCTACGACCTCAGCATGTATTGCTTCTTTTCTTTCTTTATTGAACAATCTTCTATTCTGCTTCACTAGTCTATGTTGAGGATCAATGGCAAATTGGTGAGAGATTACTCGTGGGTCGATGCCTAACATGTCTTCATGAAACCATGCAAACACGCCTATGTGTTTCTTCAAGATAACCTTCAATTCAGACTTCAATTTTTCTGGGAGTTGAGCACCAATCTTAACCATTCTTTGAGGCAACTCTTGACTCAAAATAAGGTATTCGAACTCTCCTACCAGCTCTAGGGTAGACGGTTTGTCACCATGTTTAAGTCTCCTCTCAATTAACTTATCCTGCAAACTACCTTTATTTACTTCTAGGATTTCTCTCCACAGACGCTTCGATAGGCAGTATGAGTTTTTAGATGAAACCACAAAGCATAACTGAGCCTCCTTTGGTTTTCCTTCTCAATTCTAATTCCTTCTTCTGCTTGAAATTTTAACTTCAGATAATGCATGCTTTCTACTACTCTCGTGGTTCTGAGGAAAGGTTTCCCCAGGATTATGGTGTAGGGTATTTTAAGATCGACTACCTGAAATTCTACATTGTAGTCTTCTAGTAAGGTCTCTCTCCTATAGTAATGGGTACTTGCAATATTCCTAGGAGGTAAACTTATGATTCGCCGAAACCATAGAGAGCAATCTCGGCAAGTCTAAGCCTCAAATCTTCAATTTTCAAGGAATTCAAAGTTTCCTTGAATATGATATTGGCTGAACTTCTTGTATCCACCAAAATTCGGCTAACCTGTGCTGTTCCCATTATCAAGGTTACTACCAATGCATTATCATAAGGAGAATGAACTCCCATTTCGTCCTCATCCGTGAACATAATGGGTACCAAAGTAAGTTTTTGTTTCTTCTTGACTCCGATATTCATAACATGGATATCCAATGAATTATAGGGTAGAGAGTATTTGAAATAATTTTTCCTTGATCTATTGGACTTCCCGACTAACGTTGTCCCTCCTGAGATCACTATAGTCCTTTCCTACTATTCTTGTCCATGACTGATTTCCTGATTCAAGACTCTAGTTCCATCTTCTTCTCTAGCTACCAAGTCTTATAGATAATTGTTTCGAATAGTATTTTCATGTAGCCTCTAAGATCAAAATATTCATCTGTCAAATGCCAGGCGATTTGGTAGAACTCATAGAACTTGTTCGTAGCTTCTCCCATTGGCTTAGCCTTTAGCAGATGGGGTTTTACCAGTATAGTTCCTCGTCTTTTGAACTCTTGTCAGACCTGCGAGAGTGAGGTTTTCAGAGAAGTAAAAGCTTGATCTCCCTAAACATGAACCACTCTCTTGTTGTCATATCTTCTCAGGGAGTGATACTATCTTAGTGGGAATTCGTCTCTTCTCCTTGGTCTTTTATCCCAACCTTGATCTTGCTATCTTTTCTGTCAAGATCACAAAAATTTCTTCCCTTATCGCTTTTCCTTCTCAGGTTAGTCTTCGAATTTGATGCGCTACCAGGAAGCGATGGCACCGAGGACTTTTTTTCTCTCATTTTGAGAGCGATCTGGTCTTAAATTTCGATCTCATTTAACAACTTTTGTTAAGCTACTTCATAAGTGGTGACTGATGGTTTTCGTAGTACATACCATCCACGGTCCACCAACAAACCCTTCCTGAGACCCTCTAAGGCTAATATATGGTGATAAGTTCCCAACTCCATAACCTTGTCGTGGTATCTTTTGACAAAACTCCTGAGGCTCTCTCCCCCTCTTTGCTCCATAAGCAGTAACAAACTCGGTGTTCTAAAATTTACCGTGGCCCTCCTGATTTCATTTACAAATGTTTTATACAATTGTCCAAAACTATCAATGCTTCTGGGGGTCAGGCTAGTAAACCACCTTCTCCCTAAAAAGATCATATGCAATGATGGGTCAGTTTTGCCCTTGAAAAGGTTTATCTGTGGCATCTTAAATTTTTTGGGGAGAGTGAAATTTAACATTTTTTGACAAAAAGGGACCTAGAATAAGACCCCATTATGGGTATAGGTTTGTCTCACTTTTTTCTTTCCTATTGCTTTTAATCTTTTAGCTCTTTAACCAGCTTTTGAATTCGGGCTTCGAGACTATTGACTTAACTGCTATCTTTCCTAGATCTCTTTCGTCTAGATAAGCTCCACATCAAGCCTTCTCTTTGTCGTTTCTGGTTAAAGAATGCCTTCATGTCCTCCTCACTAAAGCCATTACCCGATCCCCTCTTACAAATCACCACTGAATCTTTCGGGGAGTTCTCAAACATCTGTTGTGGCTCAACATGGAGTCTATCAGCATCATCATTGTCTTGAGGCTTTTAAAGAAATACCTTAAAATTTTCCCCTTTCTTTTTTCTACGGCAATGTATTTTGTCCTAGTAATGTCTCGGTGATGTTCTGTTGGGCGATTTATGTGCGTTGCATCAAGCACATTGCTTTCAACAGCCTTGACTAGTTTAGGTGTTTTTAACGCTGGGAAACCAGCTTGTAATATCTTTCTCATCCATGTTACTTCTTTAGCCAAGGCTTGAATATGTTTATCCTTCTTCGCGTGTTACCATTCATTCTCGATCAACCTTTTAGTCAACCAGGCTATTTTCGTCGTCTCTAGACGAGGGGGTGTTGGTGCGACGATGAAGCCTCTGAATCACGATTTACGTCCTCTAACGATGGTGGCTAGTCGTTAACATCTTGGTTAACTGTCGTACGATCATCTATACCATTGTCATTAAAATTCCCTCTTATCATTGCTTTGTTCCTTATCACATACGTTAGCGAAGTTACCATGTTTTCCTTCTTGCAATTTCTTCTGACTTTTTCTTCAATTCCCACAAACAGCGCCAAATGTTAATGTAACAAAAATCCCTTTGATGAGTTCTATACACTAGCAACAACCTTCTCTCCTTTTTCTTCTTTGACCTACGACCACAATTAATAGTTATGGGGTGAAAAGCCAGTTGCTTGGCGAAAATCCTCCGATATTTAAGTTAGGATTTTACTTTATAAATTTTAAAGGGGTTTCTTAAGCAAAGCAAATAGTACTCTTTTTTTGTTAGGGTTTCGTCCCCTTACTTGGTTGCCACTAACCCCCTTTTATAGGTGTTATCATCTCCCTAATAAGGAATAACACTGAAATCGAGCAACTTGAATCCCACTGTGCAAGAATCAAGGAGATTCTATAAGCTAAACATCAGTTTTTTGTAGGATTGTATCCTTAGGATTCTTATTATGAAAGAAACCTAATTTGGCAAGAATCATTTTTTTGGAAGAATCTAAGAATGTATGGAAATGAGATGAATCCTTCACTAATACGCAACTGCAAGAGGTCTTGGTAATCCCTGCTTGGGGATTGTTATTCCCTTATGATAAAAGAAGATGTCGCATTTCCGAGACCAAGACCTTAGTAAACCACATATCTAAGACCTTATAAGTTATGGCCGAGGACTTGCTAAAGCGTCCTTAGAATAAGTAAACCACATATCCGAGACTTTACAAGCTATGGCCAAGGTCAAGGCCTTGTTAAAGCGTCCTAAGGATAAGATTCGATTCGAGCCTCCTAGTTACTTTGGGAGGTCTCGACTCCTATCACTTGAACGACTTTTCTCGGATGGTAGTTGGCCTTGGGATACCATCCATCTCTGCTCGCAAAACTATCTCATGCCTTTATCCTCATGAACCTTATGCGTTCTGAACTATTTCCAATAGTTTTATTTCATTACATTATGAAATAAGTTTTATACTCTAGGACTATGACGTAGCCAAAATTAATATGTTTTGATATTTGCCTATTTGAATTAATTGAAAATTTCAATTATTGATTGATTGTTCTTTATTGTTTTTAATGCTTCTAAGTAATTTGCCACTATTAAGATGTTTTGATTACATATTGACGCCTTAAAAAAAAGATAATTATGCTTGTTATCTTAGGATGAATACCATTGGGTCTATATAAAATATAAATATAATTACATGCTTAGTTTAATCAATGAATTGAATTCATGAACTTAATGAATATTTGATTATCCTAATATACATAAGAATATAGTGAATTGATATATTAAAGATATTTTCATTATAACCAAAAAAAAGACTAATTAATGATTTTAGGATTTTCGATTATCAACCATAGTCTTAAAACTTCAGATAATAAATATAGGTAAAATTAATTCAAATTGACTTAAGTGAAATCATATGCCCTAGAAAAATCATATGCCCTAGAGCTTTCGTTATTATTAATTTTATGTTCATTTTGCTTGTTTTAAATTAGTTGTAAATTATTTTTAGCATAAATTATTTCTTTATCCAATTAATTCAGATAAAATTTGATATAGTTTAATATGGTAGTTAGCTCATAAATCATCAATCCTCAAGGGAATGATACTTATTCATTATTATATTACTTGCTTATGATAGCGTGCATTTGCATTTGCATTTGCATAATTTTCACAACACTAATATAGAGTTTTATTGAACCAAAAGAAAAAGGCAAGTTATTTTTATTCATATTTTAAATTGTATTAAGTCATATAATGTTCATTGATAATAATATTATCATTACTGTTGATACCTAATTTTTGTCTTTTAGATGTTAACACATTGTGTTTTCGGGAAACAAATCTGCTAATGTGGATGTCCCTGAATTTCTAATCCTCTTTTGATCAGATGCTTGCAAGATGAAAAGGGTTCAGAGGAGTGATTTTGGTATTACTCTAGCAACATAATAGTTATATAGAGTCTCATTTACCTTTATTTAGCCCCTTTATATATAGTCGTATTTCTTTTCCTTGAAAATGTAGAAGTCTGATCCACATAAACTTTTTGTGAAGTTGTCTTTCGGTAGGAAAAAAAGTTTAATCTACTTGAGACTCTTATTAGATGATGTTTGCCCTTTTAGTAAGTTTAGATAGACTAGAAGTGTTGATGTAAGTTATTTGTGTTAACATGAAGATGATTTGGTTGATGGGGAATATTATGACCCAAAATGAGTCTCCTAGTTTTTAAAATTAGTGAGTTTCGAGTCTGGTACTAGAAACTATTAAAAATTTTCTTTTCTCTTCTTTCTTATGTCCTTTGATTATCATGAATCTTACCACCTCGAAAAACAAGATGTTATTTGTAGGTACTCCCTCTTTCCCCTTAAGTACCTTTGTAATATAATCCTTCCTCATGCTGGCAAGTATTTTCTTTTTTCCCTGAGTGTCTTCAGAAAGTCATCAGTCCTCCTCAAAATGAAGGAAGCTGCTCGCGAGTACTGCAAATTTTCTCTTTGAGCACTTTCTAAGTTCTATTGTCTCCTCAACAATGAAAATGTTGCTCATAGATATTGCCTTTATATCCTTAAGCATTTTATGATATAATCATGCAGCCTCAATAAAAAAGGTGTTGCATACGAGTATTGCCTTTCTACCCTTGAGTATATTCTAAGATCATCTTACCTCCTCGGCAAGAAATGTGCTACTTAAAGGTATTGTCTTTCTACCCTTGAGCATCTTCTGAGGTCTTCATGCCACCTCAATAGAAAGGTACTAAAGTTATTTACCTTTCTACCTCTGAGTATCTTTTGAGATCATCTTGCCTTCTCGGCAGGAAAAGTGTTGCTTACGGATATTACCTTTCTACACCTAAGCATCTTTTGAGATCATTTTGTCTCTTTAACATGGAAGGTGTTACTCGCGTGTATTTACCTTTCTACCATTAAGCATAATTTGAGATCATCATGTTTCTTCATAATGAAATATGCTACTCACAGTGTAACACCCTGAATATAAGTTATTGTTATTTTGAGATCATTATTAGATATTGATTTAAGATTATTATTCTGAACTTACTTTTAATATTAAATATAAAATTTGTGATATTTGCGGAAGAAATAACCGTGAGATATATTATTATATTTAATGAATAGACTTTTATTATAGACCTATTTTATAGGTTTCATTTCATAATTAAGAATAAGGCTCAAATCATATTAAGTTATAATAATAATTTTTTGGACCAATACTTTTGTCGGTTAATATTTTGGGTCAGACTTATTTAGTAATAAAGGGTCATAATAATATTATATTACTTTATAAGGTATTGATCAATATTAGGCCCAAGAAAAACCCTAAAATATAAATATGTTATTATTTTATGAGTGGTCATATTCTCATAAAATATACGCTTATTTCAAAGGAGGCCAAGGTTTCATACAAGGAGATTTGGAAATTAAAGGTAAATATAGGTTTTTTCCTTAATTTTCTTTTGGTATCTATGAGTATTATGAATTTAGCCTACAATTAATGTTATATATATTTCATAAAATATTATAATTAGAATTCTATAACTTGATTTGCCGAGTTTAGAAATTATGTTGTAATAATAGATTAATGATTATTATTTATGAAGAATGAAAGAAAGGAAAATTTTTGCAGAGTTGATGTAGACAATAGACCAGTTCGTGAATTTTGTATGATCATGAGTCATAGATTTGGAAAAAATGATTTATGTACTCAAACGACACATGGTTCTTGATGAATTTTTTTTCATTCAAAAATATTAAACTTTCAATTTTTAATGATTTTTCAATTTTGACCATAGGATGCTAAAAACTATACTGGTTTGCAGAATGTCTGAATGACAAAATTATTTTGGTTGACCAAACAATCTTCAAAACTTATGAAAATTTTCAACTTGATTTTTTAATGTGTATATTACATCATATTAAAATTTCACGATCAAATTATATGTTTCTAATTGTTATGAATGTTTGAATGATTATGACTCACTGTAGGATATTGTTTGGCATAATCTGAAAATCAGAAAGAGAAATTTATCTAAAATAGTTATAGTAAGAAATTAGTCCCAAATATTTTATTAATTTACTTTCTATGTGTCTATATCATTTTTACAAAATTATATGATATTTGGATTTGTATTCTATTTTCTAAAAATTAAATATTGGAAGTTACTTAGCATATTTCCCGCACTGTTAAGGTAAGCGAACAAGTTAGGAATATGATAAAAAAAAATTATGAGGATTTAGGAGTTAATATTTTTATATATACTTTTATTATGATTTCTAAATATTATGTTTGATTTCATGAGAAATGAATATCATTTAAGGCATAAGAAAAATCCTTAAACAATATAAGGTCAGTTTTGGCAAGTTTAAAACTATTAAGTAGTCAAATGGATTAAATGATGCAAGTGGAACAACTAAGGCCTAATGAGTTATATTGTACCTTGTGATAGGTATACTATGTTATTTGAACATAAGGTTAAAGTAGTCAATATATGAAATTCATATTCACATATGCATTATTAATGGTTAGTTCTAAAAAATAGATAAGAGAGGTCAAAGAATTAAGTTTCAGTGAAAAATTTGTGTCTGACCAAGAAGTATCGATACGTGAAACTGAGAAGGTCGATACATATACTAAAGTATTAATATATTAAGATTACAGGTGGATACCTGATGAAGAGATCGATATCTTCATCAAAAGTATCAATACATAAAAGTAAATATATTGATACATTGTGTCAAAGGAAATTCCATAATCGAAAGTTTATGAACAGATCAATACCTAACCCAATAGAATCGATACCTAATCTAAGGGGTTGATATCTAGTCTAAAAGTATCAATACTTTTGGCTAATCTGAGCAAAATTCAAATGGTAATTTTGAAAATTTTTTTGATTTCTTAAGGATATTTTGGTCTTTTTGCCTAATTATATATATACCATGAAGGGGGAATTGATTCTCACTTATTCTTCAGTCATCTTCTTCACTCTCTCTTTATAAAAAAAAATATTTCTCTCTCTATCTCTTTAATTTCTTTACAGATTTCTTTAAATTCTCTAAGATTTCTTGCAAATTTCAATTGCCAAGTGCTTACCCATTCTTTTGTCTACAATTTGGTACAATTTTTTGCTAGAAACAGTAAGAAATAGTAAGGAAGGAAGTTAGGGTTTCGATGAATTTGGAGATTTTTCATTTAAAGGTCAATTTAGGATTTCTAAGGACTTTTATAGGTTATAGGTAAGCCTATTAAAATGTTATAAGTTTGATTTTAAGATTTTAAACATATTAAACTTTATGGTTTATTGTTCATGTGAGATTTCTATGGATTTTCGCGTAGAAAATATAGATTTGTATTAAATTGAGTTAATTAGAGTAAATTGATAATCAAATATGAGTTGGTTCTCATATAGAATGTGTATATTCTTCTTAGACAAAAATGTAAAATCGGAATAAGTCAGCCATAGAATTTCGTTATTGAAAATCGGATAAATGATCTTAGTTAATTAAGCCTTGTTAAGTGAAATGTGCCAAGATAAAGAATTTTAGTCATGTTTTCCACGAGCATTACATTTAGAACATATATGTTAAATTATTTGGAATCGTGAAATTCATTATACTACGTATGTGTGGTATTAGGCACCAAGAACACGGGAGAATGATCTAATAGGTGTGAAATCAATAGTAGGAGTGGTTATCCTCCTCTTATTGTGAGTAAATTCATACATAAATTAATATAATATATATATATATTATACATATATGTATACTTGTATACTAGACAAATGAGTTTTTCTTATTAAAAGAAAATTTGAAATGAAATTATTTATATGCTTTTCTACTTTGATATTGGGATAAAATATCTGTTTGGTTTGCTGTTGAAAAATTATTTAATATACATGTTGAAATAGTCTTAGAGGCATGATTTGATTTATATGATTATATTATTGCTTGAAAATTGATTTGATTTATACATATATATTGGTGATAAGGTTGGTAGGCTGAATATTGATATAAAGCCAGAAGCCTGTTTTTACTACAGCTACAAAGAGGTAGCCTATAGATTAGCCTTTTAAGAAGCTACATAGGTGAGTGGAGCTGCAGTGAGACTGGTATAAGGAATAAAGTCCATGGCAAGCCCATTGTGAGCCATACATGTATGTGCGATTATAAATAACCTATGGAAAGTCCTAGCGGCTTGATAGGACTATATTAAATTTAAGGGATCACGATGATAATCACTCATATCGCCAAGTGATTACTCGGGGTCAACATTAGTAAGATGTGCAATTATTTTTATAAAATGCATGTTTTACAGAAAATAAATAATTTTACCAAGCATGGAAAATAGTTTTATGTTTATAAAAATTCATGACACATGGTTTTATGTATAAAAGACTTACTAATGGTTTTGAAATTAACTCGACCAAAGTAGCGGTCGAGAAAGTATGGTCAGCCCAATTTGTTTGATTAAAACTATAAGTAGACCTGTAAACTCAAAATCATGAATTTAGAAATGTGGAAGCATGTGTGTATATATGTGTTTATTTTATTTACTCATTGAGTATATTCGTATACTCACCCTTCACCCTTTTAGCTTTTAGGTTAGATGTATTAGTAGTCACCGAGTTAGTAGTAGCTGTTGAGAGCCTTCAGCTCTCAAGGTAGGCTTTCCTTGACTCACATGTATATATGTTGTCCTACTAGATAAATGTATTTGAATTTTGTAATGTGTTTGTAAACTAAACGGTTTGTTTAAATGTTTATGTTTGTTCGACCTGAATCAAAATGATTTCCATAATGATTTTATAAATATTGTTTGTGTTATAGATGAATTGATCATGGATCACCCATTCTTTGATAATGATTCCATAGATGACAGTTACTATTTTATAAACTATTTTCAGGTTTTAGTGATCTACAGGTAAGCCTTACAGACTCTTTTGATACATTCCGGGTATGAAAGGTTATCATGAGAGTTTATAGTAATTGTTACAAATTTACCCCAGGTTTGGGGCATGACAATTCTAGTGATATCAGAGCCCTGGTTTAAAAAAGGTTTTCAAATGTTTTAAAAATATTTTGATATTTTAAGATAAATTGAACATAGTTTTGAAAATAATAATTTTTAATTATCTAATGGACATTAAGTGAGTTAAGTCATAAATTATATGTTGTTTTGAAGCATATATAATCGGCCTTCATTTTTTTATTTATTTATTTTTTTTAGTGAATATGCCTCTAATTACGGAAAAAAGAAGGGGTAGATCCTGTAGGATATCGTTACTTGAAGAAGAATTGGCATATTCCTCACATATACCCCAGATTCCTCAACCGAAACAACAAGCTCCATTTCCACAACTTGTGATGGAAATGCCAGATAATGTGCCATCGGAGATATGGATAATTTTTATGGCATATTAGAATGCCTAGAACCAGACTTTAGCTCTACTAAACAAATTCCCTTAGGTCACCCACCCAGTGAACCAATTAAGATACCCCAATGCCAGCAGTTCATATAGTCTTTACCGACTCATCTAAACCGATGTATAAATTCCAAGTTAATTAAGAAAGCTAGACAATTAGGATGTGAATATTTTTGGAAACTTCTGATACAGTTATGGCAAGTAAATGGGTTAAATTGGTATAGTATAATCTGTAGAATATGGGCATTGTAGATAAGGATAAGTTAAAGGTGGTTATACGGTTGTTGTAAGATAGTACTGCTACTTGGTGACAGAATATGTTAGCCAGATTTGGGATGCAATTGACTTGGGCTAATTTTCTAAAAAAAATTCAGAATCAGTACTATACACACTACCACATTAACCAAAAAAGACAACAGTTCTTAAATATGAAACAAATGGGTAAAACAGTGGTAGAATATAAGACTTAACTTAGAGAACTAACATAATTAGTTCCCAATTTTGTCAATGAGGAAACTCTTTGCTCCAAGTTTGAGGCAAGACTGACCTTGGACATTAGTGAGCAGATGCCAATGACCGGTACTCAAAGTTACCACGAGTTGGTATAGTTAGCACTTTGGGAAAAAAAGCTGATAGAAGAAAGGAAGGTAAGAGTAGGCTTTCAAAAAGAAAGGGTTTAAATATCTTGATGGGCCGGTCATAGAAAAAAAGCCATAGCAGTGGTTCATCTAGCAGTGCTTCTATGCCTAGTCCTGGTAATAATTCTCTTTTTTCTCCTCAAGAGTCTAAAAGATTCAGATTTAGACCAGGACTAGTTGTTTTAGGGTCTACTTCGAGTTTTCAATGAAGCAAGGAGCTAATAGACGTTCTTTTTGGAAAAAGTATCATAGTAGCTCATGTGGTTCTCCATCTACATGTTTCCATTGTAGACAAACATGTCATATTAAGAAGAATTGCCCATGTTTAGGGAAACTTGAGTTGAATAGACATTTTGCTCAAAGTTAACATCCTACACTTCCTCAACAGCGACCGCCAACTCAGACTTCTATTCTACCCAACAAGAGATTTAGTTCTGATAGTACTTCCTCAACTCTAGGTGCACAAAGAAGCTAGCCTAGGGTTTAGACCATAGTTTTTGCTTTAAATCAGGAATAGTCTCAAGTTAATCTAAATGTGATCACAAGTATGATATTGATCTTTGGTTAGCAAACATACATTCTTATTGACTCTAGATCTAATAGATCATTCATAAGTACATCATTTACACATCATGTCATCCAAGAGTTAACTCCCTAGACCAAGTATTAGTAGTACATACACCACTAAGGCAAAGATTGCTAAAAAAAATTATGTTTAAACAGTATGAGGTAATAGTGGGAGAGACTACCTTAGAGGCAGATCTTGTTCAGCTAAAGATCTAAGATTTTGATGTCATTCTTAGAATAGACTGGTTATCGCAACATCAGGCTTCAATGGATTGCTTTACCAAGCAAGTAACTCTCTAAAAGCCTAGTGAACCTATGATTGTTTCTATCGATGAACGCAATGTGCTTTCATATTGTTTAATTTCATCTTTGAAATTGAAGCGGTTAATGCAGAAAGGTTATGAAGAATTTTTGGCACATGTGGTGCATGTGTCATTCCAAGGGAAACAGCTAGAGTATACCTCTATTATGAATGAGTTTCCAGACATATTTTCTAATGAGTTGCCTGAAATACATCTGGAATGAGATTTTGACTTTGGTATAGATCTTATGCTTGGAATTGCCCTTATCTCTATTCCTTCATATCATATAGCGCTAGCAGAGCTTAAAGAGCTCAAGGTTCAAGTGCAATAATTTATTAATAAGGGTTTTATTAGACCCAGTGTTTCTCCTTGAGGCACACCTATTTTTTTCGTAAGAAAGAAAGACGATACCTTGAGATTGTGTATTGATTACTGTCAGTTGAATAAGGTGACCATTAAGAATAAATACTCATTGCCCCATATTGATGATCTCTTTGATCTATTGCAAGGAGCGACTGTACTTTCCAAGATTAACTTGAAATCTAAGTATTATCTGTTAAGAATTCGAGAGAACGATGTTTATAAGACTGCCTTCAAAGCGAGGTCTAGACATTATAAGTTCCTAGTGATGCTATTTGGGTTAGCTAATACTTTAGCAGCATTTATAGATCTCATGAATCATATCTTCCATCCTTACTTAGACAAGTTTGTGATCGTCTTCATTGACAATATTCTAGTGTACTCCATTAATAAGAGAGAACATGGTCAATACCTTATATTTGTGTTACAAATTTTAAGGGATAAAAAGTTGTATACAAAATTCTCTAAATGCTAATTTTGGCTTAAAGAATTGGTATTCTTAAGACATGTTATGTCAGGTGCTGGAATTTTTGTGGATTCACAAAAAGTTGAAGCTATAGTGCAATGGGAAAGATCGAAGAACGTCACTGAAATTCAAAGTTTTTTCGGTTTGGCTGGATACTATAGAAGGTTTGTAGAGGAAATTTCCTTGTTAGTTGCTCCACTAACTAGATTGTCGATAAAAGAAATTCAATTTAAATAGAATGAGTAGTGTGAGTAGAGTTTTCAAGCACTAAAGGATCGTCTTATTTCTGCTTCAGTTTTGATTCTTCTTATGCTAGGGTATGGCTACGTTGTATATAACGATGCATCTAAGCAAGGACTAGGATGTGTATTAATAAAGAATGGGAAAGTAATTGCTTATGCTTCTCATTATCTTAAGCAACATGAAGTTAATTACCCTAACCATGATTTAGAACTTGCGACAGTAGTTTTTGCATTGAAGATGTAGAGACATTACTTGTATGAGGAACAATGTCAAATCTTTATAGACTATAAGAGCTTGAAGTATCTTTTTACACAGTAAGAGTTGAATTTGAGATAACGAAAATGGTTCGAGTTAATCAAGGATTATAACTTGTTATCGAGTACCATCTAAGGAAAGCTAATATAGTTTTTTATAATGAGAGAAATTGATGATATCAAACATAAATATATGATAAGTTTTTTATAATGACTAAATTAAATATGTTCTAAATTAATCTCAAAATCTTAAGTAAATATGCTTGAGTTTATTCCTTAACAAATCTCTATTTAAGTGTATTAAAAAGCAAATAGATCGATACTTAAAGACAAACAGATCGATGTGGGAGGAAACGGATCGATACAAGTTCAATAACAGATCGATACATCAAAGAAAATCGATACAAAGAAATGAGGATATCGATATTTGCTGAGATAGTGGCTTCAGATGAAATCACCAATACAACTAGATTGATACATGGTCTTCAAGAGAGTTACAAAATAATTACAGAGGTAACCAGATCGATAAATGAATTTCAACAAATCGATACATGATCTTCACAAAGAGTTGAAAAATAATTACGGAGCAAACCAGATCGATATCCAACAAAAACAAATTAATATACTAAAACCCAAAAATACTTCCAATACAAATATATCGATATCTAGAGAAGTGAAGATCGATAGTCGGAGTGCAAATCATACTATTCACTTAAAGAGATCAATACATGAAGAAATTGATTAATACTTCTGCAGCATTAATGGCGAACATTAAATGCACCAAATCAAGCTATTGGACATGGGTAGCTTCACAAAACTAATAGATATAAATAGAAAATATACAGTGAAGTTTTAGAGCATAATTACTAGCAATCAATATCAACGAGAAATCATTGAACAGCACTGAGATACAAAAACACTGAACTTTCTCTCTCTACTGTAACTCTTTCAAATCTTGTGTGATAGAAATTTTTCTTGTGAAAATCTTATTAAAATATTCACTCTAGTGTAAGAGCAAAAATTAAAAATATATTTGAATTTTAGTTTTGGATAATTCTTTACCCGTACCAAAGAAAATTTTTGTGGTTACTCTTTATCCGTATAAAAGAGTGTAAAGTTTCCCTTTACCTTAGAATGAGTGTACTGAGTTACTTTTGTCCCATCAAAGTAAGAAATTAGTGGAAGCTTAGTGAAAGTCTCTTGCATCCGAGAGAGTAGATGTATGACAAGATTCATCGAACTACTATAAAACTATGTTTGTATTCCTTTCTCTAACTACTATTTCATTACTGCACTATATTATATATTATTTTATTTTCTAAATTTTAAAAACCCAATTCACCCTCCTCTTGGGTATTGCTAACTAGGCCAATAGCAGATGTTTTGAGTAGAATATCTTATGTTACATTAGCATTTTTTCAAGCATCTTACATGCTTTTGTTGGTAAAATTGAAGGCCTTGGGTGTAGCTTTACGTTGAGATGATGCCGAAGCTTTGGTGGATAATTTTGTTGTGAGACCTACATTGGTGGATCAAATCAAGGAAAAGCATATACAAGATAGTAGCATAGCCAAGATATGTCAAGATATAATTAACGAAAAAGAAGATGACTTCTACCTCACTATAGAAAGTGCATTAACGTTTGCGTGCCTGATTGTTAGTGAGTTGAGAAAGGCCATTATGAAATAGGCGGATTATTTTGCTTTTGCTATGCATCCTGGTAATATGAAAATGTACCGAACCATTAGAGATAGTTATTGGTGGTCAGGTATGAATAGAGACATAGCTGAATATATTGTAAAATGTTTAATGTGTCAACAGATTAATGCAAAGTATCAGAAACCAGTAAGAACTTTGCAACCTTTACACATACCAGAATAAAAATGAGAGCATATTATCAAGAATTTTATGGTTGGTTTACCCTGTACTTCGACTGAACATAATGTTATATGGGTTATAGTGGATTGTCTAACAAAGTCGGTGCACTTTTTGCCAATTTGTATCAAGTACTCTTTGGAAAAGTTAATAAGACTTTATATAGTAGAGATTGTAAGATTACATGGGGTACTCATCACCATAGTGTCAGATAGAGATCCTCATTTCACATCTCAATTTTGGCCGAAAATTTAGAAAGCCATGGGTACTACTTTAAACTTTAGTTTTATATTTCATCGTCAAACTGATGGTCAATCAAAGAGGACTATTTAGATTTTAAAAGATATATTGTAGGCACGTGTTATAGAATTACAAGGTAGCTTGAATATGCAAATACCTTTGATTGAATTTGCATATAATAACATACTATAACAAATTTGACAATTAGTGACGAATATACGTGTGACATATTTTTTTGATCACAAATAGAAGACATAACATAACGAAATCATTAATTTATCACTCATTTTTATGGTTTAAGTATTTTACGTGATGATATTCTATTTGGTCACATGATAATGTCACAAAAAATTTGGCTCCAACATTTCCCACCAAAATTAGATGAAGAGAAATATTTTTAATGACAACTTAAATATTAGTTAACGATAATATTATCTCATTAACTTTAAATGTATTCTGTGATGAATTCTAGAACGTCTTGCTTTTTATACCTCGTTGGATAAGATGTCACTAATGTTAATATATACACTAATGACAATTCTGATTTTGTCATATATCTTATAACACAATTGATGACGTGTACCACCATCACTAAAATATAAGTATTAATGATATTTTATTTATCATCACAAATAGTATATTAATATATGACAATATTAAGTAATGTCATAATTTATTAATTAATTTAATAACATTACTCGTCCGTCACTGATTAAATTAAATTAATGTATAATTATAGGAGATGATAGTTAGCTGTCACCTATATATAACATCATTGGTGATGTATATCGTCATCACCAAAATATAAGTATTAATGATATTATATTTATCATCACAAATAGTATGTCAATGTATGACAATATTAAATATTGTCATAATAAATTAATTAATTTAATGACATTAATCATCCGTCACGAATAATTATAAGAAACGATATTTAGTTGTAATTTATGTATAACATCATTGGTGACGTACATTACCATCACCAAAATATAAGTATTAATGATATTATATTTATCGTCACAAATATTATAAAAATATATGACATAATTAGTGATGATATATAATTGTCACCTATGTATAAAACATAAATGGTGACGCTAAATAACATCATTAAATTAGAAAATAATATATATATTAAGTTAAATATATAATAATTTAATTTTCATCATTACTAATATAATGCAGCTACTGAATTATTCACTTTAATATGTCATCATCTTTTGATTTCTTATGATTATTAAAAGATATATATATATATATATATTACTTACAAGTTTTATAATTCTAATTTCTAGATGAAAATTCTTATTTGATTAAGAAAAAAACATAAACATATTAACCGATTAACACTCTAGTTAATGCAATTATGCCTTTAAAATTCGTAGAAAACAGAAACATGTTAACTAGTTAACACTCAATAAGAGGAAAAATAAGAAGAAAACAGAAGCATGTTGCAAAGATAAAAAAAATAATTACCTTGACTAGTTTAGTTCTTCCCAACTAACAAACAGATACACAAACAAATACAAGACATTATTTATATAGGAAAAATGCATAACAAACTGTAATGTTGCAAAAATGAGAAGAAAAAGTCATAACAACAATAAAAATCCAACATCTAGTAAAACTTAGAATCTATATCACTATTATAATCATCATCATTACACTGAAATTTCTCATCATCATTATCTTCAAGACCTTCTTGACCTTCTTGATCAAAGTCTTCTATGGAAGTATCATTGGTTGATTTCTTACTCTGATCTACAAAATTAGAATGAATAATCTCTGGAACAACATCATCTCGATGGAGTGGTCCTTATTCAAAATCATTAACATGGATAGACCTGCCACTTTCATCAGCTTTAATTTCTTGATCTTTGTTATCCCCTATATCAAACATTTTAAAATTTTTCTCTTGTTCAATTTTTGGAACATCATACAAATACCTATGATTAAATTTTTGTACTACTCTCCAATTTATTCCTAAATGTCATCCAAGTAAAAAACTTACTTTGCTTAAGTTGCTAATATGAAAGGGTCATTCTTGTACCAACATTTGTTAACATTAATGCTAACTAAGTTACCATCTATAAGAATTCTTCTCCTCTTACTATCAAGATCAAACCACTCATACTTAAACATAACTATTTGGCAATTTTTTATATAATCAAATTTAATAATATTAGTTAGGATACCATAAAAGTCAAGTTGCTCATCTTTATGACTTCCTTCAACTATGACACCACTATTTTGACTACTCAAATGAAAGTCTCGTTCCTTTATATGGAACCTAACCCCATGAACAATGTATCCTGTATGCTCTCTAACATGTCTATCAGGACCACAAGCTAATAAAAATAACTCATCTAACACTTGTTGTAAACCTTGATTTCACAATAATGTCACCTACCATTTAAAAAAATATCAATATTAGTAAAATTATTTGTCAACATTTTTTGTAATTAATTTCAAAACTATACTTACATGTCTTTTAAGCTATAGGGGAAACTGTTCTTTATGCCTTTCTTCGATAGATAATGTACTTTGTAGCCCCAGCTCCATTTTATCTTTTCTACAATTAAAGGTCAAAAAAATTATACTATTTATTTGTGCATTGAATAATTCAAATATGATTAAGCAAAAAACTTACGTTAAAAATGGATCAACAAATTCAAAAATGCTCAATATATTAAATCATCTGAAACTTTGCTTTGGTAATATCTCATATTTTGATGCACTAAAAAGGTGAAGACTTTTTGAAAAAATACTTAATTCCTGACCAATTATTTCCTTGCCTCCATCATAGTTTCTCTTTCTCAATTAAATTTAGTATTAATCCCAAAAAGATACATAGAACTAAATGTTAAGCATTCATTAGCAATATATAACTTTGCAATGCATCCTTCTGGACTTGCTTTATTTTGCACGTATGCCTTAAGTTTCACCAAGAACCTAACAATGAACAAAATAACTTAATTAGACTTTTTACTTAATTTGTATTAAATTAAAAAAATTTAGTTTAGTATTAAAAATATAACCTTTCAATAAGATACATCCATCGGTAATGCACAAGTCCTCCAAGCATGGTCTCACATGGTAAATGTATAGCCAAGTGCACTATTGCATCAAAAAATGCTAGAGGGAATATTTTCTCAAGCATACACAAAATAATGACAATATCAACTTGTAATTCCCCCAAATCTTTTCTCTTCAATGTCTTACAACATAATCACTTGAAGTAATTACCTAACTCATCCAATACTTGAAAGACATCTTTTAGTACAAACTTTCAAATGGTAACCAGAAGTAGTCTCTATAAAATAATATGGCAATCATGACACTTCAATTCTGAAACCTTACCATCATTAGAATTCGCACATCGTGAGATAATCGAAGCATACCCATCGCAAACTTCAGTGATTTCAAAAAATCACAAAATTCCTTTATTTCATCATTTGATAAGGTGTAGGATGCATGAGGCATCAAGTAAGAACCATCTGACAATTTTTGCAAGTACAGTTCTTTCTTTAAATTTATATCTTCTATATCTAATCTTGCAGTTACTGTATCCTTTGTCTTCCCTTTAATGTTTAATAATGTGCCTAAAACATTATCACAAATGTTTTTCTCAATATGCATGACATCAAGATTGTACCATAATTTCAATGTTTCTCAATAAGGCAACTAAAAAAAAGATATTATTTTTAGTCCAATTTAACTCTACAGGGATTCATTTTCTCCTTCTATTATTCAGATGCTTTTCGAATTTAATGTCTTTCAAAACCTCTAATTAATGTAATAGGTTAGTCTCAGATAGCTCCATAGGCTTTGACCTATTTTTTGTCTTACTATTAAACAATCTGCTTCTTCACCAAACATGGTCTTGAGGTAGAAAATGACAGTGATACATGTAATAGATCTAGTTTCTTAACTTTTGATGGGGAGTTTCATCATTACATACTGGACATGCCAAATATCCTTTTATTCTCCAACTAGACAAGTCCACATAAGTTAGAAAGTTATTTATAGTCCATAGAATTGTAGCATGCATTTGAAGATATTCCTTTTTAGAAGCATCATAAGTTCACACCCCATTTTCCCACAAATCTTTCAACTCATATATCAATAGCCTTAAATAGATATCAATATCTTTTCCTGGAGAGTTTTTTCTAAGAATAAGTAAAGACATCATCATAAATGGCTCTTTCATACATTTCCAAGGTGGAAAGTTATATGGCATAACCATAATGGGCCACATGCTGTAGGTAGAGCTCTTGATCCCAAAAGATTAAACTTATCAGTTGCTAATCCAACCTCACATTGTGTGAATCATGAAAGAACCATTCATTCTCCTTATCAAATGCTTTCCAAGCATCTCTATCAGCCAGGTGCCTTAGCGTATCATCCTCCATATGTTTCTTTTCATGCCACCGCATATCCTTATCTGTCTTCTTAGACATAAACAATCTTTGTAGTCTCGACTTTAAAGGAAAATAACGCTAGACTTTCCAAGGAACTTTCTTATCGTCATACTTCCATCTTGACATGCCACATATAAGACAACTTTTTCTATCTTTGAACTATCCCCAAAACAAAGCACAATCAAATTTACATGCATGAATTGGCACATAATTAAGACCAAAGTCTCTTAAAATTTTTGTTGCCTCATAATAAGATACAGTAATTGTATTAGTGGGGAAAGCCTCCTTCAATATCCCTAGTATCGTATCTATTGCCTTGTTACTCATTTAGCTATACACCTTTGCATACAACAATTTCACAATAAATGACAATGTAGACATATTTGTGTATTTGAGTAATAAACCACATTATGCTTGATTCAACAGTTTGCTAAATTTTTTAGTTTCTTTCTCATTCGAAAAACAACTCAAATTAACACCATGCTCTATTTCGCTTTCTTCTAATCTAGGAAATATATATTGTAATACATCATTAATTCCATCATCCATTAGGCTTTCAATATCCAAACGACAATTACTAGTATTACCACTACACTAATTCCTCGAATTTGGAAATGTAAAATTAAAGTGCTCACCATGATAAGTCCACTCGATATAGCTCTCTAAGATACCATTCAAAAGCAAATGATCTTATACTTCATCTTAGCATCTAGTAAACACATTCAAGCAATCTCAACAAGGACATCGGATTTTAGATTTTTCTCCTATATTGTCACGTATGAATTTCATAAAAGATGACACTCTTACTACTTGTCAAAATATTTACTCTCCATCATCCAACTTTTATCGATCAGTTTGTATCTAAAAAATGAAACGACATTATGTAAATTGAAGTATAAAGATAATAAATAACATAATGCAATTATGTTAATGTCTTAAAGTCTAAGCCACATGCCAACAAGACATAAATTTATTTTTTAAGAATTGTGGTAATTGGTTAATAAGATCATACCCATCTTGTTGAATGATAATAAATACTAATACATTTATTCTAACAAAAATTACTCCTTTTTTAATTATATGATCCAAGGGTGATAATCAAGAGATGCAATAGCTATATTCTTGTCTTAATATTACCTAAATTCCTGCATTCACATCCACGACCATCTATCCACAGAATATGAAAGCATAGAATAACGCAACACAAAAGGCAGCAAATAATATGTTACACACTTATTGATGGTTCAAGGTCTCCAATCATATTATTTTAATTTATTTGAATTCATTACTTCAATTTAATCAAATCCATACAACTTAAAATTAAAAAAAAAAAAAAAAAAAAAAGAAGGGTTTCTAGAAACTTAGAAAATAAACATATAATTAACAATAAGAAAACAGTGGCAAATTAATGGTATTTGCTACTATTATAACTGAATTTATTTCTATACAACAATTACAATTGATAAACATGTAAAAATCTCTCATGAAAACCAAAAAATGGGCACAATTGTCAATCAATTACTGCCGAAGAGCAAAGATGGATAAGGATAGTTGGCTATTATGTTAGGAAACTGTTAACTTCTGTCTACAGAAATCCTACAGGACAGAGGAGACATCATTTTTCCAATATCATTGATAGTTGGCAATTATATCTCCATTAAAGTTGCTTTAAGGCAGAGGTGTTCAATTCAGCCCATCGTTTTACTCAAGAATAATAGGATTAATAAGAATAGAGAGAACTTAAGCATAAACTTAGAACCCATCACACGTTCAATAATTTGCTGCCACCTGAAAGTTTAACCAGTAGATCATACCCGTCCAAATATATAATTTATATTAACCATGTTTATAACATAAGTTAGTGGCAAGGAACTAATTTTGGCACTTGGGAAGAAGTCACAAGCAAATAGGCAGAGGAACATATGAAATAGTTGCCTCCATCTTAACGTTCCCATCCAGCTTGCAATAAAGAAATTAATGGAAAGGAGAGAAGATAACAAAGAAACAGAAAAGTACCTTGATGTCAATATCAGTCAATTTATCCAAAATGGGAGAATCTGCCAAATCATTTACAGGTAATATACGAATTTGTTTGCCTGCAAAAATAAACATTCTAAGGCAACTGTGAAAAATTGTCAACAATCTTGATAGAATAAACTAACTCTCACTCATTTTTGCAACCGGTGATTTTAGTTATAGTATAATCCAACATAGTCTAAAATGCATTAAGAAGAAGGGAATTTTGAAATGCATATGGCTGCAAAAATGTCACTCAAGCTTTCTAGCAAACTCATTATGATTAGAATTTTGGAGTGCTTTATCTATTCTAATCTATATATATATATATATATATATATATTCTGTGTACAAGAAGCAGCTATGGAAAGAAAGCAAACTTCATACCCCATGAAACCCATGAAACTGAAGCCCATGAAACCCAGCCAGTAACATTTACCCAAAAAATATAAAAAAAAAAACATAAAATCATACCCATAAAGCCAATGAATTATACCTAAAGTCAAAGAGAGGAGAGAGGTAGGAGACTAGAGATGAGTGAGTTGAGGAGCAACTGAGCTAAGGGCAGTGACTGGAGCTAAGGGCAATAAGCTGAGATGAAAAGGCAAAAGACAAAGAGGATCCAGGGACAAAGGCGAAGGGATTTGCAAGGTATAGTGGGTTAATAAGGTTGGGTCATAAACTAAATTGGTTAATTAATATATAACTCTTGAATTTATTAATTAAATTTATTAATTATTATTTTATTGGTAAGTAATATATAGTTTAATGTATTAAATTAAACTATATATTAGTACTTATTAAATTAATTAAATTTGTTAGAACTTATTAATAAAAATAAAGTTTGCAATAATTTCAAGCTACGAGAAACAGTTTTAGATTAACAACACAAAAAAAAAAAAGAAAAAAAGAACTAACAACAATAATTAGCCAAAGAACTCTACCCATAACACAAATAAATAGTACAAAGTCGTTGCCAATTTTTCTCTAAATTTCCTATCCCCGAATCCCACAAATAAACAATACAAAGTTTCATTCCTAGTTCCATAAAGGTTTTGAACATCCTCCTCAAATCCCACCCATCACACCATTAACAAAGCTTGAAAAACATTGCACAATTACACTCTGAATTGTTATTACTAATCTATAATTTATAAGTAACACATTAATAAGTAAATAGTTACTAGATACTCTATACTTGAATGTAACACATTAATTCATATTATTAAGTAACACATTAATATATATATATATGACTATTTAATATATAGTTTAATGAGTTAAATTAAACTAATATATAGTTATTAACTTATTATAACTTATAAGTATAGATGGTCTCATGTGTTATTTTCTGAATTGTCATTACTAATCTATAATTTAGAAGTAACACATTAATAAGTAAATAGTTTACTAAATACTCTATACTCGAATATAACAAATTAATTCATATTACTAAGTAACACATTAATATATATGACTATTTAATATATAGTTTAATGAGTCAAATTAAACTAATATATAGTTATTAACTTATTATAACTTATAAGTATAGATGGTTTCATGTGTTATTTTCTGAATTGTCAAAGCTAATCTATAATTTATAAGTAACACATTAATAAGTAAATAGTTTACTAATTACTCTATACTTGAATATAAAACATTAATTCATATTACCAAGTAACACATTCATATATATGACTATTTAATATATAGTTTAATGAGTCAAATTAAACTAATGTATAATTATTAACTTATTATAACTTATAAGTATAAATGGTCCCATGTGTTATAAGTATAAGTCAAATTAAACTAATATATAATTATTAACTTATTATTAATATGTCTCAAGTTTAGTCAGCTAATGTTTACTCATATACTCAAGGAACTGATATACAATCAAATGCTCATGAAGGTCAGTCAGCTGATGTTCAATCAAATGATCAAGGTCAATCACCTAATAGGATTCAATCAAATAAAGTTTATGGAAAAGAAGAATGGATAAATGATTTGATAATATTTCTGATATTGTTGAACATTGATGTAGCTTCTTTCCCCCCTAAAAGGGTGTGAGGTTCAACATAGGGGCTAGGACTTAAAAACTCATAAAAGGAAATAATAATATGGTAATAGATATACCAACAAGTAAGGGTAAGCCTATTCATGAAATTTAATTAGCTAAGTTATCTCAGAAATTGGAGTCATTTCTCGACAATTCTTCCCAGTGCCAACAAAATTGAGAGTTTTGAATGATGAAGACAAGCTCTATATATTGAAAAGACTTAATGTAAGTGAGAAGTATTAATTATGATTTTTTATATATATAGTTATGATACATTATATCCACTTTCATTTTTTTTTTTAGACAAAGTTTCAAATGAAATTGGATAAAGATTATGTCAAGAACTCTGTCATGTCCATTGTGTCAAAATTATCTAGAAACCATCGCTATAGGCTCCACAAGTACTATAAAGGTTTTGAGAATTATGAACTAGCACACCAAACTAACCGTCTTAAGTTTCAATTGACTCAAGAAAATTGGGAAAGCCTTTGTAATTTGTTCAAATATATTAATTATCAGGTCTAATTTCTTATTTATATACTAATTCTTATTTTTAATTATACTTAGACTATGTAACCTGTTTTTAAGCTATATTTTTAATTATACTTACACCATGTGACTTGTATATATTTATGAAGAGGAGATGCGAAACCAATCAAAGAGTTCAACAAAGAGTCAAGTTTACTCATAACCAAAGATCAAGGGCATTTGTTATAAGTCAATATGCCATGATAGATTTTTATATTTCCATATACTATTAAACTTGATATATCTTTTTAAATGCTTTTAGATGATAATATTTATTGTATTTACAACTATGTACCGTAAAGATGATCAAGAACCTAATAGGATAGAATTTTTTAAGGCGACTCATTGCTCAGAGAGTAAAGGATGGTCAGCTCCTGAGGTTCAAACAGCCAAAGTAAGATTTTTCAAAATAACATTTAATCATAATTTTTTTGGCATAATTCTTTTAGTTAATAATAATTTTTATCTAATTTTTAGAAAAGAATGGAGTTATTGTTAATTCCTGTTGAAGATGGAATGGAATCTAAGAGTATTGATGTCATCATGGATGAAGTGCCTAATACTAGGTCCGAGTACATTAAAGGGCTTGGATATGGACCTAAACCTATTGAGAAAATTTCAATTGCATGTGTTGTTGAGTTAAAAGAAACTCTTATACTAACACAAGATAAACTTCATAATATAAGTCAAATTATGACCCAAACTTCAATAGTTGTTGGAATCTAAGTGTCCATTCTTCAATTTTTAGGTATAAATTTTATTATTTTTTATTTTTTATTTTTTATTTTTTATTGTTTTATTTTTAATATATTGTTGTTCTACGTATTTTCATTTTGGAGAATAATTTTTGTATGATAATGATATTATAGTTCTATATTAAAGTGTTTATAGTAAAATAGTATACATTATGAACCATGTAAATTTGTTAAATTTTTTTATTTGTTGGCGAAAGAATGCTGTATATCTAAGTTTAAGATGAAAATTAAATTTATTTATCTTAGGTTCAAGTGAGACAAGCTTCCCCTCAGTAGAAACAACATCAACACAGGATTTGGCATCAGAAAAACTCATGTGGCAAGCTTATTATAGTTATTTTAATACTTATTATTTGAAGACTTTTAGTTGTTTATGCCATTGGGATATTTTATAATTGTCAAGTTTGCTAGTCCATTACATTACTTTAGATTATAATTACTTGCATGCAGGATATTTTTTTTACTAGATAAGGATTATAATGTTGATTTACTTTATTTATACTATGTTCAAATAATTTGTCATAATGCAATATTATTTACATAGAATTTGTATCTAAAATATCACAAATGTAAAATGTGATACATTTTTAAAATGTCATAAATATAAAATGTGATTTACCGTTTTTTATGCTCCATTTAATACATTTAAAAAATATCACAAATATAAAATGTATCACAAAAAAGCATAAATATTTTTCGGATAATATAATCTTCGTCACATATGATGATACAATAGTCAATTAATTGTGACATTATAGCAATTAATTTATGAAATAATTTTTAATCAACTATATATATACCACAAAATATTCTTTTCTTGTAACAATCCTAATTTCATCATTTTTTAATCACCAATTATCATTTTTTGTGTAACGATCTTATTTTCGTTATTCTTAATTGATCAACAATTTCACTGTCATAAAATTTCATGAATTGTTTAAATGTTCAATAAAGGTAGATTGTAATGAGAGTCTTCCGAATTTGGAGGCGTAATACATGGGTATTTACCTTTCTACCCTTAAGTATCTTTTGAGATCATTATAACTCTTCGACAAGGAAGGTGTTGCTTATGATTATTTGCATTTCTTCCCTTTAAAATATTTTTAGATTACCTACATCCTCGGTAAGGAAGGTGTTGCTCACAGGTACTTACCTTTCTACTTTTAAGTACTGTTGAGATTATCTTGCCTCTTCGGTAAAGAAGATTGCTACTCATGGGTATTTCCTTTCTACCCTTGAGCTCTTTTTAAGATCATCATGCATTCTTGGTAGAGAAGATATTATTCACGAGTATTTGCCTTTATAACCATGAGCGTTTTCTAAGATCATCCTACCTATTTGACAAGGAAGATGTTACTTACAAAATTTGTGTCAAATGCCTCCAATAAACATTAGTAGCTCATTTATTAATTTCAAATGTTCCTTCTTAAATAAGCATATAGATCAGGACAGAGAAACATAATGTTGAAGAGAGAAGTTCCCAAAATCAACAAAGACACTCTGACTAACTGAAGTGCGATTAGTCCAAAAAAAAATGCATTATCTTCAACAACATGTATTGAAGCATCTTCACAAAAATCTCAACATCCCCTTGGAAAAGAATATCTCTATTCATCATAGGTTGGACTTCTTTCATACATTCACTAGATGTATCTATATTTTCACGCTTGGATAAAGGATTGGTAACACCCACTTCCTCTTCCTTATTGAATGTTCTAACTGGTTGAGGGTAGATTTTGTTAAGTTCCTTCCAATCATATCAGCTCCTTAATCCATCATGGTCACTAATGTTAGTTATTAACTGATAGCCATCTTTGCTTAGTGTTTCTTTACCAGAAAACTTCATACCAATTTCCTCACTTATCTCACATTGTTTCATGTCCATGTTTATTAAAATGATGTAACTTAGAGATTTCTACATTTCAGCATACCTAAATTTCTTTTGCCTTCTTTGTACAACTCTTTCAACTTATCATATCGTCCAATGATATCGAACACAGTTCACACTTGAAGAGTTTCTCTCATGGGAGACATGAATATCATTGAGTTTGAAAGTTTAGTAGGAGAAGCGATTTGGTCAATAGATTTTTATATTGGAGCATTCCTTAGTTTTCCCTCTTATGGTAAAGTATTAGATCTCAGCTCCTTGCTTTCGGGAATTTTGTTTGCATTCTCGAAACCATTTCATCCTTGCTCTTTGATTTCCTTCAAGTACATTTGTTCCGCCATTGGCTTTTAAAGCAAAACTCGAGCATTTATAAACCAATTAGAAACCTTATTGATTATATGTCTATATCCAATAGAGATAAATATGTAATTGTATATTATTATATTAATTAATAAAATTGATAATTTATTTATAAATTTTGTCTATATTGCCTACTTATATATAAAATCCTTAGAATGACAATAAGATGAATTAACTTAAGTTTAATTTATGAGATCCAGTCATTCTTAAATACTCTCAATCGTAGGATTATCAACATTAAGACATTGATAAATCCATATTAGATCAACTTATGTTATGTTAGCTTCTTTGGAAAAGAAAGATAATTGATCTCATAAGCTATTAGTGAAGATGTTCACTTAGTTTAATAAATGGATGCTTATTGGAGAACAAGTACATCTAACCCACTTCAGACCCATATAAAGTGTTATCCATGTGTTTATAGGATTTCTCTAAGTTACGATGGTATGACTCATCCTTAGACTTAAGCTATCCATGGTACCTTTTATATGGATTATATATGTTTTAACATTACATCTATGCCATTCATAGCGAGATTGCTCATAGGGTAATGATTGGGCAATATGAAAAGCACGCGAATAAAGGTTATGAAAGATCAATAAAGAATTCACAACTTTGGATAACATAAAGTAGATATTCCAAGGTAGCGCCAATTTAACATAAGTGATAATATAAAACAACGGCCATGACAAATTATAAAAGGAGTTTCAGAGACTTTAACATTATATTATTAGTTTTAGTCAAAAGTTTCAATAATCATAATTTAATAAAGTAGATATTTCCCTTACACTAAAATTTTTGGTGGCCTATGTATCATACAATAATCATATACGGAATAGGTTTTTATTAAATTTAGTATTCTTTCTCAATTGGAGGTCATAATGCATTGGTAGATGTCAGTCTTGATCTATAAAAATTAGTTTCTTAATTAAGGAGTTAATTGAAATTAAATTAATTAAATTAATTTATTTAGACTTCAGAAATCTGTAAGTAATCTCAATTACCAACATAAGAAATAATCTAATGGATTACATACTAAATGGTATTGAGGAATTAAGATTAAATTATGTAGATAAATGATTAATGAATTAATTGTTAAGTTTATAATTTTTAAAGGTTTATTTGAAAACTATTAAGGTTAAATTATAATTATAGAAAGTATTTGTATTTAATTATAATTTTCTTCATTTGATTATGATAATATTATTTAATTAAATAGTATTTAATTTTAAAAAAAAATTACTAATAAGATTAAAAATCTATTTAGTAAAAGAATTTAAAAAGTCAATGCATGAAACCTATATATAAACTCCCTTTTTGGCTTAAAAAAACATTTAATGAAAATAAGAATAAAAAAGTCAATTTTCTTTAAAAATTGAGAAAAAATTTGTCTTAGCAAAAAATTCTCAAAATCCTAATTTGTCTCTTTTGAAAAACTAGCATTTAAAAAAAAGACACTTTACATAATTGAGATTTAGTGAAATTTTAAAACTCTAATTCTCTATCTTATATAGATTACCATTAGAAACCACATACTTGGATGGTTGATCTAGAAAAAAAAGTACTCATGTAATTTCTGTATTTAGACCATAATATTTGCTTTCATTATTAGATTACCACGATTGAAAATGATCTAAAAAGAAAACTCAAAGATCTGTAACTTGTATTTCACGAAAAAATCTAAATTTAGTTGTCTTAAAGGTCAAATATTGAAAGTTATATATCTGCAGAAAATTCAAAAAATAATTATTTTAACTCTATTAGTAGTGAAGACTTAAGATAAGAACTTAATTTTTTTTAATTTTATATTGATATTATAAAGTATGACAAATAATATGATCTTAGTATGAGAATTAATAAATATTTAATTAATATAATTAATTAAAATAAAATTTAAATTTTCCCTACATATGGTATGCTTTATTTCCAACATAACTAGCTCTAGGTAAACCTTGTTTGTTTTGCAAGCATGTGTTTATCTAACTCTTTAGGATATGCGTGAAAGAAATGCTCGAAGAAACAAACTCAGATGATGGTAATAGACATGTAATCCTCTTTGAGGTCTCTATGCATGATGGTGATTCTCAGTTGTTGAAATGCTCTTTGTTGTATGTGATGATCAACATACCTTAGTCTTTAGCTCTCAGACTTTGCTTCTAAGCAATCATCTTTCCCTTAATTTCTTACCAGTTGCTTTAATTTGTGGAGAGATTGCATCTTTGAGGCAACAAAGTTGATTGAGATTACCTAAAAGGCAAGTACAGTGTACGAATTTTCTGAATCAAAACCTGGTACCTGCTCGAATACAAAAACTTCTAATTGGATTTGATGGTGATATTGCTTGTATCGTTGCTCAACCTCCTCTAGAATACTAGCAAGTTTTCCCTTCTTTATTTGAAGCTTCTGTTTTTGCTTCAACTCTTGATGCATGTCGCTTTACAACTTCATACATAACTCAAATTTTCGTGTTTGTCGCTTCCAAATTATCATTGTGTCCTTCAAAGCTTCATATTCAAGCTTGTACTTCCTGAATGTGATATTAGAAATTTTTTTAAGCTTCTCTTTGGCATTCTCAACATCTAGGTGTTGAAACATTGCGCTCAATTTTTCTGTTTATTCTTTTATCGACATAAATGGATTTGCCGGCGATAGATCTTCAGTCACAACCTTATCCTCTATCTCGTCTTCCTCTGCTCATGCTTGAGTAAGTTTGGACACCAGGTGAAGACAATTTACTACTGGACCTGCTAAACATTGTTGTCTCAAAGTGCATCCTTTCGATAGCCTTTTCAATGTTCTCCAATATTTTTACTACCCCCTCCAATTGTCTTTTTTAGTACTGCCAATAGAGAAGAATCATCAAAGATTTCTAGGAATTCTAGCGTTGACCCACCAGCAGGCACATCAGACGTGGGTTTCTTCGTCATGGAAGAGGAAATGCCACCAACTTGCTTAAGTTCCTCATTTTTGGTAGGAAACTTGTAAGAAACAAGAAACTCATTAGATAGTCTCTCATACTCTTTGACAAAAAATCCCTTGTACCCCTCAAGCTTCTTTTTCTCCTCTACTAACATAGCTAAGGCTCTCGTTTAAGCTGGCATTTTCAACCTGTAAAGCGGCCAACAGTTCTTTACAGTTAGCCTAGCCAACTCCATATATATTTTCTCAATATCAAAGGAAAGTGTTTCCCTCTTTTTTTTTATTTTTTTTTTTTTCTTAACTTACTTCATCTCATTTGTAACTAAAGCAAGGCTCCCTTTCAATTCAGTTGTTTCGTCCTGTAGAGTAGCCGCTAATGGGTAAAGAAGAGAAAAGATAGAAGAAACTTATTGGATTTAATGTTAAAGTCATCTATCAACCGAAAAGAATTGAGTTTCTCTCTATTCTCTTATTTATTTTTCCATTGAAACGTTGAACTTAATCATGCTAATTTTATTTTATTATATTATAAACTAAGTTTTATATTATATAGCTATGATGTAGTCAAATTAAAATATTTTGATATTTACCTACTTGAATTAATTGAAGTTTTTAATTATTGGTTGAGTGTTCTTTATTGTTTTTAAGGCTTCTAAATAATTGGCCATTATTTAGATGTTTTGATTGCATATTGATTCCCTAAAAAAAGATATTTATGCTTGTGATGAATGCCATTAGTTCTATATAAGATAAAAATATACTTGCATTAGAAATATACTTGCATGTTTAGTGTAATCAATGCATTGATTCCATGGATTTAATTAATCTTTTGTTATCCTAATTTACATAGGAATATAGTAATTAATAGATTGAAGATATTTTCATTATAACCCTTAAAAAAAAAGCTAATGAATATTTTTAAGATTCTTTATTATCAGCTATAATATTAACTTCAGATAATAAGATTAGGTAGAATCTATTCAAATTGATTTATGTGAAATCATACGCCTTAGAGCTCTCATTTTCATTGATTTTATCTTTATATTTTCTGTACTTTAATTCATTAAGATAAAATTAAAGATAATTTGTAATGCCCCAAAATTTAAATTAAGGGCATTTTAGTCATTTTATACACTAGAGGTAATTTAATCATTTTATAAATTATGTCAGGGTAATGAAAACCGAGTAAATAACTTTGTATTAATGTTTACTTAGTTATTATGAGTGATTTGATAACAATTTACTAAGTTTAGAAAAATTTCTTAAAACTCTATTCGTCCACCCGACCTTAAAACGAAAATTGGTGTTAATAAAAAATTTCGATTGATAAAAGGTTTATTTTTACGGAAAGAAGACTTGATAAAGATCGATATGAATTAAATTTGAGTCAAATTCGAGGTCAGATGAGAGAGAATTGAAATCTAGAGTATAGAAAATTTCTAAATAACATATTTACCCTTATTATTGAATTTCTTCTTATTTTTTTCAAGGGCAAAATGGTCATTTTAGTAAATTTTAATTTTAATTAAAATTGCCTGAGAATCAAACCCAGGCCATCTTCTTCCTCCTCGTCCAGTAACTCCATTTCCACATTCATTTTTAATTTTTTTTTACAACTCTTTCAAATTACTCCAATTTCAACCGATTAAAGTTTCGTTTCTTACTACAAATCACATCTACACGATACAATCTACACTTTAGGAGCTTCGTTTGGGCGATTCAGTTAATGATTGAGTTGAAAAAAGAATAATATTACTATTTACAAATTGAAAATTTTTGAAATTACTTGCAATCCGAATGTCTTAGGGCTAAATTGACCCCTCGGTATGGTTCCTAACTTCGTTATTGTCGTTTTTATGCATTTTTCGATAATTCACTGTTCATAAACGGGGGTTACTGTTCATACTAGAAATTACTATTCGTGCCGAAAAATACTGTTCATCCCAGACAATTTTTATAGATTATACTTGTTTTAGGCTAGAATTAAACCGATTAGTTATTAAATTAAGTGAAATTAAATTTTGTCAAAAAATATAAATAGTGACTGCATCGTTGCGTTGAATTTAGATTTTGAAATAATGTGTTATTATACAAAATTAGTTAGTAAGAGTGAATTAAGTATAATCGATAACTCATGTATTAATCGTTAAATTCAGATTGTAGAATAAAAGAGAATTCAGAAAGGGGGAAAAAATTTTTTTATATCAATATCGTAGTTAAATTGTAAATATGTGTACTTAAATTATTATATTATTAATTAGTATAAATGTGTTATAGATAAGCTGAGGGAGCGACCATCCAGCCCCTAGTGATCGAGCTTCTGTTCCGTTTTTGGCGACACCTGTGAGTGAATTTTTACTTATTTTTCATTCTTTTAAATTTTTTTTTATATATAAAACTTAATGTTTTCTGAAATAAGAAATAATTTATATATAAATTGATTTACATTCTATTTTATATAGAAAATGAGATCTGCTTTGAGTTATATTTGCATATTGTTGAGAAGGAGTTGTTGAGATATTGTTTTGAGGTCAGGAGGAGGCCATTGTATTTTGAATTGTATTTTATTGCTGTTTTCGGTACTTATAACAATATACTAGCCATTACTTTAATTTTTACTCAACCCTAGCCGGGAGACATAGGGGGGAATTTATGTGCTTTGAAAGCACATTCTGATTTGTGTTATATGAAGGTACCGATACATGTGAGAAGTAGGGGGCGAAAGGCGGTCTGATATCTGACCCAAAATCTGTACGCATCACTGCATATTATTCTGTTTTCATTTGACTATTTAAAATTTTAATTTTAGAAATTATTATAATATGCAGTGGATGTCCTGTTAATGTGATTTCTGTCTGGAATTAATTTTAAATTTAAACATATTTTATGTGAAAACTGAATTTATTTAAAATTTTTATTTCAATATCCACTCACTGAGTTTTTCCCAAAACTCACCCCACCATAGTTTTCGTGAGTGCAGAATTTTCTGCTAGATAAGGATTTTAGGAGATATTCGTGAAGAGCATTGGGATTCCAGATTCTCCATGCAGTCACCTAGAAGTTCATGTTGTGGTATGTTTTGTATATTAGGCACGACGCCTAATTATGTATACACATTATGAGTGTGTCTTCTGTATATTTCTGTGTATATTGATATGTATACATATACTCTTATATTTATGAATATCTTGATTTATGTCTGAAATTGTATTGATGGGCACGGAGCCTTTAGTATGTGTGTGAGTCATGCATATGATTGGTACTTCTCTGCATTATTGTTTACATATATAGGTTTTTATCCGAGACTTATAGGGGTAGGATACCCCTACCTCTATGCCATCACGATACTAATTTATCGGTATGTGACACAATTTAATTCTATAGTTTATTCATAAATTATCTATCTGAAAGAGTATGTTCCCTTAAAGCCAATCAAAATGTGATTTATGATTTGAATTTTATAAAATCTCTTGAAAATCTTATTATTAATAAAATAAGTATTATTTATTATATTATTTAAATATCGAGTTGACATATATGTTTGATTTATATGTATCGATAAAGTCTATGGAATGTATACATCGTTATGAAGAATTCATATTTATGAAACAATGTGTTACTAATATGATTCCTAAATATTTCTAGTCATAGGACTATAAAATGGGTTTTATAGTGTCATAAAAACTCGCATACATTATTCTTAATCTATATGATAGAAGGTAGTTGATCTAATAAACTATTTGTGTAGAGAACATTAAAAGAAGTGTATAAGTGTTTATTAGTTGAGTATGAGTTAATTGAACAAACTCGTACGAATTATTTAAATGCTAATTGCACTTAATTATCAATTAGACATTCGTTGTATCAGTGGTGTAAGTGATCCTTAGACTTGAGAATGTCATGGTTATTTTGTGGATGAATTGTCATATTTTGATACTACTCAAGGCAGATCTGAATTAAGGCTTGTGATAAGTGGTTATTGGGTGTGGTGAAATATTCATGGAGATATGTGAATATTTAATACAAGATTCGTCAACCTTAGTGCTTTAAAGGTAGAATGCTCTATGTGAATGATACAGATTTGACTTATTAAATCCTTTGTCGAGTTAGACTATTGTGTGTAATTGAGAAGTATAATCTCAATGATTGTACACAATAGAGTCATTATCAGATATTCACTATACATAATATCATATAAGTTTGAGGATATAGGCATGCCTTTGATTCGATCGAAGTACTGTGTGATGAAATGATTGAATAACATAGTAACTGATGATGAAAATGTTCATTATTGAAACTTTACATTTCGTTGTAATCTGAGAGCCATGTTATCATTTCTCCATGAGCATAGACCATGCTAATCTTATTTGTACCATTCTAATTTTATCAGATGTCTCCAAAGAGACATATTTCATCTTCATTATTAAATATTAATATGTATAAATACACAAATATTTACTAACAAAATTTTAATTAAAAATTTTAATGAATGAATTTGAAATTTAGAGAGTCCAATATATATACATTTTAAAAAATAATAATAATAGGAAATAAACTAATGGGACCTAAATAATTAGTTAGGAATATTTTTAAGATATTTAATGAAATTTTTTTTCTGAAGTAAAATTATCTAAAAGTCTCATTAAATTTATATATATATATATATAAACTAAAAAAATGTCTAAATTTAGATAGGGAATAAATTAATTGTTAGAGAGATGCCTTAAAACCAATCGTGTCATATGGTTTAGGAATATTATCCTTACGTATATATAATTTTGTAATTAATTGTAAATTAGTTTATGATTAATAAAATAGCATTTATATCATTTTGCATATATAGTTGCGTATATATATAGATATTATATATAAAATGCGGAATAAAATCCCATGATGTGTTATGATGTCAGGTTTCTATCTGCTAAGAGTTGTAAATATGAGTATAGAGTCTGATTTAAATACATCCGAATCAGTTCCTGATTGAGGTATTGTCATATGAGAGTATGACATTGCATGACTGGCATGTTTAATGCTGCCAAAGAGACATATCTCATCTTCATCATTAAATTTTATCAGATGTCTCCAAAGAGACATATCTCATCTTCATCATTAAATATTAATATGTATAAATACACAAATATTTAATAACAAAATTTTAATTAAAAATTGTAATGAATGAATTTGAAATTTCGAGAGTCTAATATATATACATTTTAAAAAATAATAATAATAGGAAATAAACTAATGGGACCTAAATAATTAGTTAGGAATATTTTTAAGATATTTAATGAAATTTTTTTTCTGAAGTAAAATTATCTAAAAGTCTAATTAAATTTATATATATATAAACTAAAAAAATATCTAAATTCAGATAGGAAATAAATTAATTGTTAGAGAGATGTCTTAAAACCAATCGTGTCATATGGTTTAGGAATATTATCCTTACGTATATATAACTTTGTAATTAATTGTAAATTAGTTTATGATTAATAAAATGGCATTTATATCATTTTGCATATACAATTGCGTATATATATATATATTATATATAAAATACAGAATGAAATCCCATAATGTATTATGATGTCAGGTTTCTATTTGCTAAGAGTTGTAAATATGAGTATAGAGTCTTATTTAAATACATCCGAATCAGTTCTTGGTTGAGGTATTGTTATATGGGAGTATGACATTGCATGACTGACATGTTTGATACTGCCAAGGATTAGTATTTGATGCTAATAATTGGGTAACGAGTCTCATGTTACAAGAGCATAAACATGAGTAACACGTTACAGTACATATTACTGAACGTGACCAAATGTGACGAATCATATGGGTGATTATCCACTGTCAATGATACGTCATACAGCCGTACTAGTGTACCATTGTTCTTTTAACTTAGGGTGTCACAATTGTCCTTTACCTTGAGACATATCGTTCACTTGTGTATATCGCACCGGGTTACCCATACCTGGTGAAAAAAACTTACTAGCAATGTGTTTAGGTGTAAGATGACAAGTGATGACCATGATAGAATCTGCTGGCTTAAATATTAAAGCTTGAGATCCTAAGTAGGGATGTCATACATGGAAAATGAAATCTCTAGCCAGAGTATATATTTCTAAAAATATGTTTTTGGATACATGATTCCCGTATATAATTCGAGACCCTGTTCTTATAATTAAGTTAGGGGTTTAACGATTTCATGACCTGCACTCAATCTGGAGTCGATAGCAAAGGGACTTTACTACATGAACGTACGATTATATAGATTCATTAGTGTTTGGGGTTTGTGACATCTTGCTAGAGGTTGCGCAGGATCATTAGGAACTTTGATTACAAAGAGTTATACCAAAGAGATACGAAAGAATTCGTGTCCACCCATGTCTAGCTCACAATGAACCCAGGGAGTCACACATATAGTCGGTTATTTGATGATGATGACTATTACTACTATGCAATAATCGTTAATTTGTTAATAATTTTGTACAGATATTTGATCGGGTGGCAATTTGATTCTTCATTGTAAAGAATATATTTTTTGACTCTGATGCACCAGCAACCATTTATGTGAAAATATTTCGGTTTAATTTTGAGATACCGTAAATATGATTTGCGGATGCAATAATATTAATATATTAGTATTATATTTTAATATGATTAAAGTAATCATAAAATATAATTATTAATTATATTAATATAATAATAAATATCTAAAATGTATTATTGATATATATATATATATTATTAAAGTAATGATATATATATGTATATATGTAAGATATTTATTAATAAATGTGTATATATATATCTGTGTCTGTGTGTAATTGTCTCTCTCTCTCTATCTCATTTTGATGCAAGTATATATATGTTAATTTGATTAATATATATATATATATATATATTATATTAATAATGTATTAATATATTAATATATTAATATATATATATATATGTGTGTGTGTGTGTGTCTGTGTGTGTGCGCTATTGTAATGCATACATTTGATTAAGATTAATCAATGCACTTAGCCGACATTAACCATGACTCATCTTCTTACATTAAATTTCAATTTTGATATTTTGGAGATGCAAGTCAACTGGGTGGAGTCGGTAGGTATTTATTAAAATGAGATTTGATAAACACAAACCTTAATGGTTAAGTTTATACACACACACACACACACACACACACACACATATATATATATATATATATATACAGAATACGTTAAGTGAATATATACACTTCTTCTCTGTTTTTGTTTTTCTTCTCTGTTTTGAAAAACCGAAAAGCTTCTTCTTCTCCTTTAAAACGTAAACTGCTTGAGGAAGCAAGCTTAGGAAGGCTTGATTGTGAATCAAAGCAAAGACAAAAGAGGGAAGCAAGCTTGGGTTGTGAACCAGAACTTGTACAGAAGAGAGAGAAGAAGAAAGCTTAGTAAGCTTGTTGGAGCTCAAACCAGAGCTTACAAACTCCAAACAAATCAGAACCGGCTTCATCACTTCGACGTGTAGATCACCTGCGAGAGCAAACTTATTATTGTCCCAGATTGCAAAGTTAAAGGTGAGTCATCTTTTTTGTTTTTTTTGAATATATGAATAGAGCATGATTTTGTAAGCCGAAACATGCATGTGTGCATGTCCAAATCGATAAGAAGCCTATTCCGCAGCTACATGAAAATGATCATGCTTCCCTATGACGGTTGCGCGCCAAGAAGTTGATTCATGCATTGCACTTCCACTGCTCACAGAAACAGAGCATGCGAGCTCACTGTTTCTTTTGTTAATAAGACCTAAGTTAAAAACATGTAAACATGGAGATTTGATAAAAAAAAATAAAAAAATAAAAAGAATGAAAGCCTTGACCACTTTCACCTTTAACATGAACTCAACATTTTCAAGCCTTTACATTTTTGTCTATTTTCTTAATTTAAATTGAAAAATACTCAAGGGTAAATGTGTCGAATGATAAATATATATATATATATATATATATATGAACATCTAAAGGTAAAATTGTGACTATTTTTTTTTCTTAGTTTAAATTAAAAGAAAATATTATATTAAAATTGTGACGATAGAGTTTAACGATATTTTCAAAAAAAAAATTAGGGACGCAAATACTTTAATCAACTAAGCATTAATAAATAAATAATAAAATTAGGGCATAAGTCTATTATAATTGAATTCAAAAATATGCTACAATAAGAGGAGTTTATTTTATTACTCTGATATTAAAGAGAAAACTTGAGCAGAGATAATATCTGATTGTAAGTTGTTTTTGTTTTTGCAGAGTATGTGACCGTAGAAGGAAGGAAGTAGCTAAACTTGTTAAATCTAGATAAGGGCAAGAATTGATAAAATAATGGCGCCTCCAGGAATTTCACACGATGTTGCATTCGTTTGATGTTGAAGGAAGAAGATATCGGACGGGATTGGAACGGGGACAACTATTTTCAATTCCTGAAAATGAAAATGAAGGTAAGTTGGAAATCTTTTGAGGGTGGAACCGAGGATTCGATTCCGAAGGGTTCGGAGCTACTGATATCAGCCTTAATTGTTCGCGCATTTTAAATTTCTGAATCTAGATTTACAAGTACGAATGTAAAACTACCTTTCTAATAAAAATAAATAATTCACATTGTTAAAATGTTGCTCCATAATCTAATTTATTACTAACAATAATTTAACATAAATAAAATTTTAAAAGAAACAAGAACAAAAATGTCAAATTGTGTAAAAATTTAAACGACTGTAAGGGGGTAGGGATAATTAGTCCATCACTTGCGCACTATATATATATATATATATATATATGTATATATATAAATAAACTGGCAGTGTCACTCACAGTCACTGCGTGAAGCAGGTAACAATTAAGGGAAAAGTTATCTTGAACCATTCAAAGGTCAGTGTGATAATTTTCCGGCTTATACCAGAGTGAGAAATCTATTCCTTTGCTCTTAAGTTTCTCTGTTGCAGGAGCAATCCTCTCCAAGAGCTGCATATTCATGAGAATTACAATATCATGAGTCAGATAACACCTCAGAGCACAGTAATGAGATAGTTTTCAATTATACGGCGAGTAATAACAAACAAATGAAGCAGCTATTAGTTTCAGTGGAAACATTAGGCAGCCTCATTTCGTGCATGGAAATACAATTTCAGATCATTCTAGATTACTTATTTTCAAAGATAGAAAACAATGTCAAATGGCATGAGATATAATAGCCAGATTAGTAATCACTACAGTCCACTTCAAATATGTAAGAGTTGAGAGGGTTTGTACTCCCTCTACTTTTAAGCATTCCTTAGTCTCAAGTTTGCTAAATTTCTCAAGGAACTACCTCCACCAACCCCCACTTCCCTCTTCCCGCACCCCTCGAAAAGCAAGAAAACCAAGTAGCTCAAAATTTTATACGGTTCTGCAAAAATGACCTTCAAGATGTCTAGTAGTGAGAATATGTGAAATGAGTGATGCCACTATGTGACTTTAAAAAATTTAATCTGTTCCAGCCCCACACAGTATTAGCTACCTAATATTGATAAACTGCAAAGCAGGTTACATCCCCACTGTTTTTTCATTTTACAGGTTTTTCCTCTTTACTTCAGTTCTTTTTTTTATTTTTTCTCCAAATTTACTTTCCTCCATCATCCATCATTGGTAGGATATTTATGCCAGTACTTCTCTGTTAAGACTTCAATTTCTTATAAAATAGAAAGAGAGAAAAAAAAAAAAAAGGGAAGCATATACACCAGTGTGAAGTGCCAAACATATCAAAAAACCAAAAGAAGAGGAAAAGGAAAAGAGGGCTGAGAGAGAAGGTGGGCAACAGAGATAGAATTTAAATTAGGAAGGTGAAAGTTTGCTTCATGCAGAAAGTTTGAAAAAAAAAGTGAAAAATGGAGTACGCACAAAAACTCAAACCCTTCCATTAATTTTTTAACATCATTGACAAAACATGAGATGCTGAACTTATGAAGAGAGAAAATTCTCAAAATACCCCCAAATTTTCAATGAAAATTGTGGATATACATTAGAGCATGTCAACATAAAATATAAAATTGAAAACTATAGAATTTCCAACATGTTTCCCATTATGCCCAACTAGCCAACCAGATGCTATTTTTCCTTCACAAATGCATTCCCACATTTATTTTGATATGGATGCTGCAAATTACTATCTTTATTTTGAGATGTGTTTTTTTTCCCTTCTTTTTCATTTTTTTTTTCTTCTTTTCTTCTTCTTTTAACTTACCACACACCGCACCCAACCCTCCACATGCAAAAACACAAATTAAAAATAATCCTCCTCCAAAGTCGCACAGTTCATGTTCTAAGTTTTCATACATTGGCACAGATCCCTTGAAAGTTAAGCCTTTGACATGCCATCCAAAATGGGATGTAGAACTTATCTAATCAAATATTGAACATCCCCGTGGTAAAATCTAATTGAAGATTCAATTTCCATGCCAAAATATCATACCCAACGCCAGACAAAGACAATAGGGAATGTTTCAAGGGACACCACCATCACCACTGTAGACATAACTAACAAATCTGATATCCAAGACCATGCAGTAAATGAAAACACCTGAAGTACGCATGCACTTAATACCATTCGAAAGGAAGAATTAAAAATAAAAAATAAAATCAAACACTTTAAGCACTTATTTAAGGTCTGGGAACAAGAATATATAATAAAATTGGAGATATCCTTCACGACATTCTAGTCAACATAATATAAAATAAAATTGGAGATACAGGTCGTTTCCCAATGACTTTTCGTCAGACCCTAAATCATAAGTTGTCAAATATTTGACACTGGATAGCCAAATACAGCTTTCAGTTGTTTACCCTTTTTTTCCAGCTGGACAGAGCAATATTATAAAATATGCCTACTACAATAAAAATTGTGAATGACTTTATTTCAACTTAAGCGTATAAAGTTTCCATGAAACCAAACATCCAAACTTGGCAGACGAGAAGGAGATTCAACATGAGGTAAAGATCAATTTTTCTAAAAAGGTGAAGAGCAAAGTCTAACCTTGGCATGAAGTACACCATTAGATACCAAAACAGATCTATCAAATACACAAAACTTTCCACCATCCATGCGAGTAACTGCCCCACCAGCCTCTTCAACAATCTACTTGAAATGGAATAAATAAATTAAATTAATAATTGAAACTTGAACTTAAAATACCTTGGTCAAGAAAAATGATCTTTCTGCATGAATTGTAAGATTTACTCGTCATGCTCATTATCTTAATTATAACCAAGGTTTCTTCTTCAGCAAGAACTTAGCAAATGGCTTAGAAAAATGTAAGCAGAGTAGCCTCTATGAGTGAGTGCTAAGATAAAACACAAAAGAAAAAATAATAATAATAATAATAATAATAATAATAACAATACAATAATAAATAAATAAGATGAAAAAAGAAATATAGATCCAATGGATTATCAGCAATTAAGAGCATGCGAATTTCTCTATAAAAAATTTCCTACTACTATTTAGCCCAACTAACTCCAATAGTTGAAAACAGAAAAATCATTATCACTATTAAACCGACATCAACTATCCTCACAATTTTTTAACTAGATTATTTTATTAAACTGATTTAAAAATTCATAACAGGGAAAGTTGGAATGGGACATTCCATCCACAATTTTAATAACCTTTAAGAAACAAAATTAGGTTGGCCACAACTTTTAAAGAGATGTATATCTTGTCTCCAGAAGTCAGAATAATTCGCCAGTCACCTTAGATCCAAGTAGTTGTCTTTAGCTTCATTTTTGACCGTGGAATCATAAATCCAGTAAAGCAATACGAATCCAATCTTTAGGCATTACAAATTGGGATAAACTAAGAAGAAGATTTAAGTTTGGGGGCCCAATGAACTTACCCTGATCAACAATCATGCCAATTTCCTAACAAGCACATCAAATTTGAGAATTAATTAAGGTGTATGAGAAAAAACAGAGGTGGGAATAACAGTTCCATTTCCTGAAGACAGATAACCAATTTCTAAGCAAAACTACAATATACATATCAAGTAAAAGCATTTGTAAAAGAAATTTACCAAAACAGCTGCAGCCATATCCCATGGCTTTAGACGATATTCCCAATAGCCTTCAGCAATTCCTAGAGCTACATGGCACATGTCCACAGCAGCAGCACCAAGTCTTCTAACACCCTAAGCATTACAATTCACGAAAAGAAAAGAGAAGGGGAAGGTGGATGGGGTAGGAAGGAGAGAATATGAGTTATACGATTTGGACAAGAATGACTTCCATCCAGGAAGGGGAAAGAGCAAACAAACACTTAGTACCCGGCTGATGTCCGTAAATTCCTTGAATAATTCTATGTTTGTCAACCAAGCATCATCATGTTCATACCCAAAGCCTGTCACTAGAAGAGATTGCTCCACCTAGAAATAAGATAAAGAAATGCTGTTACAAAACCAAGAGGTGCAAGTCTCAAAAATCAGGAAGCATAAATCAGCAAAATGCCCCTCAATTTACGATCTTCAATTTATGACTAATCATTCACCTTATCAGTTTGACTCGGATGAATCTTTTGGCCATTACAGAATGCCCCTCCACCTGTGGTAATGCAGAACAAATTTTATCCATTAATATAAAGTTGACTCAAACAATGATATTAAGAAAAAATAATTTTTTGATTTAGAAAGAAAGAATAACTATAATTTAAAATAATCATACCAGCAGTTGCAGAAAATATACGGGTATTCCAACACATAGGGCCCCCAACAAACTCTACCTGAAAATAAAAACTACAGTGTCATTCTATTTTGTAAACAAAATTACGGAAATATCAAATAAAAAGATTTAAAAAACAAAACGAAAAAAAAAATATTATTACCACAGCAGCAGCAGCAGGGTTTCCTTGAAACAGAACTCCTACAGAAACAGCAAAGCTGGGATAACCATGCGCAAAATTTGTTGTTCCATCTATTCCAATAGAAGCGTTTGTAAATTAAAAGTGAAATATATAGCTCATTTGAATGAAAGATAACTGTTCAAACAAAGGATCCCAACAAATTGATAATGAGAAATAGTTGAAATCCACTACCATGCAAATGCCCACAGATACAAATGTATAAATGGACAGGATAGTGCAGATTGGACACACGCATGTATGGACATTTTCAGATTAGGATACATATAATATAGTACTAACAGTTATAATTAATTCTCCACCAAGCAAAATTTTGAGCAAATGTCAAATTTATAGTATTTATTGACTTTGACACAATTGGCATACAACATAATTACAAATGGTGTAGCCTATAGAAACATATTGGGATGGAACAATGGAATGTGTCCACACAAAGATGGAAGTGGCATCAATCAAATAAGATGGAGGTGAAGTCAACTAAGAAGGTTAAACATGCAAAGGCCTAAGATGCAATTGATTAAACAAGTCATATCAAGATTCACAACATATTCAATTACACCTACCTTGGCATGACCCCTAGAAGCCACTGAGAACTAGAGTGAGCATCTTGATGAAACCATAAGTTCTTGTGGACATACTTATCCAGATTTATGGGTTATCCAGCTTTTAAGTTTTATGCAGAATTTATCCTAGTTATTATTTTTGAATAAAGATTGCTAGAGTTAGATAAGTAGCATAGCTTTTTAGGATATAAGTTCAGGTTTTAAATTTTTTTTTTTTTCTATTTTGTTTCCTTATTTTAAGGAGTCATTCTGTGTAAATTCCTCTATTTATGAGAGGCCTTTGGTTTCAATAATATGCAGAACAGCTTTCCAGTTCTTGGTTACATGACATCAGAGCCATTGAAGTCCACTGCAACCTGAAATTTTTCCTCTGTTTTCTGTTTCAAAAACAGAGCATTTTTTTTTCCTCTTTTCATCCTCTTGTTTCAGCCTTGTTCCTCTGTTTTCAGTTTAAGAAACAAAGCACTTTTCTGGCTTCCTCTTCCCAAGCCTTGGATCCTTTGGACTGTTGTTGCATTGCCTTTCTAGGTGATCTCTCTCTCCACAGCGATAACACTTGTTCTCCAGTCACCAGCTTTGCAATCTCGAGTCCAGTAGCCATTTAAGTCCACAATTGAAGGAATGTCCAGATCCAGGAGGGTCTCTTCCTAGAAGCAGAATATTTTATCAGAACCCTAGGCTATTTGAAGGCGATGGAATGGCCAAGACAGCCATGACAGCTATTTGGCGAGACAACGCATCCGGAACTTCTTCAGGGACATCCAATCTGAACCTTGCAAACACAAATCTGAATCCTATAAACTCACCCGCCACAACCTCCACGAACATACCATCCACCAACCTTTCCGAAAACTCCTCCCTGCAAATTACCACAACCCGACTAAAGAGCAACAATTTTCTGCAATGGTCATTCAGCTTTAATGCTGATAAAAGGGTATGGAAGACTCGGATATATCACCGGCACAACAAAGCAACTGGCTGAAGAAGATCCTACTTATGCTACTTGGCATGCTCAAAATTCTATGGTTATGACCTGGATCATTAATTCTATGAGGAGGACATCAAGGAATCGTATTTGTATTACAATACGGCAAAAGAATTATAGGATGCACTCACCATAGCTTTTTCTGATCTGGAAAATTCAGCTCAATTATTCGAGCTTCAAAATAGAGAAAGAGATTTGCAGCAGGGAGATCATGACTTTACCCAGTATTACAATGCTATCACACGATTATGGAAAGAAATCAACTTGTTTGTTCAAATAGACTGGGAAACTCCAGGAGAAGTGGAGAAATACAAAAAAACAAGTTGAGAACGAGAGAATATTCGATTTTTTGGAGTTGGATGAAGTACGTAGTTGCCCTCTCAATATAAAACCTCCACCTTTAATTGCTGAAATCTTTGTTGAAGTACATAGGGAGGCTAGCCAAAAACGTGTTATGCTCGGAGGATTAAAAACCTTGTTGCTAGAAACTTTTGCATTGGCTGTTCACGGACATGAGAATGCTCCTAGGGGACAATACTGCATGGACATCCTCCTAGACCAACAAACCACAATGACAATAAGCAAGGCTATAGAGAGGACTCAAGGCCAACCAACCAAGATGCCTCAGGATTCCAGGGCTCATCCAAAACTTCAACTACTCCTACTGAACAGGTGCAGCTTTCTCTCACAAAGAATCAGTTATAGCAGTTCTATAAAATACGTACCCCCATGTCTACAACAATCAACTCTTCCAGCTCCTTGCCCAACAAGGTAATTTTTTTTCTGCATTTGGTGGCAGCAAAGCTGAGTCTTGGTCATAGACTCGAGTGTCACGGATCACAAAACTGGATGTGTAAATTATTCTGCTCCTGTTCACATGGGTTTTGGAAATTTTTAAGTAAAAACTGCATATGGTTCTCTTTCAACTATTGCTAAAATTGGGACAATTAAAATTAGTCCATCTATTGAATTGCACTCTGTTTTATAGGCCCCTAATTTATCCTGCAATTTACTTTCTATTAGTAAATTAACTAGAGATCAAAAGTGTGGAGTTCACTTTACTAGTCTATGTGCATTTTTTAGGACCTGACTATGGGGAAGAGGATTGGCAATGCTAAGGAACGTGAGGGACCCTACTATTTAGAGGAAAACACCTTCTTGAATAAACAAGCTCAAACCCCATGTTGTGAGTCTATTTCTAGAGAACAACAAATAATATTATGGCATCTTAGATTAGGACATCCAAGTTTTTCATATTTGAGAAATTTGTTTCCAAACTTGTTTCTTATTAAAGTTTTGTGTTAATGTGATATTTGCCAATTTGCAAAACATTTTCGTTCTTCCTCTCCCTCTCATACCTATAAGGCATCGTCTCCATTTACTTTAATTCATAATGATATATGGGGTCCATCTAAAATAAAGCATCTTGCTGGTAAAAGGTGGTTCATAACATTTGTGAATGATCATACAAGGTTATGTTGGGTATATCCCTTAAAACAAAACTTAGAAGCAAAGTAGACTTTTAAATTTTTTTATTCCTGATAAAAACCCAATATGAAACAAACAATAAAATTATTGACAATGGGCATGAGTACTTTACTCTTATTTTAGGAAAAATTCTCCTAGAAAATGGAATTATACATCAAAGCTCTTGTGTCATAACTGCTCAACAAAACAGAATTTCCAAAAGGAAAATTCGACAATTACTTGAAACCACTAAAGCCCTTATGTTCACTCATAATGTTCCAAACTATTTGTGGGGAATGTAGATTATCTGATAAATTCGAATAAGAAGTTCGGAGATTGTCTGGGGAGTGCACCTGTAGATAAAGGCAGATATCAACGTTCAGCGGGCAACTCATCTATCTTTCTCATACTAGATCTGACATTGCCTTTGGTGTGAGTGTTGTAAGTTAATTCATGAATGCACCATTTGTAGAGCATATGGATGCGGTCTACCAAACTTGAAATACTTGAAGGGTACTCTATGATGTGATTTATTTTTCAAAAAGAATGAAAAAAGAACTATAGAAACCTTTACGAATGATGATTGGGTGGTTTGGTAAAAGATTGAAGATCAACAACTAGGTATTGTACTTTTGTATGGGGTAATCTAGTGACACAGAAGAGCAAGAAGCAGACAGTTGTGGCAAGGGGCAATGCAGAGGCAGAATTTAGGGTTGTAGCTCATGGAATGTGTGAAATAATATGGCCAAAACTTTTGTTGAAGGAACTTAGAATGGATAGAAATTTCGAAAGTTTATTGTGACAAGCGGCAATTGCAATTTCACATAATCCAGTCCATCATGATAGGACGAAACATGTTGAAGTGGATCGACATTTTATCAAAGAGAACATAGAGGAAGGAACAGTCAATTTGGAGTACGTGCCATCTTCTGAACAAGCTTTCGATCTATTGACTAAAGGAGTTTTCAAGCCTGTGATCAAGAAACTAATTGACAAGCTGGGGATGACTAACGTTTATAGCTCAGCTTGAGAGGAAGTGTTGAAACAATAAGTTCTTGTGGGTGTACCTATCCAGATTTATGGGTTATCCCGCTTTTAAGTTTTATGTAGAATTTATCCTTGTTATTTATTATTCAATAAAGATTGTTAGAGTCAGATAAGTAGCCTAGTTTTTAAGGAGATAAGGTCAGGTTTTAAATTTCTTTTTTCTGTGTTTTGTATCCTTATTTTAAGGAGTCATTCTGTGTAAATTTCTCTATTTAGGAGAGGCCTTTGGTTTCAATAATAGGCAGAACAATTTTCCAGTTCTTGGTTACACATCTCAATAGAACCAATTTACTGCAGAGAAGCTGCAAATTCTAATGATTCCTTTGACCATACTGAAAAATGTATCTAAAATGAATAATGCCACATGTACAAACTATATTCATACAAACTGATCTGGCATTAAATTAGTAGAGCGAAAGCACAAAAGTAAAAAAAAATGTGATAAACATGGCAATATATAATACTATCGAGTTTGTATAGGAGTTTACGCATGTAGTACAGATCTAAAATATCAATAAAATATAAACATAAACTCCAAAGTTCCAAAATTTTATGTCCAATTAAATGTGTTAATAAGTCATTCATACCAAAAAAGAAAAAAAACAAAAAGGTTAAGGGTTTAAGAGACTAACCAAGAGGATCAATACACCACAGATAATCAGATGATGTGTCTCCTATAACTCCACCCTCCTCTCCAAGAATGAGATGTTCTCCGAAATTCTTTTGCACAACATCTAGTATAGCAGCTTCACTAGCTTTATCTGTGCTGCAAGTAAATTTGTAAAAATGAGGTGACTGTTTCCTGGGCTTAGTTCCAGAATCTTATCAATCAACAGAGCAAGTGTGACATATTAACTAAAATATACTCTTAAAAATCAGAAGTCAGATAAATAAGGAGAGTTGGGAGGGTGGGGGTGTATGGGAAGGGGAGAGAGAGAGGGGGGATCCCTTACTCGGTCACCAAGTCAGTAAGTCCTTTGTATGTTATATTATGAGGCTTATTAACAGCATCCATCACAACCTGGAAAGAGAAAGTGTCCAAAGGTCGCTTTAAATTGGCAATGGCAGAAAGGGGGCATTAAATGAAAATTATAAACCTGAAAAATGAGCATATAGTTACATAAGAATGTATTTGTTACAACAAATTTAGTTGTAGCCTTAATAAAAGTTAATACTTACTTGCCAGAAAATCAAAACACATACTTTGAAAAATACATTTTGTGAACACTCATCTCCATGCGTAGTAATTTATACAATAAATCAACATATACCGTCTTCCCATATTTCATTATCTAATCATGCGAACATATAAATAGAGGAAAGCAGCTTACAAATGACAGTTGACATAATGATGAAAGGATAAAACACTGTAAGCCCAATATTTCAGGAAGATACGTGTACAGATAAGAATCTGTTGTAGTTTAAAATTTTTCTTCCGCAGAGGTTGAAGATTATTACAGTGCCCACTATATCTATGTTATTATTCCATGAATGTAGTATGAAACTTGAATAAGACCTAACAAAACATGCGTTATCGCACTTAATAACGGATAAGTAGATAAAACCAATTTCTGCATATCAATCTTGGAGATCTCGTTGTCCTTCCACCTAGACAGTATGCCCGTGGACTAATGTCATCCGTCATGAACCATATGCTGGTACACTAATGTGTGCAACTGAACAGAAAATTGACATTGACCTAAATACTGCCATGCAAAATTTACCAAGCCATAAAAGGTATGCACTTTGGCTTCAAAGTAGGAGGATCAACTGCATATACACCCTGACAGCACGAAGAAATGCATTACACTTGTGCAATTTATGCATTTGACCAAAAATGTGCCTCTCTTTTACAAGAGCAATCACACTAACATGTTGATTACGATAATGAGGATGATTCCATTCAGAATAACCTAACAATGTTAAAATTGTAAGCTTCTTATGGAGAAGATAAAACTAAACAGCACAATCCAAACGCATTATAGATATGAAATAATAATCCGCATGGTAGATTTAAGAAACATTATTTATGAGAAACTAAGAAAAAGAATAAACAATTAAAATAAACAAACTGATATAGAGAAAAATAACAGCTCATAAACTGCACATTACAATTCCATCAGGAATTAAAAACTAAGAAAAATGCAGAGCAAAATACAAGAAAGTACCAACAGGGTTTCTCTTAAAATTAAAGAATCAACAGAAAAAGAGAAAATTAAACCGAACCTCAGCACCAGTTTTAGCAGCTGCCTCAACAACTTGAATGAGCTGACTAGGAGGAACAGGTCCAGTAGACTTAGCACCCATTTTTTGGTACGGAATCTCAGACAGCAAAGCCTTTGTACAAAAGTTTCTCACTGGTTTCGCAGCAAAAACCCGAAATTTTGGATACACCAATGAGGAATTATCACTAGATCTCAGAATTTGGCAATGTTTTGGGTGATTGAGTGGGGGAAATGATCTGGGTACGTGAGAAAATCTCAGAGGAATGTTTGAGAAGGAAACTAGAGACCTGCCCATTTCAATGGCGAATGAAAATTCCTAGTATTTATTAGTGTTTTAGCTCTGTGTTTAGAGTTTGTTTGTGAAACAGAATTTGTGTAGCGATGCAGATGATGTGATGAGAATTTTCGTGCTCTGTGTTTCCAAATCCAAAAAATTGTAAGCTTCCACCAAGAATCTACCCTGGAGTCCGGAAATAAGATTATTTCCATGTGAAAATTTCACTTACTGTCCTTAAAGTTTCATCTAATTGCAGAAAGAGTCGCTTGATTTAAAAAATAGACAAAAGTCTTCTATTAATAATATTTTTAAGATTTTGTGGTCCAAAATGTAATAAAAAAACTAGGAGTTTTATAAAACTATCACTCAAGTCCATTTCTATTTTCATATTTTATTATACATGTTGTTAGGGGCTCTTTTCTTTTATACGGCCAATTTCGTGATGCTCATGATACCCTTAATCAACACATACTTTTTTGCACACAATTTCCTGCACAAGTACACAACGCAAGTACAAGCAAAACAACGCAACACAAAACAAGCCAACACAAACAATATAATTACGAAAGTTACAGCCCTCAATCTTTTTATTAATCACTTTAAAAAAAAAAAATAAGACTACTCACAACACCCTTGTGAATGCTCTTTCGAAAATCCTAGACTTTTTCTTTCTAAAACTTTCTCTCTCTAGAACGAGTATAACTCAACTTACTCTAAAGTTACTCATGAATAATGACAACATGCTGCCAAGCACTTTTTTCATAATTTGAAGCCAACACCCCTGACTTCTTAAGGATATCGAAATTTACTGCCTAATCAAACTTTTATTTTGTGCATCACTAGGATACTTAGCCAACTCAAACTCATACTAATATTGTTTGGCTAAAACACAAGAGTCCACACATGACTCAACTTGCTAGCATGTTGTGGCGCACTACAACTCTAAGTCCGTGACAAATCTCTTCCACTTAAAGAGCCTAACGTCCACGTTGGATCGACCAGGTAGTCATTCACTTGCTTCTTGAACTGTCACAATGTGACGTCTCGTTCCCAACTTGCATCAGCAGCACTTCCCCCTTTCCATTGAACCAAGTAATTCGTTCTTCAAATCTTCTTATTTTGCCCCATAGTGTAATGATTAAGAATCTTCTCAACCTTCTTATCGAATTGCTTCCGAATCACTGGCGGAATTCGCTTAGTTTGTTGCCGCTCAGCATCAATTAAGTCTTTGTGAAAGGGTTTCAAGTAACTTATATGCATTGTTGGATGAATTTTTAATCTCTCTAGCAGCTTTAACTTGTAAGCAACTTTGCCTACTCTCTTCACCACTTCGAAGGGACCATCATACTTCGGCACCAATCCTCTATGAACGGATTTGCTACTTATCTTCTTTCAAATTTGTGGAGTTAATTTCAGCAACACCATATCTCCCTCGCTAAACTCTAAGTCTGTTCGCCTCACATCAACATACTTCTTCATTAAACAAGATGCCTTAGCTAGACTTTCAAAGGCTAACTCAATCATCTCTTGTTTGTCTCGCGCAAGTTTGTATGTTGTTGGACACTTCACTTCAGTGTTCTGTTTTGCCACCTCTTGCGGCGTGTGAGGTTGTTGCCTCATCACCAATTCCACTGAACTCATTTCGGCAAAAAAATGACTTATGTATGTTGTAGTAAAACTGGGTGGAATCAAATAAATCAATCCAGTTTTACTGACTTACCGTCACATAATATCGCAAGTATTCTTCAAATAATGCATTCACTCTCTCAGTTTGACCATCTGTTTGTAGATGATTTGCCGTAGAGAATTTTAATTCTGTGCCAATGAGGTTAAAAAGAGAAGCCCAGAACCTATCTGTGAATCGCACATCTCTATTGCTTACAATGTCTTCTAGCACTCCGAAATACTTTACCACATGTTTGAGTATCAACTCTGCTGCCTTATCCGCGAACATGCATGCGGTGCATGCTCAGCGGATATAAAGATGGCAACTTAGAAAATCTATCAACCACGACCAATATTGACTTGTACCCATCTGCTGACTTAAACTTCCCGATATGAAGTCCATTGAAATCGAATCCCACGATCTCTTTGGTATTGGAAATGGTTGAAGAAGTCTCGCTGGTTTTCTTGTCTCAATCTTGTCTAATTGGCACACTAGACATGTCTTAACATACATAAGTATGTCTTCTTCCATCTTGGGCCAATAGTATAACCTTTCCAATAAAGTTATCATCCTTTTAACTCTCAGATGTCCTGCCTATCTTGTATCGTGCTTCTTTCTCAACAATACTTTGTGTAAGTCCCTACCACTAAGAACAGACACCCTTCCACCTCGAGCATAAATCAACCTATCTTCAAGCTAATAACGTCGTACACTAACCTTCTTGATTTCATCTTGCAGCTGCTGATATGCCTTGTCATTTTCTGCATGCTGCCTCACACGGTCAATAAAATTCGATATTGCTGTCGAAAGTGCGGCCACATAGCCCAACACTTCTTTTCGGCTTAATGCATCTGCACTGAGTTTTATTTGCCCGCATTGTGCACCCACATAATCAAACTCCGCGATGAACTCTTGCCATCTAGCTTGTTTGGGCGATAACTTCTTCTGAGTTTTGAAATAAGTATTGGCTACATTATCCGTCTTGATTGTGAAGAGCATTCCTAACAAGTAATGCCTCCGTATTGTCAAGCAATATACCACCGCCGTCATTTCCTTTTCGTGGGTTGAGTACATTTGTCCTGCATCTTTTATCTTTCAACTTTCAAACGCTATGAGATGCCCACCTTGAACTAACACACCGCCAATGGCCTTGTCCGATGCTTCTGTCCATAACTCGAATGGCTTGTTAAAGTCAGGTAGCTTAAGTACCGGTTCAAAAGCTATTGCCCCTTTGATCTCATCGAATGCTTGTTGGCATGTTTCTATCCATTCTCACTATTTCTCCTTCTTCAGTAAGTCCGTAAGCGTGTTCATTCTTCTTGAGTAACCTTTAATGAACTTTTTATAGTAGTTAGCAAGTTCAAAGAATGATCTTAGTTCAGGAACTGTTGTTGGTGTAGGCCAATCTAGGATTACCTCGATTTTTCTCTTATTCATGTGAATTTTTCCATGGCTCACTCAATGCCCCAAGAAAAGCACTTCTTGCCAACAAAATTCGTACTTCTCCTTCTTGACATAAAGCTTGTGCTCCCTTAACTTGATGAACACTTGCCTTAGATGCTCAAGATGCTCTTTAAAAGTTTTACTCTATATCACGATGTCATCGAGATATACCACCACAAATCGATCAAGAAACTCATATAGCACATCATTTATTAGGTTGCAAAAGGTTGCTGGCGCGTTAGTTATTCCGAATGACATCACCAAAAACTCGTATGAGCCATACCTTATCACGCACGCCATCTTGGATTCATCTCCTTCCGCAATCCTAACTTGCCAATATCCTAACCGTAAGTCTAACTTCGTGAAGTAAGACGCCCTTCCCAACCGATCAAACAAATTTGTCACATTAGGAACGAGATATTTGTTTTTTACCGTAACCTTATTGAGTGCGCGATAATCCACACACATCCGCATCGAGCTGTCTTTCTTCTTTTGAAATAGCACCGGTGCCCCATAGGTGCTTTTGAAGGTTGGATGTACCCAGCATCCAATAACTCATCTAGTTGCCTTCGCAACTCCGCTAACTCAATTGGCGCCATTCTATAAGAAGCTTGAGCGGGTGGTCTCGCCCTTGATTCCAACTCAACGTAATGATCCACCGCACGTTATGGAGGTAACTCTTTAGGCAATTCTGGCGGCATTACATCAGCAAAGTCATCTAGCACAACCCCATACTCATCAGGCACCTCCTCGACCTGATCCGGCTTAATCTCCACAAGAGCCACTATGTCAGACATCTCTATTTGTTTTAAACCCTTGCTGAATTGTATGACACTTTGGAATGATGGTCTCTTTGTGCCGTTCTCCAAGAACTCAATAAGACTCCTCATGTGCGGCATCACATATGTCATTGCACCCATAAAGGACTCTAAGCCAAGAATGACTTTGAAGTCTTTAAGCGAAAGGACAAAAAATCTCACTTTTTCCTCCCATGCTCCAATCTTCAACGTGTTTATGGCTATACCTCGCATGACCATATTTGAAGAGTTCACGGCTCTCACTTCGTATTGCGTGCCCTCAACCTTCAATCCCAATTGCTCTACTTCACGGTCTACGATAACGTTGTTCATAGCACCAATATCCAACATAGCCCGAACTTCCTTCCCATTGACATATACCGTTACATACATAAACCCTCGATAAGACTTATCGATCTGCAACGTATTACATCTTTGCTGCAATAGGTTCAACTTAGGCATACTTGTTTCGGCCTCATGTTGTGCCTCTTGTTCGGTTGTTACGTTCTATTTGACTTGGTTTGGGCACTATTTTACCCTATGAGATCCACCACATATAAAACACCCCGGTTTTCATTACTTGTATGGTTTGGCTTAGCTAGATTCTCCTTTCTCTTTTTGGCCGTCGCCCTTGAAGTTCTCAGCCTTTTTCTTCTTCTTGCCATCATAGGCTTTCTTTTGCTCGTTTTGAGGCCCGAGCTTGTAGTCCATTAGCCCATTAGCCGTTGTAAGTCTCTCAAGCCTTGCCTCTGCAACTTGGTTTGCGCCCAATTTTGCAAACCTGATATGAAGTTAAAGAGCTTGTCGTCCTCCGACATATTGCGAATATCTAACACCAGCGAGCTAAATTATTTCACATAATCCAGCACTGTTTCGGTATGCTTCAGCCTTTTCAACTTTTTCCTAATAAGCCACACAGCATTGCTTGGCAAGAATTGAGCCTTCAATTCTTTCTTCAATATCTCACAAGTCTAAATGGGTGGCCTTTGCGTCTCAGCATCCTCATTCAGCCTTGTACGCCACCATAATTTAGCATCACCCGTGAGGTACATGTAAGTTATGTCCACATGTTCCGACTCCGAAATGTGGGCTACCTTGAAATACTACTTCATATCCCACAAGAAGTTCTCCAACTCCTTTGCGTTTTATACTCCAGTAAAACTCTTTGGCATGGGTACTTTTACTTTCAAGGGAGTCACTTTGGCATGTTGAGGCATATTGCCTAAAGCTCTCCTCATCACCACCACCTCGGCATCAAGGTCTCTCACTTGCCCCCTCAAAGCATTATTCGCAGCAATCAAGTCCTCGCTCGTAGTGCCCATCTACTCTTGGCAATCTTTTTCAAGATTTTCGTAAAGCCTTTTTAGATTCACCATCTCGCCCCTCAATGCCGCCATCTTTAAGGCTACATTCTGCATCTCTGAGGCCATGACTCTCATCTAGTCAGCCAATATTAATGTATTGGGTGCAAACACCCCAATAGTCCTCTCTAAGCAATCTAACCGATCTTTGATGGTGTCTCCCACTATTGTATTGTTGTTGATCGCAAGTAAGCACGGCTTTCAGCTTAACCTGACTCTGATACCAACTGTCACGAGGCTCTTTTCTTTTATGAGGCCAATCCCGCGATACTCAAGACACCCTTGATCAGCACACACTTTTTTCACATACAATTTCCTGCACAAGCACACAACACATGCACAAGTAAAGCAACGCAACACAAAACAAGCCAACACAAGCAATATAATTATAAAGGTCACAGCCCTCAACATTTTTATCAATACCACTCATAACACTCTTGTGAATGACTTTTCGAAAATCCTAAACTTTTTCTCTTTAGAACTTTCTCTCTTTAGAACAAGTATAACTCAACTTGCTCTAAACTCACTTATGAATGATGGCAATATGCTATCAAGTACTCTTTTTATATTTTGAAACTAACACCCCTAGCTTCTTAGGGATATCGAAGTTTGCCGTCTAGTCAAACTCTTATTTTATGCATCACTAGGATACTTTATCTACTCAAACTTATGCTAACATTGCTTGGCTAAATCACAAGAGTCCACACACGACTCAACTTGCTAGCATGTTGTAGCAAACTACAACTCTAAGTCCGTGACACATGTCCTTTACACTGGAAAATTACCGTTTTATTCTTCTTCACGCGCTTTATGAAAGTAACTTTTTTTTTTGTCCAACCTCTCCTGGACTTGACCCACTGGAACAGAGGGTAATTTGGTAATTCAGAAAACACGACCGTCTACATTTTCTCGTAACCCCAGAGAATTTGAATGTCCGGCTTCCGGTCTCGCAATACAGGGCGTCAATTCGAAGGAAGCGGCTCTGATAATTTCCGACGACTTCGTGGCATGCCAGTATTAAGATTTAGCTTATATTTTCATCGGAGTCATTCCTTTCGATCAAACAGAAGGTGCTGTTTTTGCCAGTAAGTACATTTTTCGTTTATGCATTTATTCAAACATTTTATCTGCAAATCTTTTGATTATTTTTATTAGTCTATATTGATAGGGCTCAATTGTACGTGTGAATATCTAAACTAAGTATTTTGGCATTTGAAAATAGAATTTATGAAAGAATCGGTCTTGCAAGAAATGGGTTTCCAGAACGATTGTGATTTAGAGAAGCCTTTTGGAAATTTGTCTTATGCTATCGAGTTTGAACGATTGTAATTGTTCAACAAACATCAACGCCCTAGCTGTAGTTGGTATTGGAATTCACTTGACAAAGTCAAGTTAGCTCTATGGTAATTTGAAGCAGCCAGTTCTGTGCAAAAAAACTTTGTTGACATTGATTCAGCATTAGAAGGTAATTCGATAGAATATGCTACCAAAAATGTCATTTTTTATTTCCCCAGTGGCTTCAAGTGATCGTGGTCTCGGACTTGTATGATGGTTTTTTGAGACCTCTGGTTTTTGCCACCTTTTTGACAAACAATGAGGGCTTACTTAATTAAAACTAAACTACTAATCAATAAACTAAGTAGTAGTCAATAACATATGGCAAGAAGGAAGTTGTGAAAGATAATAAAAGTCAAACTTGAGATTCTTTTCTCTTTCAATGACAAAGGAATGATGTTTCTTTATAGTTTCTTTGTAGTTCCTTTAATTTTATAAAACTAACCTATAAACTACTAAAACTAAACTACTAATCAGTAAACTAAGTAGTAATTAATAACAGACAGCAAGAAGGAAGTGGTGAGAGATACTAAAAGTCTAATTTTTGAGATTTTTTTTTTCCTGACAATGACAAAGGAATGATGTTTCTTTATAGTTTCTTTGTAGTTCCTTTAATTTTATAAAACTATTTCATATTTGAAGGCCTTATCTGGTGTACATTTACACCTATATATCATTTGCTTGTCCTTGTATTCCCATAACATATACTCATAAGTGATTGTTCTTCAACCTACCATGAAGAGAAATGTTTGTTTTATCAGTATTATCATGTTTCCCTTGGTTCATTGTTTGATGCTTCCCTCAGTTTTGGCAGCAGTAACCAACATTACTACAGACCAATAGGCCATTCTTTCCCTGAAGGCCAAAAATTGGTTCACAACTTCTTCTGTTTGCAGCTGGATTGGTGTCACTTGTGGTCTCCGGTACCAAGAGTCACAGCCCTAAATATATCCTACTTTGGTCTTACAGGCACCATCCCTCCTCAACTAGGAAATCTATCATTGCTGGCAATTCTAACTGTCTGAAACAACCGTTTTCATGGCTCTCTGCCTGAAGAGTTGGCTCATTTACGTTGACTGAGATACATTGATTTCTGGTCCAATAACTTCAACATAGAGATCCCATCATGGTTTGGATCCTTACAGGAACTTCAACACTTACTTTTGAAGGAAAACAACTTTGTTGGGAATATCCCAGAAACCCTAGCCAACATTTCTTCACTGCAAGAATTTGATCTTAGCAATAACCAGCTTTCAGGAACCATACCATCCTCCATTTCCAACACATCTTCATTGGAAATACTTGATTTCAGTGATAATCAGCTCTTGGGTTTCTTCCCTTCCAAAACCTTCAACATGCCTTCATCATTTGTAATTGATGTCAGTGAAAATGGACTTTCTGTTGGACTTCCAGCAAATATTTTCAACTATCTTCCGAACTTGAAATTCTTTTATTTATCAGGGAACATGTTTGATGGTGAAATACCATCCACGATATCAAAGTGCCGACAGATGCTGTCTTTATCCTTATCAGTGATTTCACAGGAGCCTTACCAAGAGAAATCGGAAACTTGACTGAGCTTAAGGATATGCATCTTGGCTGCAACAAACTCCAAGGTGTGTTGTACTCTTGACATTATGAACATCATTGAATTGGTATACATGTTTATAATACCATTTAAGGATTCTGAAAACCATATGTGTATATATGCAATTCAAACTTCATTCCAGCACTAGTATGTGAGCAGGATTCTATCCCAAAATTTCTTACACTATTCAAAGAAGATAACCAGTTGAACTAATTAGTACACATATCTCATTTTAACAAAATAATATTGAATCAGACACTTTATAGATTATTACTTCTTTTTCTTTTGCCAACTTTGTAGGAAAAATTCCACTAGAGCTGGGGAATCTAGTAAAGCTGGAATTATTTTTGCTACCAAATAATGCCCTAACAGGGTTCATTCCTTCACAAATCTTCAACATTTCTTTTTGAACCAGCATGGATCTTTCTAATAATAGATTGACGGGTATCTTTCCTGACAACATGTGTCAAAATCTTCCTGTTTTCGAAGGTTTGTTCATATCTTACAATCAATTTACTGGTCCAATTCCATCCAAGTTGTGGAAACGTAGAGAGCTGCGCATTGTTTCATTGTCATTTAATTAGTTGGAAGGCAGCATACCAAGGGATATAGGGAACATCAGTCTGGAATCTATATCTTGGCTTTAACAACTTGATAGGTATTATATATATAAACTTCTCTCCATCAAATACTTTATCTTGTTATTTATTGCAAGATTATCTAGAATGGTTGTATATTAATGATATTGTCTTAAGTAATTAAATCTCCACTTATATATGCAGAGTCCTCTCTTGTTGCATTTTACAATATTCAAACCAAGAATTCATTGGACAGAGAGTTGCTTAAAAAAAAAATGTTAATTTCCATGAATTGAATAAAAATTCTATACACAAAGAGTGTAGTAAATTCTTTTCTTTTAGCAACCCTTTGTATAGAGTCCTTCGTTTGGCTTGTGGAAAAATACGAATATCCACAAGAGAGGATTCTTATATAATGATTTTATACAAAATCAGAGTGTCCTTCATTTTTCAGTGTGCTTCCAGGTTAGGTTCCATATGAAATTGCTAATATTCCAAATCTAGAGGTTTTGGGGCTTCAGTCTAGCAACTTAGCTGGCCTCATCCCACCTTCTATCTTCAACACCTCAACAATGAAACAACTAGCACTTACTGGTAATAAACTCTCAGGAATTCTTCCATCGAGCATAGACGTTTGTCTTCCAAATCTTGAGAGGCTTTTCTTGTCGGGTAATAACTTCAGTGGCACGATTCCCAACTCCATTACCGATGTTTCCAAGCTCTCTGTTCTGGACATGGGAGATAACTCATTCTCGGGCTTTGTTCCTAGAACATTTGGTAATTCAAGAAAAATTGCTCAGCTTACCTGATAATATTTTGACCTCTTCTACTCTGGATTTGATCTTTCTTTCCTCTTTGTCAAGTTGCAGAAACTTAAAAATAGTACAATTAACAGCAAACCCAATAAATGGGATCCTTCCAAGTTCCATTGGGAATTTTTCTATTTCTATGGATAGTTTTTCCATTGATTATGGCAAAATCAGTGGCAACATTCCAAAAGAAATTGGGAAGTTAAACAACTTGACAGTCTTAATACTAGGAAACAATGAATTGACAGGACCAATTCCAGTTACACTTGGCAGATTACAGAAACTTTAAGGTTTGTATCTCCAAAATAAACTTGAAGGATCCGTCCCAGAAGATCTTTGTCACTTGGATAGATTGGTTGACTAGTACTTGGATAATAACAAGCTTTCTGGAAGGATATCTGCGTGCTTGGGTAATCTCACTTCTCTTAAAACTCTCTCCTTAGGCTCCAATGGATCTGTGGAATCTTAAGTATATCTTGCACTTAAACTTGTCATCAAATTCTCTAAGTGGATGTCTTCAATCAAATATTGGAAACCTGATGGTTGTGATAGATTTATATTTATCAAGGAATCGTTTATTGGGTGATATCCCAACCACCGTCGGTGGCCTAAAAAATTTGCAGCATCTCTCATTAAGGTATAATAGATTGCAGGGTCGAATTCCTGAATCATATGGTGACTTAACAAGTTTGGAATTCTTGGATATGTCTAATAATAATCTCTGGATTTATTCCCAAGTCCATGGAAGCACTCTTGTACCTCAAATATCTAAATCTGTCTTTCAATCGTTTAGAAGGAGAAATTCCTACAGGAGGACTTATTGCAAAGTTCACTGCTGAATCATTCATGGGAAATTATGCATTGTGTGGATCCCCAAAGCTTCAAGTACTACCATGCAAAACTAGAACTCATCGAAAGTCAATGACTGCTGTTGTTCTACTTACTGTTTTACCACCGAGAATTGTGGCATTAACAGTAATTATTGTCCTAGCTGCCAAGCTTGTGTCAAGAAGATGTCGAAAAGGGAGCACAGAGCTGTATAAAGATGCTGATATGTATCAACAAGGAACATGGAGAAGAATTGCTTACCAAGAACTTTTGCATGCAACAAATGGATTTAGCGAAAACACGCTGCTTGGCACTGGGAGTGTTGGTATGGTTTACAAAGGAGTACTTCAGAGTGGAATGGATATTGCAGTTAAGGTGTTCCACGTGGAATTTGATGGAGCACTCTTAAGAGTTTTGAAGATGAATGTGAAGTAATGGGTAGTATTCGTCATTGAAATCTCATCAAAATCATCAGCAGTTGTTCAAACAATGATTTCAAAGCGTTGGTACTGGAATACATGTCGAACGGGAGTTTGGAGAAGTGTTTGTATTCTGATAACTACTTTCTTGACATTTTGCAGAGATTGAATACAATGATAGATGTTGCATCAACTTTGAAATATCTTCACTTTGGTTATTCTAACATCTATAATTCATTGTGACATAAAGCCCAGCAATGTACTGTTAGATGAAAGCATGGTTGTTCTTGCTCATCAGGAATATTTAATGTAATGTATGTTGATAATGAGGACCTTTGAAACGTTTGTTAATTTAGTTTTAAATAATGTGATAACAATAATTTAACTTGCATTTGTTTTGTTTAAAAACTGTTTGCAATAATTTATTATATCATTTATAGTATATAACAATAATTTAAGAATGAGTTAGGAATTTAGCTGTAGGATGGATGAGGATTAACATCACAAATGAAGGAATTAAGGAGAAATTGTTCGCTTAATGTATCTACTTCTTGTTTCATTGTTTGAAATGAATTGTACATCTTTTGTTCCAAGTTTTTAAAAATTTTAATTATCATTCATTTTAAGATCGAATTTAATAAATTTCATCACTGAAGTTTCAAACACCAAAATACCTAAGAATGAATAAAGACATTTCTTTACCAAAATACTTGTATGCAAAAGAATTATTACTTAACATTTACTTAACTAAGGGTGGCATCTTATCCAATTCAATGGTAAATAATAAATTATAAGTGTCGTCAGTTTAATCAATTTAATGGTTTGATTTTAAATTAAATTTTAATTTTATTGACAGTAAATTTAAAATATATATTTTTTTATTTAGATTTATTAACTTTTTTTAAAAAAATTTTGTATTAATTAAATATAAATAAATCACTTTGTACTTATTAAAATAATAAAAATAAAAATATATTTATCCAAACAAAATTCAAATAAAAATTAGTTACGATTCAATTTTTGCAGTTTGGATAAATACGTATTTAATAAAAATTATTAAAATTTATTTATATATAATTAAAAATAATTATATTTTAAAAGTATAAGATTTAATGAAATTCTCCTAAAAGATTTCATATATTTGTGAAATCAATTTAAAATTTTGTTTCACCTAATATTTTAATATTATTTATATATATATCTATTAAATTTTAATGTTATTTGTATTTCTTTATTAACTGAAATAAATTTCTATCAAAATAGATATTTTTACTTCTTTAAAAGTAAAAGGTTTTATATATTCTCATTTTTTTAATTTTTTTTAAATACTAACCAAAGTATATATTTAAAAAATAAAAAGTATGATAATTAATTAATAAATATTAACTTAAATCCTAACATTGTGTTTTGATCTTTCGTGAATACGTGTTTTTCTTTTTTAATTAGGAAGATGATGGACAATAATTAGTTCAAAATTTCAAGAAAAATATATATATAATTTTCTCTTTCTTTGTTTTTATTCTAACTTTTTATTTTATTTTTCACCTACATCTTAAAAATTAATTTTTAATTTTAATTTTCTTAAAATATATATTTTTTAATTTTTCAATATTTTTTTTATATTCTTTTATTAACATCTAATTAAATTTTTACTTGTATAAAAAAAAAATTATCAGAAAATTATGAATACAAATCTTTAAAAATTAAAAGCATTTTATAGGATTATTATGTTACCAACCTCTAAACGTAATTAATATGCGACATAAAATCTCTTGTGATTGAGATGTTGTGCTTGACAATATATAAAAATATACATAACAAATGATCTGACCAAAATTCTTGTGAATAATTTGTTTAACAAAGACTTGAAATTAGCTCACACCAATTAATAATTTTGATAATCATTTAATTTAATTTTTTTTTATTACAACATTATTTTAAATTCTTTATTCAAATTAAAACATTTGTAATTATTTTGGTTTCACAAGTTTATAAAAAGGATTATAACCAAGTTTAAGTCTACATGTAATTATTTTGGTATCATCATGATAAATTTACTGTATATATATTACTATTTTTTTTTTTTTAATTCTCCAACAATTTCAATTCTTTCGTTTCTATTTTTCAAACTTTTAAAAAATTATAACAAAAATATTAAAAATTACAATAAAAATATTTAAAAATTAGAAAAACAATACTTGAAAATTAGAAAAACGATACGAAATACAATACATACATGCATGTGTGTGTGTGTACCTTAACCTTGCCATAAATCTATAATCCTTTCGCCATAAATCTATAATCCTTTCAAAATGTCCACATTTTGTTAAAACCATTGTATAAGAAATTAGTAAGAGGTTGAATCTTATTAAGTTCAATGAATATTTACTTTATTATGAGGAGCTATGTACAAATACCATAAACACATATATGTGTATATATATATATATATATATATATAATCCCATCAAGATCATGATCAACATCGTCAGCCACACACACAAATGGACAGATGAGCACCCACACTCACACTCGTGATTTGTACAGCAATTCAATCTTAGGCATCGACAGATACACTTACTGCGTTCAGCTCAACATGCTGCTTACCCTCACTCTGAGGATGAACGACCACAGTCGCGCAAGCTTCTGCACGTGAAGATTTATCGTCACCTGGTTGAGAAACAGATATCGAGCTCACTAGAGGCTTCTTGTCAGCAATATTGTGACAATCGCCTTGTTCTTCCGAGATGATTTCCCATTCCTCCTTCAGTGAAGTAACTTGTAAGCCTTTCTCTTTGTGCCTTTCCATTTCAAAAGCAGTGGGTAGAATCACGTAATCGTTTATCGGGTTGTAGAAAGGATCGGCATCACCAGCTTTCAGCCAATGCTTGAGAATTCTGAACACATGGTGGTCACTGAGAATTCCCCTGTGTTCACCAGGGACACCAACCCTTGCTTCTGCATTCAGCCCATCTGCCTGGAAAAGCAAAAAGGATAACAACAGTTAAGAGACATTATCATCTTTATCTAGGTTGCAAATAACTTAGATGTAAAAAAAACATTGTACTATCTTCAAAAGAAAAAAGAAATCAGTGGTCAGGGCTGAACCAGAGAGGTTATTTATAGCACAATTAAGATGGTAAAAGAATTAAGAACAAGCAAGGTAGCTAACCTTGGCTGATTCTACTGGAACAGTCCCATCTCCATCAACACAGACATATTTAGGCTGCAAAAATACAAGGATAAATTACAATTCTGTATCCAGCATCACTGAGGGCAGCAGTTCTAATGTATATATCATCAATGAAACATGAAATATTCAAACCTAAGAGAAAAGAGTTGAAATATCTATACCAATAAGTGGAAACTCCTATACATTAAATTTGGAAATTGCACGGCATAAAATGAGAGCAACAGTCAGTAAAAAGGAAATCACCTGGATAAATCTTAGTTCTTCTAGATCTCTGACAGGTGCATCATCACTTCCATAGCTGCACAGAGAATTTAAAATTAGAGAATTCATAAGCCCAACTAGCAAGTAAAAAGAAATCAAATGTTCTAAAGCTTGTATCCAGTGCTAAGCCTAGTAATAACTGCAATTGTGTGTGGCTTAACACAATTAAGCACTTCAAATAAAAGAATTACCAAACACTGTGCGGTGTCTCAAGATTGGTCCCATATATGTTGTAGAATTTAACTTTAGGAGGAACCTTAGCATGAGACAAAACCTTGCATGTTTCGTTAGCCCATTTCAAGATCTCCAAGTTAAAAGGTAAAGGAATAGTTACTCCATCGTAATCAACCTGAATAATCAAATTCAAATGTATTAGTCTAAACAAGCCTTATAAGCACATATCCTAAATTTCTAATCAACGATCACAGCTGTATTTGATACTTATGATTTCTTTTTCCTTTTGCACCCTGATCATACCACCCTGGCCAAATTTAAGTCTAATCTCTCCAAACCCTATGGTGGGCAGGACTCAATCCCAAGATCTCTTCCACACAAAGACCTTACCAGCTAAGTTAGCTAGTATCCACAGTTTGCAAATTGTAACACTTTTGAACTAGTTTACTGACACTAGGTGGACATGATTTGTCAGCCACAATAGTTGCAAAATCTTTAATGAAGACCAAGCACAGGAGGCATACAGCAGACTTGGTAACAAAGATTCAACTCTCTCACATTAGAAAGATTCTGAATTACAAATTTGATTATCAATTTCTTGACCAAAAAAGCCAATGCTACTTCAAAGGTAGAAATAGAAAAACAAAAAATTCTAAGTTCTGACAATATGAGAACACTTTGACATCTTAGCAGGATCTAAGATTTTCAAATTGAGCTTAAACATTTGAACATCAGAAAAAATACATTCAACTAAAGATTATCTACATCTTCATTGATCCTATTGCACAAAAGTAAACCCATAGCTCACCATATTACTTGACAGAGCTTTCTTATAAATTTCTATACTCTCTTCGGGGCGGTAAGACTCCAGAATAATATGTGAGTTCCCATCAGCATCTTGTTTCTCTCTCCATATTTCCAGAAGAGGAGTGTGTTGCCAATGAAACTTCCGACAAGGCATCAATTCATATATTGATGGACATTCAATCAACTGAAAGTTTGCAGTATAAATACGTAATTAATATATATATATATATATATATATTATGTACATACATGTATATATATGTAAGTAAGCATGTAAAAATATGTAAATGTGCCAACAGGGCAAAGGTGTGTAGTCATACATAAGTACAAGTGTGAGTGTCAACAACAGCAACAGGAAAAGTGAAGTCAAAAGAGAAGTATCATCTCGGAGAAATATGCAGCTAGTACATCAAACAATCATTTGTCTATGCCAATTTAAGAATAATGAATGTCGAAGATTGAGCTTCAATCAGCACATGCTCCTTAAATATATCTGATCAATAATAAGAACCAAACACCAGACTGCATGTGACACGCACAGATATGCTCTTAACATAGGTAGCATCTGCCTTTAACCCATGAAAACTTCTGTCTTAATTTGCAAGAAAGGCCATTTATACAAGGTCCAACAACATAATTTTAACACAAATTAATTATGTTAAAAAAAATCCAACAAATGTTAAATACTTAATAAATATTCATCTTGATTATTGAATTGATAGTTAGATTTATCATTTCAACTAAAATCTAAAATACTTCTTGTATTCCTCAATCTCACCAACTAAGCTGCAGACTTTGTCACTTGCTTTCAACCAACATTTATAATCCATAAAGCAGCAATTGGAAAGTTACAGCAAGCAAGCATGTACAAGGCACAATTGGGAATACTCAAACGCTTAACAAGCACATAAGATTCAGCTTGAATGTGTAACAATGTGATGTGTACAGATGTAAGATCTTCTGTGTGGCTTTTGACTGGGGAAGCTAGAGCTCAGGATTGTTGGGAAGTGCAGGGTTGAAGTAGTATGAGATAGGGGGTTTTTATGGTTTGTCAATCATTTAGGAAAGGATGTAGGGGTACTTAAAGATCTGACAGGGTTTGAGTACTTGAAGATTGAGAGAATTCAAAAGAAGCATTAAGTCCTATGAAAGTAGGGCTCATAAACTTGAATAAATAACTAACTTATTTCCAGAACTAATAGTACAGTATTGGGGAACAGATCATTATTTTAAGAGGAAGCACAAGAAAGAGATGGACTGGAGTCAAAGAGAGAACTAGCTATGTATCCCTGTCTCCATATAAGCAAGAATCTTAATACTTCATTAATCAGAACCTAGCTGAATCTCTTAAGCAAGCATACATTTGTATTGATTCTTGGTTACCCAAAGAAAGCACATTAACGATGCACAAAAACTCTACCAGACTTCGGGTCTCAACTGAATGACAAATGAGTATAATACAAAGAAATTTTACTTAGCTACTGAATTCAAACTACCAAAAATTTGTATATTTAAAAGTGACTAAATTCTAGTGAGATGAAAAGTTCGCCTAGAAAACATGTTTTCATTAATCAGATGGGTTGTACAGTGGCACCAGAGCATAGAAACCTTTAAGATAAAGTAAACTTGTATAGAATAACAATAGACTCATCTATTCATGGCTGCATCACGGTTATATGGGCAGAAAAGTAAGGGAGAAACAAACAAAAAGAGAGAAAGGGCAGCAAATATCCAGCATACGCAGAACAATTTAACACTAAATGGAGGAAAAAAATTTAATCAGACATGTAACTTAAATGACAAAGTATTGCACTCGTACCAGTTGATGCATGCTCCATTTTGATATAAAAAAATTTTGTTCCCACCCTTCAACAAATGACATGCCATTGAGAAAGGTAGATGTGATATAGCCAGGTGCACCTGTTGCACAATTTTGAATGAAACAAAGTTTCAAAGTCAAATTCAGGTAAACCTCCTAAATAGTACTTGCTTAGAGTTTGAAATAAAACCTGACATGCCAATCTTTCTTCAATTTTCTAGAAGTTATACTCAATTTAAACTTATGACTCCAAATTCTTTGATTAATTAATGGAACATCAGAACGAATAAACCACGTCGACAAGATTGAACATTAATAGTATTATCAAGGTTCATATTCAAGAATGCAGTTCAGTGATTGCATGCATAATGCTATAAGATTTTGTTCACATTATAGAAAATGACAGGCCTCAAAATGTACAAATTGATGACACAGTAAAAAAAAGCATCATGATTAGAACATCTCGCCCATGAAGTACAATGATTTTAGTCCCTTCATTTTAATCCCTTCCAGGATATGACCTCAACTAATAAAAACTTTACGAAATGTAAGAGCAACAAAGAGCAAATGGTGAGTCTCACTTTTCCCCATTAAAAGAAGAGAACATCATACTTCTTTTTTTTCATTCTTTTTTTTTTTTTTCATTTTGAATTTTCAATAACTGCAATAATAACTCCAATAGGAAAAAACTCCTTAGTTACACATATTTTTTTCTCTCAGCAGCTTTGATGTATATTGTGCCCTAGTACCATAAAATCAACAATCACTTACCTTGGAATGGTGCAGCAATGGCAATCCAATTCTTCACATATTTCTCAAAAATCTGGGAAAAAAAATATTGTGAAATTGCCTAATTTAAGTTGCAGCAAAAGGAAGTAAGACAGATATATGGTTGCAGACTTGAACTTTAAATTTGGGAAAGAGAAGACAAAAGGAAGAACAATGTGATAAGGTAAAAGACAAAAAACATACATCACTGTGCAGGGACATGAAACATTTGACAAGGATACCCCCCATAGAATGACTGATTATATTTAACTTTTTCCCACCAGAAGCATTATACACGGCCTCTAACTTTGCAGCAAAGCAGTCCAATGCTCCTTTCAACCTAAAAGACAAATAAAGCATAAACATGTTAAAACACCCTAATATCCAAGAATAGAGAAAGACATTTGCATAAGCTAACATCATTTTAACAGATGAAAGACGAGAGTTGCACCACAAATGCCATGCATACATACACTAGGTATAACATTTGACAACAGAATCACGAAGGTCAGGAAAACAGCTCACTTTATGATAGTGCATGAGAGATATATGAGAAATAACACAGTTCAAGTATGATCCTCTCAGAATAACTATTAAAAAAAAGCAACAAAATAAAATAGATTGAAGAACTGATCTACCATAAACAATTTATAGTCAGGAAATTTTTGTCCTACCTCCAGTACCAAGGATAAAGTTAAATCAATAACGACTTTCTTTATTTTGCATCATCAAATCAATAGACGAGATGTATGTCAAAGTTCAATTAATACACATTTTCTATTTCATATTTTTGATCCAAAGGGCGTCTTGATCCATCCCAACTGTAATGAGCCCCTATCTTTGCTTAGAGATCCCAATGAATCATGCCCCTCAATTTGTTACCTTTCCATAACTCTCGCGTAAGTTGACATCCACAGATCAAACTAACTTTAATAAAATTTCACAGCATTATGCCTTTTCACTTATCAGTCTAGTAGCAAAAGATAAAATGCCTTCTTGACAACAATTGAATGAATATGAAATACCTACAAAAACTGTCTTATTTAATTAACGATTCAAAAGATGGAGACAATTTGGAATATGGTGAGAACCAAGGCCATTGCAGGAAAATTGAGCTTCAACTAGTACTAAATTGCAATTTTTGTCAAAGGAAGACTGATAATCTTAAAAGTGTCTAAAAGGGGAAAAAAAATGTTCTAACTCACAATACAAACATAAACAATATAGGAAAACCCTGCAGTATGCGTACATTAGCAAGCGCATCTAATTTTTGCTTCTTTCCTCTAAGGGGGTGGGGATGCAGTTCATTCTCATATAATGATGAAAACTTTCTAATAAGAACAAAATATATAATCCAGAAAAGATGACACCCTGAAATGTCCTGCTATTCAAAGTCGTAGAAAGAAATAGCAATCAACAAAGTTAAGGTTAAGAAGGTACCTATTACTTTGACGGAAATCATAACCAAACCCAAAAAGCGTCTTTCCCTCTTGGAAACCCCAGTTGATCATTTGGACAATCATATCATGAAAATAATAAACACAATCACGTCCAATGATCTGCATTGAACGAAAAAATAGTTCAAATCCATCATTTTGTAACTATTCAACCAAATGTAATCTCAAGACAAAAATGTTACAGCTACATTGCCACATAAAGTACCATCGCGACTTCATTCATAGCATTTAAACCAAAATTTTAATCTTTCAATTGTTAACTGTTTCTTTTTCGTTCATTTGTGTCCAAATTAGCTATTTCTAAACCAAAACAAAAAAGGTGTACCAGGTCAGGATCCAAAACATCAATCGCATGCAATCCATGTCTGTCTTCAGGAACCACAACACTTGTATTTGGATCTAATGACACAGTTTGACCTGTTTCACATGAATAACATTATTGACCAACATCAAGTATTGAAAAATGAATCTGTAAAACCTCTATAATAATAAAAAAATAAAAATATCAGAAACAAAAAGCATAAAGGTAAATAGCACAGACAAGTATGTCAAGAGCCATTCAGAAAAATAAGCAAATATTGGAAGTACACACACAGCGGGTATTACAGGTTGATTATATCTTCTGGTCATAAAAGCCCTCTTTTCACGAGCCATTATAAGAAGGCTGCATAAGCTATGCACATGAATGACCCATAACACAACAGGTCAAAGTGTGGTCTGCTCCATCAAGATGCTAAGCAATCACCATATTCAAAATTTTCACAAACATCAAATTAGAGCTAGGACCTGGAGTTGTTAAAGTGAGTGTCAGCCCTTGTATTGATTTGAATGTTTTCAATGCCTACTAAAATTATTTTGCAATGCTTACTAACATACATTACCCTTTACAAAGATAAGCAAAATGAGACTTTGCTTGGAGTGAAACCTGGTTAGTCATTACAATCATCTTCATGACATGTCATATTCCCCATTTAAATTTATATCTCCATTTTCGCATGATCCAAAAAGAGGTCTCATAAATTCTCTAATAAAATTAAAATTTTGTACCTCAACTTCGTTATTTCAAAACCGACACTTGAACTAAGAAATACTTTAAAAATAAAAGTAAAAATAAAACAAATATAAATTGCAAAACTTTATTTTTCTCTACGTTTTCAGCAATTCTTAGCAAATTTTGTACAAGTTCAATGTTTAAAAAAACAAGAATAACATTAATATTAAAATCATAACGAGCTTAAAAATTAAACTATGTATTAGCAAAAAAAAAAAAATTTAAATACCAGTAGAAGGATCAAACTTAGACCAGAGCTTGGTCCTAAACTTGTAATCGGCCCCAATGATCCGAACCCAAACCCGCTCATCCTTGCCGTTAGTATTATCAACTGCCTTCAAAATCGAACCAGCGATACCCGGAACGAGCAGAACCGGGTCAAGGTCCGGGTCGACGGACGGTTGCGGCTTCTTCCTTAACAGCTGTAGCCATAGCTCAACCGATTGCACTATGTCCTCCAACAACACGGCCATATGGAATCAGAATTCCAAAACGTTAGATTGAAATTTAATTGATCAATTGGGTGATTATTGGTTGAAAAGAGACAAATTGAAGTTTTGGGGCTCCGGTACTTTGGAGAAAATTTATATTTGGAGTGTTAGAAGGGAAAATTGGCTAGGTGTGAGCCGTGCGGCTAAAGGCGCCAGCAAATCTTTTCCATGGATAAAACGGCATCGTACAGAGAGAAAACGACAAAATGAATTATTATTATTATTGTGTATTTTGGTTAAACCAAAATTGAAGATAAGACAATAGAATTGACAAGTCAACTTTACCAATGCTGTCTGTATTCTCGATATGCATTGGAGCACTGGCGATAAATAAATAAAAAAGTAATTTGATAAATGCCAAAATTAGAGACCACAAAACAAAATTCTTCTTATTATTTAAAAAAAAAAATTTTTGAGGAGAAGGTTTCTATGGTGTTTTTAACTTATACGATAGTATATGTTCGTTACCAATATAATCATCACACGTCATCAAAGCGATTTATTAATAAAATTAATCCCAATTTATTTGCCTTAACGATTATGTTTGGCACCAGTTGATTTTATTGAAATTGCTCGATTCGATTGTAATCTTATATATATATATATATATATATATATGTAAATGAAATTTAAATAAATAAATAAAATTGCATGAATAGATCTTAAAATTGCATGAATAGATCTGAATCCTCTCTCCCGCCCTCCAACCCACCAAGCAGCAGATAGAAAACGAGAAATGCCGCTGCTTTCTCTGGTAACCTGCTGCTGCACCAGCAATCCAAAGCTTTCCCTCTCAACGAAGGTCTGTTTCTTCGTCTCTTTCTCATTCTTTCTGCATAATTTGCATTTTGTTTCAATAACTGAAAGGTTTCAAACATTGAATGTGTTCAAAGAGACATGGAAAAGAAGGAGAAACGCAAAACCCAGCTCCATTGCTAAGGAAACAAGTAAATTTTTTAAAATGCTTGTCTCCGCCTTTAATTGCGGCAATCTTAGTCTTATCTCTTATTTGCAACGACCCAAGTAATATTTTAACTGTAACCATTCAATTAATGGGCTTATTATCCACTTTAATGCTTTCAAAATGCCCCACCTTTAAAGTCGACTATCTGTTTGTTTCTTATTCTAATTTCTTATCTCAGTCAAGCTTGAGTCAGGGAATTAAATAAAATGTATGAATTGAGATAAAGGAGCTTCATAATTTGCTATTGCATAGGCTTTTCTGATAAGGCTTTTGCAATTGAAATTCCGTATAAGTGCTATGTACAAATAGTTTGTTATTAGAAGAAAATTTGCTTCACTTTTATGTTTTTAGAGCGTTCAATTCGTTGTTTATCTATATTTGGCAATGTTATTTGATTTAAGGGTACGGTTTGGTACAATTGTGCGTCTATTTGTCTTTGAAAGTACAACTAGATGGTTTGATAAACAGATAGACACTCACTTTTACTTGAATACTAATTTTTATTACAGCAGCTGAATCCCAATCATACCCAAAAAAAAAAAAAAAATTAACTTACAGACATAGCTTAATGTTTGTAGTTTTTGTCGGGTTCTTTATAATTTTGAAGAAACCAAATGAGATTAATGATAAATTTTAGTTTTTTTTATACCTAAAAGTCTGTCGGCCTTTCTTTGTTTTACCAAGTTCTAAACTGGGGAATACATAAACAACAGAGGATTTTTATTTTAAATGATGAACCATTTAATATTCTAACTTCCTCGTATATGAGATTTTTATAGGTATATCTTTCTCAAGAATGTAGTCTATTGTAACTAACTTGTACATCTGTCCTTCTATTCCATGGCCTTGTTATTCGGATGCGTTTACTCAGATAACTCGAACTTTTTCTTTCTGCATTCCTATTCTTAATCTAAAAGTTAGGTCTCCATTTGAATAGTTACAACAGTGCTGATAAGATAAGCTATTGTAAGCATGAAATAACATGATTCATATATTTGGGTATGATATGCTAATTCACAAATGCTAGCACTTTATAATTGGTCAACAGAAATTTTGAATGGCAAATCATGTAAAACTTGAAATGTTGTCTGACCTCGTTAAGCATGCTATATAGGTATCTCATTCGAATGGTTTCAGCTCTGCTCAACCTTATGTGTCTTTTATTACTGCATCTATTATATATCATTATGGAAATTGTTTGGGTCAATAACTTCAACATGCTCATTTTAAGGGATATTTGACATTTCAAATATGATACAGTTAGAAGAATACATTTTTGTGCTACATGTGTGCAGCATGAAAGAATGGAACTTCTAGATGACTTGTGACTTGGACTAAGAAAGGGAAAATTGACATATTTGATCACGTAAACCTTATGTACCAATGAAGCTCATTTCTACCTCAGAAGAAAATGTTTATCAATGACACCATACGTGCAGACAAAAAAGAAGTGAATTGTTTTTCCTGATGTTGTAAAAAACTATTAATATTTTCTTTTCCCACTACATGTGAGAATTATGATTTTGCTGGATGTGGCCTTGTAATAACGTCTGCTTCAATGATGAGTTAGCCAGCTGATGGCGTAAACTTTTCTTTCTCCTTGAATATGGTGTGCTTGAAAACTTGTGACTACTAATGAAGGATTTCATGATGGTCATGCTGTTGCTGTCATTGAGATTACATCTGTCATTTTTCTGAAAGATTGTATTAATCATATTCAATATGCAGTGATTGTATCAGATATTACACTCCAAAGTTTTATTTTCCAATGGCTTATCTTATCTCCTTCTAAGTCTTAACATGCATGCACTCAATAGTAACAAGTTAGTATCCAAAACTTTTTTCACAGGAAAGAATTCCTTCCATAGTGATTAGAATTCTTTTGAATAGCATGTAAGAGAAGAAAATGGTCATCAACTACCACTGACAACATTGTTTATTATGTCCTTTTTCTCTGCTAAATAGATTTCACTGGACTCTTAATTGAAATTGCAAACCCAGAATATGACGTTTATAATGTAGAATTCATGTGTACCTGGTTTCTCTTGGCTTCCTTCTTGCTGCAGTATCACATGGACAAACCATTGATATTCAAAAAGGGGCCACATTGTTTCATCAAAATTGCATTGGGTGCCATGATGCAGGTGGAAACATAATTCAACCGGTAAGTCTTCCTTTACTCATAAAATCCAGATAATCAACCTTTTAAATAGTAGTTTCATCCCTAATCTATAGGTTCCTCTCCTTATCAGGGCGCAACACTCTTTTTAAACGATTTACAAATGTGACAAGGCACAATTTTACTCCATTCTCTGTTGGCATCAATATGCTCTGTGAAACAACTGAAGCAAAAAGAAAAAGAGTAGGGAACACAAAAGGAGGATAAGACCTTTAACATTATACAAACATCCTAAAATTTTCAGTTTTAACATGGATACAGAAGAAGAAAACGAAAAGAACTTGGTTTCTTTTTTTCCTTCAAAATTCATTGTAAAAAGCCAAAAAAGCCTCAATAGTATGACAGCTGAAGAATTTGAACATAAGCCTGTTTGTGGTCTAGTTTGATGGTTGAAAATTAAACTAACCGTTCAGTTGGGTTTATTTTTTATAAGATTTAATTTAGATGATAGCATTCGCCAAGTGCTGTTAATTATTGTTTTTATTCCTTCTCCTTGAGTAATACTCTGGTTGCCTGTACAGAAGTGGAGTTGACACAGAAGAGGAGATATACCGTGTGACATATGAGCATCAAAATCAATGTTGATAGTTACTTATGCCTGTAGAATTTAATGCTTCATATTTCCTTTATATAGTAGCATGAATCCGTGCATGCAGCTTTATCGTCTATCACCCCAACTTTTCTGTTGTAATCTTCAACTCTTCCGTTGTAGTTTACAACTTATGAGTTACATTTGAAAATCCTGAAAAATGCTTCGAAAAGTTGAAGTAGAAATGAAAGACTTGAGAAGATTTGAACACTTAATAGGATTGGGATATCTAGTTGTGGCATTATTTTTGTTGGTTCCAAATTGGGACTTACTTTATTTTAATGGGCTTGGCCATCTACAAGGGTCAATCAAGACAAGGCTTTAACTTGGCCTACTTTTGCACAAATTGAAAATCATGGTTAATTCATGGGCCATATGATTAAAAAAATGTACATAATGTTTTTTTATTAAACAATGAACTTAAAAGAAGAACATGCTTGTGATTGCAATGCATGAATAATGATGATTACAACCATAGTGTAAGTGACCTTGCTAGTGGTTCTAGAATTGCCCAAATTTAACAGAAAATGATATGACTAGAATATTCATTGTTTATGAAATAGAATTTAAATTTTAAGTGATTGTTTTGTTATCTTACCAATTAAGAACTTATCTCATGTATTAATTAGTAGTGTAAATATATATATATATATATATATATAAAATGATTTAATATAATAGTATTTAACATCTTTTAGAAAACAAAAATCAAATCATGAAAATGATTATTTAGTGAAAATTATTATATTAATTAAATTGAGTGACAGTTTGAATTTTAAATTTTAAATTTTAAATTTTAAAATAAGAGAGTGTAGATAAAATAATTTTACTAAGTCGTTATAATAATGTGATGAGACTATTCAATTAATAAAAAAAAATCGTGAGTTTATTATAAATAAATAAAAATTAATGAATTTTATCATTTAATTATTTAATTATTTATTTTATTTTTTAATTATTTATTTTTTTATTATACAATCATAATTTTTTCCTTTTCACTTTAGTTTATTAATAACGTGGTGGGACCCAACTAAGTTAAAAGTATCTCTTGAAACAAGAGTTTTTCTTATTCATAAAAAGGTTATATGATTCACACAAGTGGCTCTTTATGATTTGATTTTCAATTTTTTGTATTTTTTTAAAAAAGAAATTAATTATTACAATTTATTGATATTTCTATTATATCAATATCAAGTCAACTATAAATCATTTTAATTGATTAAAATATTAAAATATAATGGAAAATGGTGGGACTTTTTTCTTGGTCACGGAATCCAATTTACTTTTAGCCCTAAATTTTGGTAGTTAAATAATCACTCTTGGTCCCAAATAAAGTTTTGTATCCAAAATGGGAAAGAACACAAAAGATTTCACTTCACCATTTATTATTATTATTATTATTATTATTATTATTATTATTATTATTATTATTATTATTATTATTATTATTATTAACATTGTTATGTGTCAAAATAGATTTTTACATTAATATATAATTTTTAAAATTTTAATATAGACGAAATTTGAATTTCAAATTTCTGTAACAATTATTAATACTTACATCCATTACGATATTTTTTTATTTTTTTCTCGATTTATTTCTCTCAACACAGTTAAGCAATTTTACAAAAGGAATGACATTTAATTTATATTTATATTTATATAGTAAAAAGATTCTAAAAGCAAATATTTTAGGAAGAAAAACAAAAAAAAAAAAAAAAAAAAAAGAATTGGGTGATAGGGACTCATCACAAAAAGAAAGAAACGCAGTAGAACTGTGTTACGGGTGATTAATGATGGATTTGGGTGAAGTGGAGATTCACAACAACTCAAAACCTATTGTCTCTCGACACGTGTCGTGGCATGAATGGTTGCTAGGAGACAATTCTGTAACGGGAAAGTGACAATATCATTATAGTTAATGTATCATAGTCATGATTATCTTATACATTGATTTGAACTAAACATGTTTGCCATGTCCATAATATCAACATAGGAAACATAGAAACATAATCACATTTGTGATGGACCACCCCCCCCAAAACAAGTTGTTAATTAATTAATCAAGAAATCAAAATCTATTTAATTAATTATATATACATCATGTCAATGTATGAAATAAATATATTTATTAAAAACAATCCTTCTTAACTTTTAATTAGATATTAACACAATATATAATTAATAATAAACCGTTCATATTATATTTTAATAAAATTTGTAAATTAATTTTATATTTTATAATATAAATTAAAACAAGTCATATACAATATAAATTATTTATTACTAATTATATCTCGTATTAACATTCACAAATCAAAAATAAAAAAGACTAAGAGAGGATTTCGATTAAAAAAAAATTGACCTATCTTAATCTCTAGGTTAGATGTCAAGTTAATTTGCGTAATTAATGGAATGATTATTGTTAATTTCAAACAATGATTGTTGTAAATTTCAAAGGTTTGACAAGGGGATAAGTTTGATTTTTCTATGGTTAATTACTTTATATCTATCTATTTATATTCTAATTTAGGAATAAAATGTTATTCACTTGCAACAGATTTGTACAATATTGAAATATTTATTGTAAAGTTATAAACTTTAAAAAGTCTTAATAAAATCATTCACATCACGATATTAACAAATATGGTATGTGACCGACCAATTGATTACTAATTAGTCTTGTCATTTGTAATTTATTTTTAAATTTTGAACTAATGAAAAAAAAGAGTATATAAACCATAAATTAGCATGATTTTATAATATCTTAAATTTTAAAAATTAATTACAATATACAATACTCTTTATAAATTAACCGATGTGACCCATACTTTTTTTCTAACTATATATATTTATAGTACACACAGTTATTATTAAGTAAAAAAATTTATCGAGACAGAATTCCTCAATAATAATAATATGTTCTTACATATCATTTATTATTAAAATAATTATTAATTAAATATTTAAATTTAAAAAAATTAAAAATATATTTTCAATGAGAAAAAAACAACCCATTAAATCCCAAATTTTGTAGAAGCAAAGTGGTTGATCTAGAAAAACTAGAGATGTTAAGATTAAGATTAACCTTCTCATAAAACCCTAGAACAAAACAATATTGATATGTAAATGTAATTAATTCGATGATTAATAAATATTAACTACAATAAATAGGGCTAGCTTAAGTCAATGTAAAAAAAAAAATTACTCTAATTAATCTCTTTTTGCTCTCACTTTTTGATACAAGAAAGGAAAAAGATTCCATAAACAATGAAAACCTGATAATGTACTTAATTTAACACAGTGAAAAATTAATTATTAATTAAGGTTTGAATTAAAAATAATTATTTAATTAACTCTAGCTAGTGAGGTTGCAAATAAGACAAAATTTACAAATACATTTTCCAATGAAATTAATGTCAATGAAAGATAAGCCAATAGCCAACTGTAGAATACAACTTGGCTAGGTTTCTTGTTCGCCATGTGAGCTTTGTTTGCAATTTTATCATTTAGCCATGGATCAATTTATCAACTTTGAAAAATGATTTTTTTTTAAAAAAATATCTTAAATTTAAAATATTATATTTAATTAAATATACAAATTTTATTTTATAAAAAATCGTTATTATATAACTAAAAATTTAAGATGTGTATATTATTTTAAATTTTGTATATTATTGTATATATAAACTCATTTATATAAATTGATGTGATGATATAATATTATTACTATATGTCATACATTTTGTGAGAGTAAAAAAATTTAAATTTTATAAAATGTGATAATGATATAATATTGTTATATTAATATGTATGAATAGCGTTTTATAAAAAAAATTATATTTTTAATATTATCGTTAAATCTTTAATCAAAATTTTTATATTTTGTTGAAAATTAATTTTAAATTAAGCCTTTAACTTTTACGTTAGACTTTTAAATTAAAATTTAATTTTAATGTAATAATTTTTAAATTTTATATTAAAGATTTCGAGTTAGTGTTGATGGTTGTGATGTTAGATGCATGTATATAAACTAATTTTTATTTTATAGAATAATATTTTTCATTAATTTAATATATTTGTCCTCTTAAATTGCTAAAATTCACTGTAAAAAGTTGACTACTATACAAATACATGTTGTATAATAATATCAATAAGAAAAATTAAACAATGAACTCTAAGAAAAAGAAAACATTTGAAACATAATTATTTGTTTAATTAATTCTATAAATTAACATGTTTTCCATCATTTTCCTGAGAAAATTATTTGGAGGCTTTATTAATATATATATATATATATATTTAATTAATCAATATATGATTTTGCCTAGAAAGGAGATTAAATGGTGCAACTACTAATCATGATCTTTCTCTATCAAAATTAAATGAAAATAAATATATATATATATATATATATATCATTTTCAGTACTAGCTAGTGTTATTTAATTATTATTTTTTTTTCCTCATAAAATCTAACCAGAAATAATTATTAGATCTTCTAAGATGACATTGAACCAACTCGAATAGAAACCTTATGATTATTGTGGGACAAACAAAGGCATCCAAAAACCCTAAAAATAAATATATAAATAAATAAAAAGCTAGCTAGAATAAATGAACAATCAAATACAAGTGGGACAAAAAATAATAACTCAAATAAATAAATAAATTTGCAAAGATAAGAAAAACCCTAATCTAGATTAATGCTTTATGTTCAACCACCACCACACCTACCTTAATCGAATGAAGATTCAACTCTTCAAAATTAAGAAAATTACAAAGCAAAATCCATGTGACATCTATCCATGAATTAATCTAAACTATATAATATATAAGATTAAATTAATTAAAAAGTTTATGTGAATGTGGTCCTTCTCTTTTTTGAATTAGGACATGTCTATATATATAGATATGTGTGTGTGTGTCATTGTTATTGTCAACCATTGACAACAAAGCAGACAGACAGTAGAACCACCCAAAGCTAAAGACAAAGAGGATGGCCTCAACTGATTCCACCAATCTGGCTAATTCATGCCTTCCATATAAATAATTATCGAATATTTCAAACCCTCCCCTATTTATTGAATTAGTTTTGTTGTAGGGACCAAGAACTCACTAAGCACATGGCAACACCCTTTTTCCATTAGGTATCCTTAATTAATGTTAAGCTATTAGGTCAAATTTCAGTACCGATATTTAAAATCAAGTTTAATAGACCTTTAATATGTATAAAATTATTATTATGAATTCGAGTAGATGTGAATAGAGAAAAATCAAAATTGATTGTGATGTTAATTAATTGATATAATAAACGAGTGAGATATAAAGATTCAAACACAAGATATTAACTCTGATTAATACCATATCATCGGTCTTCCTTTTTTGTCGCGGTAGTGGTGGTCCTCAAACTCAAGCTCAAGCTCAAGGATTCAATGGGTATGGAAAGAGAGAAAGAACAAAGAAGAAGAAGATAAGTCAAGAAACCCTAACTGATCCCAAGATTAACAAACAAAGTCTTTTTAATAACATGCATAAAAAAGAGCAAGCAATATGAGAAGGTGTAATTTAACCCCTCTTTGCAAATGACATTCTAATCGTGACAAATCAAGCATGCAACACGAAGTTTCCAGCTTATTAGATGTAAATAATACAGTAAGATCACCATGATTATTCATTATCATTATCACCATAACGCAGAGCTGTTCTAAGACTTATAAATAAATTATATATTCACCTCAACAAACAGAGGTAATTAATTAATTAATTAGCTAGAGACTTTTATGATCACTTACAAACATGATTAACCATGTCCGTTTCTGTAAAGTAATAGTATTTTATATATTTATTTGACCCAGATATCATTTTTACAGTGATTTTAACACAAAACTACCCAGTTTAACTTGGGTTAAACTAGATTAAACTGGCCTTAATTAATAAACAATATTATTTAATTGGTGGTCCCGTATTGATGCCAAATATGTGTTAGTCATGTAAGAACTTGTTGCAATTAGAGAGAGGAAAAATAAAGAGGTCAATGTCAGTAGCTGTAAGAAAAATCAATCGATCGAAAAACCAAAAGCTAGCCACCATTAAATACTCCATCTCTTCTCTCTCTCTCTCTCTTTCTTATATATTTCTTTCCTTATATAACACAGTACAACAAAAGGAAGAGCTGCATTTATATATGAATTAGGAGAAAGGAGAGGAAAAATCACGAGGATTTCTCCACCTAAATTACATGCATGGCTCGTGCTTGTTTTCAAGCTTCTGGTTTCTCCTTTAAGGGCTTATAAATTTGAAGCGAAGATCAAACCCTCTTGCTTTTCTTCTTCTCGATCGTTTGGTTTTTGTTGGTTTGAGAGATTGAAGCTGCCAGCATGATCTGGTAATATTGAACTCTATTACATATTCTTCTTGCCCCTCTATACACAGATATATAGAGTTTTTAGTAAATATTAATTATACCCAGTTTTAGATTTTCTTTGCTTTTAGATCCATGGACTTATACATTCAGTTTATGATAAAAAATTGTGGGTTTATTTTATGTAGTAATTAAGAGGATATGTGTATAGATGAATTAGCTTGTAAAACCAATCAATTTTTTTTTTTTTTAATTTCTTCAAATTGAGGGGGGGAAATGAATGAGGAAGAGAGTTTTAAGCTTCATAGAAATGGTTCCATCAGGTCATCTTGCAGCTTCAATTACTCATTCACCAACAATAAATGATATATTATATATTGAATTTCCTGGCTTTTCTGAGTTCAACCATCTCACAACTTCACAGCTTCATTCCAGGTAATTAAACAATTAATTTTTCTTCATTTAATTCTCAAATTTTAATGAATTAAGATTGAGATTCATCATTACTTATTGTTATGAAATTGCATGTATCCTCTGAATATATATAATTAAGAAAATTTCCAGCTATACCATTTAATACCGAAAGAAAAATATCAACAATTGAAGACATTAATGTTATCTCCATCTCTGCCTGCATATCTGCAAATAATTTTGTCTTGACTTTACTGTGGTATATATCTAGTATGTACATATAAAACCAAATTACCAAGACGCAAGAAAGACATGCAAATCTGGATTTATATAATATTGTAAGATTGGTGTTCCCAATACAGGTATAATTATTGCACATCTCTTAATTATGATATCTCTTAATATATATATATATATATATATATGTATATCTAGCTGTTGTCACGATATATATTCATACTGTTTTCGAGGGTGACTTCAATTACATTAATATTGCCATTTATCATGCTAGTTTGGTACTCATTGTTATAATTTTTAAAATAATAATTTCCTTTAGGGTACTCAAGAAATAAATTGTTATAAAGAAAATTACGAAGTTGAATGTTTTGTAAACTGTTTTGTACTAGACCGTGTAGATTTTTAAGCATAAAAATAAAAGCCAATTAGTGAGCACATGTCATATGAATTGAGTTCATGATTTTGTTCTTTCTATCCCTTGTGTATTTGTACTTGAGACTACTTGGAATACAATCTATTAGAACTCCGTTACAAACTGTTGTGTTATGATTTGAAAGTTTCGATTTCAGCTAATGATGAATTTTAATTATTAAATAAAAATAAGTTGTTACCTGTTACTCTTTTAAATCACAACCGAAAAGTCCAGTTCATGTAATATATATATATATATATATATACATACTATGTTCAACATTCATGCGTATATAATTACATATAGCTTTTATAAACTAACCCTCCATTGAAGAAGGTGGTTAGTTTATGATGTATCGAAGTAATTAAGAGCGATATATAGTAGAAATTATACTAAATTATATCACTCTTATCATTCATCTTTATATATTTTGTACATATGTTTTAGGAAACATAAATTATTATATATTATTATTGTTTCTTCTTCATTTCTTAATCTCCCAACCGCCTACATGCCGGCCGCCGGTGAGCAATCAAACAAATTCTGCAGAGAACAGAAGTGTCAAGATACATGAAGATTAATGAGATCATGTTAGAACAAAGGTGAAAATATATAAAAGAAAAAAGCATAAGCAGTTCTTGTGTTAGAAAAGCAGTTAAATATTCAAGATTGATCGAGAATATAGGAAAATTTTAATTAAATTTTGGTCAATAAGAGAAAGTGTAGCGCATGGAATTATTGTGTTCTCTGTCGGGGAGAACTGCTATGTACACTTTTCTTTTTTCTTTTTCTTATTAGGTCAGAAGATGTTTCGGTTGAAATTAACTCCTTGGTTTTATTTGATTCTATCTCTTTATATATGAGTGGTTATGGTTAGATTTGGAGTTTGAATCTAATTGGTTCAACAAATATGGACTTTTGAAATAATACAAAAGGATTGGAGCTCAAATTACACTTGCAATAAGTTAAGAACAAGAAAAGTCTTATTTAGAAGGCTGAGGCTGGTTATAAGTTGCGTATTTGAAGGGGCATTGAAAACCTTAATTTCCTTTGTTTTTTTTGTTTTTTATTTTTCTTGAATTCTTGTTAAGTATTCAAAATTTTCTTGCTTATTTGCAGGTCTACCAATCCCTCTTTAAAACCAAGTCATCACTGCTAAACTCTCAACATTTTCAATAAAAATAAGATTTAGCACATTTTACAAGTTAATCTTAACAATTTTAAAAATACTCAAAAATACTTAAATTCATTAATTTTTACCATTTTTTTTTATGAAACTATATAAATAAGTTGATAAATTATGTTCATTTATGTTATTTTTTTATTAAATTTTATAAATGTATCATATAACCCTTATTTTTATCTAAAAAAATATTTTTAATTAATAAATTAAAATATTTTTTAGTATTTTTAAAATAACTAAAACAAATCGTGTAATCTTCGAAACTCAATAATAATTTATCAAAAAATAAAAAACTCTACTAATTATTTAATTAATGCCCACCAATTTCTCTCCCTGAAGCAAATTTGCATTTACTTAATTCCTAAATTTGAAGATCCCTTTTACCCAAGTTTGTTCAACATCAAGTTCTCTATTTCTTGTATTCTAAATGACATTAATTCTCATACTTGTTATTAACTAGAAGTATATTTCACTTTTGCTTTCTACTCATAGGAAAGAATCACTAATTATATATGCAGAACTCAAATTGGTGCTTGATATCTTCCTTTAAATTAAGTCAGAGTCTTTCCATACTCCATACGGATTATGAATATGTGATTAAAATCTTTAAAATAATATAAAGGGATCATTTTTTAAGATTTTTTTTTTAAAATTATAATTATATCATTATGTACCAAACATCAAAAAATGAGACATTTCTAATAAATTAAGAATATATTTAAAATTACGTGTACAATTCTATTTAATTTTAAAAGAAAAATAAGTAAATAAAAATGAGATATTTCTAATAAATTAAGAATATATTTAAAATTACGTGTACAATTCTATTTAATTTTAAAAGAAAAATAAGTAAATTGTTCGGTAAAAAATATTTTTATTTGGTAATTAGTATTCACTATTCACCCTTCTGTTTATAATTAACATATGATGATTCAATCTAACAACAATTGTGAATTAAAAATCACGAAATATTAATTAATTTTAAACATTTCTTGAACTATTTTGTTCTCACTTATATGTATAACTAAGAAAAATTTGCTAATAAAATTCTTGCTTATATGTTTAATTAAGAAATTGCTTCCAAGCAAAAGATCAAGATTGAAGCAAATTATAATAATTCATCAAGATCTCATAACGACTGGTAAATCTACTCTTATGAAAAAAAAAATCCTAAATCATATATATTTATGAATGAAGTAAGAGTTGGACAAATGACCAAAAAAATTAAATTGTAACTATTAAATGATCCTCAATTACACAGATTTCATACATATTGATATCATATCAAATTATGAATGCCGAAATAGACAAAAGAAAAAATTACCAAACATAGATAACCCAATTCGAAGCTTCTTTGTCTATTCTAGTATCAACTCTAAATTAATTATCTTGAAATGTATGATTGAATTAGAGATTGAGCAATAGGGATTGGTGTTGTACTAGAAGGTTGTTGTAACAGTAGTAATCAATAATAGAATTTGATCAAATTTCATTAATGAATGTTTACATATAATTATTCAATTTTCCAACATGTGTACATAATTTTCATGATAGTTGTTGTACCAAATTAACATTATTCATAAATCATTATTATCATCAAATTAACAGGTAATAAGGGTCCATGCAAAACCCTAACCAAATGACGCTTAATTGTTAATCTCAGATTCTGGCTCTTTTTTCAAACAAAAGGACTATGATTTCATTAATATTTAATCACTTTCAACCATTAAATTTTGAAATAAAAATTATATATATTCTTTATATATATATATATATAGAAGAATATTGTTCTATAAAACTTGAACATCTGTTTTCAATGATAAAAGGTGTACATGAAATGAGTTGTAAAATCTAGATATATAAAGAATAGTGTCATCCATACAAAATTTATATTATTATCATATACAAACTAATCCATCATAATCAAATTTTTTAATAAATTAGCATCCATACGATATATATATATATATATATATAATATTACTTAATATAAACTTTTTGTTTAAGAAATTTAAAATTATTAGAACTATATTCTTATCTTAACAAAAGTAGGTATCAATTAGTGTTCTTAATTATAAATAGAGAAATATTATGTATATAGAGTAAGAATACAAAACTTATAATCTAAATGACTAGATATTTGGTGTCCGGCTCATTAACGATTGATACAATCAAAATTGTATCATTAATTATTGTTTAGTAAACTCAAAAATTCATAATACATGGCAATATTAATTGATATTACATTATTTTGATAAATAAATTTTCTCTCTTAATTTTATTTTTTATTTATTACAAAAAAAGAGAGATTTTATTAGATAATTCCTCTAAGGTTTGGATAATTTCACTTTGTGGATAGTTTTGCAAAAATGCTCACTTATCTCCTTTTAAATTGCTTTGCTAATAAGTTAACTAAAAGATAAATATACTCCTAATTTATTTATCATTTATAAGTAAAATCTTAATTTACTCATTCTTATTTAATTTTTAATTAAACAAATTGTTTTACTAATATTCGGATAGTTTTGTAAGACAAATATATTATGGATGCTTGTCGGTTGTCTGACCATAACTCTTCATGCTTAAGCCAATAAGAGGTTATCTTTTGAATTTAGGTAACTGTATATAAGGTTTCTGAAGAATAAACAATAATAAATTACGAAAATAATAACTTTCAAGACTTTTGCTGAATGATTTTCTTATAGAATAACGATCAAAAGCTAGAAAGATTTTTAGATTCTTTTTTTTTTATTGTTTTAACATTTATTTATAGATTCCAGACTTTTTCTTATTATAATTGGAGTTGAATTTGATAATTAAATTGTCTTCTATAGGACTATGATGTATACTTTGATTAGAGATTTGCTAAACTTTACTTTTATTATCATCTTTTGCTGAAATTAAGAATTTGGCTAATTCTATTGAAATTCTAAATTTTGTAAAGATGCCTTATCGAAATAGACTTCCTCATGATTATGATCAAATGACAGCCTAAATCAATGAGGATTTTGAGCCTGAAAATATAATTTGAGGACAACCTAAATAGTCTTTGGGCAAAGATATCGATCTTTACCAATGAAGATAAGTAGTCTTTGGGCAAAGATATCGATCTTTACCAATGAAGATAAGTTCGCTATTGTGCTAACCCAACCCACTCTCCTTCTCAAAATGACTTCTAGTAACATGAATATGACTCAACACTAAACTAATAATACAGTGCTTTGATATTCTAATTACAATAGAAATATAAAAATAATGGTATAAGTGATTTATTTTGAAAGTTCTTCTAGTTGAATGATTTCTTTTAAAAGATATAACATATTAATACTAAGTCAAATATTTGGTAATTAGTTTATATTTATCCTTATTTTCTATAGTGAATAAACTGGTAAATAACGTTTTTATCACTTTGTAGTTTAAATTTGTTTAATGGTGTTGACATAATAATGGTTACGTGATATTTTTTGAAGATTCTATACAATTAAGTGATAAGTTTTAAAAGATGTTGTAGTCATCTGAAATTAAGTCAAACATTAGGTAGTTGGTTGATACTTATCTAGTAAGTATTTGATAAATATCCATTTTCCTTGGTAAATAATATTTACACCTAACCTTTCAATTTATATATAATATTAATAATTTCAACCTATAATAATTATAAATTAAGAATAACACTTGAATTTCATACTTAAAATTCAGCTCGCATTACAACAATTTCAAGAATATAATTATTATTATTTTAAATTTTACGTTAAATTTCACATAATAAATTTTATATTTTATGGAGTACATATTGCATTTTATTCTTAAATTTATATTAATTTTTTTAGTCTATAATTGTTTTCAATATCACTATTATATTTCAATAACACTACGCTTTTAAAATATATTTTAAGTTTTTTTTTAATTAACAAATATTTATTAATTGAATGATGAAATAGTATAATAAATTTTTGTTTCAAGATTATATATATTTAGCTTCTAATTAATAAATATACATTATTTAAGATAGAAAAAAAATTTAAAACAATCTTTGAAAAATCTAATATTACTAATTGGAGACAAGTGTTTGACATAATCATTTGGTTTAAGGGTAATGGTAATGTATGCAATCAAATGATTTGTTAGTTTTTAATCAAGACAAGTCACACTCGCCAAATCAATTTAGCAAATAGAAGAACCAGTGCTCTAACCTTACATACATGACATTAATTAATGTTTAATCCACCACTAATTACCTACTTAAAATAAATTAATCATTATCACATTTTAAGTTTTAGGGGCTTTTGATTCTTGAACCTTGGACATGTGTTGAAACAAGATTGGATTTTGGTTTAAGTGGTTTCCTAAAATGCCTGCAAAAGGAATAAGATTTTCACTTTTGTTCTACCAAGGGAAAGAGGAAAAGAAAAAGGAAAAGAAAAAGAAAAAGAAAAAGAAAAACACTTTTAGTTCACTCTTTAATTATAATTATAGTGATAGTTCACCCAATCAAATGTAGTTTTTGTTACAATTAGTTCTAAGCTACAATTATTTCTAACCTAATTGTGTCTATCTCAAATGAAACCCAATCCAACTACTTCATTAGAATTCAAGTGTGTGTCAAAGTTGAAAATTGGGCTACTTCTAATTTAAAAATAAATAAATTTATCATATAAGTAATAATATTCGAATTCTTAAATTTTTCTTATGTTTTTTTTTTTAATTAAGAACATATTTTTTCTCTAATCCTTATTGAAACGATTAAATTACTTTGATTAATATTAAATTAACATTGAAGAGTATTTCAATTAAGGACCTATTTGATATATATGAATAAAATATATCTCTATTTAAAAAATCATAAAAAATTAATGTATTCGAATGTTATTATCCCAATAATATATACCAAAGCACAGCACAAATAGCATGAGATTTGGGGTAAAACACAATAATTGAAATATTAAAAATTCATTCATTACAAAATATGAACTATAACATTCAGTATTTGATATTGAGATATATTATAAATTTAAAATTATAATTATAATTGTTATAGAATAAAATCTGATATATTTAATATTAGTGAAAAAAGTGAGTATTTTTTTTTTTAATAAAATCAGTATTTACTAAATACTTTACATATTGTATTTTTGAATCACATCAATCCCAAACAAAAAAAATAAGTGCATATTTGAAATTGTATTGCATTGAAAAATAATCATTTTTTTAGATAATCTAACACTTAAATTATGTTTAATAAATCATTTTTAAAAGTGATTATCAAATAATCTAATTTTCAAATAATATGATTTTGTACTAATTTGAAAAGCAATCTAAAGTAGCTTATATATATATATATATATATAATGGATTATTTCATAACTTGATCGTATAAAGTTGAATATCAAAAATAACCTTTATTAAAATAGTTAATTTTCAAATTACTCGGACACAAAATTAATATTTAAAATTTTAAAAATAATTTTAAAAAATAAAAAACTATCAATAGTGTTTGGCACGGACAAGATTCGGATTAAAAATTATATGATATAGGCATTGGACTAAATTTTGAAAACAAATATAAAACATTATTCGGTGATACCAACTTTTAATAAAATTTAATAATTTTTTTCATCAATATTTAATATTTTTATCTCACAATCTTAAAAATACACCACACTTCAATAGTAAAGTAAAACTTAGTCCAAGTATCCAGAGTTGTCAATAATGTTTACAAGTCATAAGACAACCAAAAATTCACTAATAATTCACATTTTTAGCCCACAGCTAGGGGAAATAATAGACCCAAAATAATAATTATTCATAATTGAAATGAGTGTGTTAAGACAAAATGAATTGCATTTGCAGCAACCACAAATTTGTGATATGTATGTCAGTAGTATGTAAGAGTATGACTATGAATGATTCGATGTAATCCGTTGCCGTTTTATGTCACTTTCGTGCTATCCTCTCCATTTCATATTGCTGTCAAATGGATTGGATTGCTCATATCCTACATTTTTTGGGCCTTACCTTTTCAATTACAACACAGAGATTTTGGATTATAAATCAAGGGAGTATCGGACAAGGGTCATACAACGATTGCATGATTAGATTCTCCAAATTTTTCATCACACGTCTTATCTTTTTTTGTTGCATATCTTAAATTCTTTATTACATCTTCCAAATAATTATAATATATATATATATATATATAGTCTCTATCTCCTGTAAAAGTCCAACATTTCATAACCCAAATTAACGTTCAATTGCACTAAATTGTAATTTTAAAATGTGCATGTGTGCACCAATTGATTTTTAATAATGAGTTATAAAGTATAATAATAAATTTATAACTTATTTTAAAAAAATTCGTTTGAAATTGTGACATTTTTATTATATTTTAAAAATAAAGTTTAAAAAAGTATTTAATAGCACTAATTTTTAATAATCTCACTCTTTTTTTTTTTTTATTAATTCTTAAGACATTTAGTGTTTTTATCGCATAATAACTATGACTTTAAGACTTTAATACCAAAGGTAGTTTTAGTTTTTACTACAAAAGAAATTAGGTATTTTGTCAAGCTGCCCCTTGCCATTATCTCAAAACCAAAATAGCATATTTCAAGAGAGATTTCTAACCAAATTCAATAAGCATATGATATGTCTCACATCAATTAAAATACAAATTTTGTATCTATTATATTATTAGCAAAACACAAATATAATCAAACATAAGACGAAAATGTATATGAAAAAAGAGACTTTTATCGTGCTCTTGATAAACCATTGTGCCTTACCAAAACTAACATTTACGCTTTTCTTACTACTGATAACTGTTCATACTCCTACTTAAGGAGTGTTTTTGTGTTTATGGCACAATAATTTCAACATATACTGATACAAATCAAAATAAATATATGGAAATATTTAACATGGGTTACTGCAACCTAGACAATTTTTTTTTCTACTAAATATTGTATGACCCTCGTATATAACCTAACATCGTAAACCTAAACTGAAACATGCGAGAAAAATAAGAAAGAACAATGGCTCACCCGGCTGAAGGCATTAACCTTAAGTTTCTCCTTGCAATTCAACACTTTGAGGTACTTACAATTGAGAATTTGATGGCCCTAACAATCTGAAGCCAGAATGGAAAAAGCACCTGATCGTGACCTTACATTTTTCCGAAGCAGTATGAAGCAAGCAATTCCCTTATTCATTTTGGTTCTTCCATATTGAATGAAGCATCTGAGTGCTTTCTTTTCTTTAGCTCAGGCTCACCTAATTGTAATGAAACATAAATATCTTCATCAGGGCCATTCCTCAATACTGAGAGGCTCTTTAATCTCGTGTTTTCCTGTTCGTTGTTTTGATGAATTGGAGATCTACCAGTGAAACTTGGAATGAACTCATGTTCCGTGTTTGAAGTTGATTCAATCCCACCTACTATATGAAACTCTGTGTGGATAAACGGAGGAGTTGGTCCTGGCTGGGATCCATCACCAACCACATCTTGCTGGATATTCAAATTAAAAGGCTCAAAGTTTTCCGCAATTTTATCTTTAGAAGGCTCACGCTCAGGAGGTGACTCCCCAGCTGTAGAGTCAATTCCTGCTGTGGAAGCATTTCTTTGATCTTGCACTGCAGCTAAATTTAAGGAGAAGAAAACAGAAAAAATTACCAATGAAGTTAAAGAAACATATGCTGAGACTATAGAAAGAAAAATAGGGCTACCATTTCCATTTTCCTTAAACTAACAACCCAAACTTTTGGAGCCTTTCTCTGGCTCGAAACAATTTCTCAAAATTTCAATATCTTCTATCAAATATTTGAATACTTAAGCCAGCAGACAAAGAACAATTGCCGTCCAAACATATAACCAGGCCAAGGTAACTATTATTTCAACAGTTTGTGGCTTTTTAGCACTATAAATAAATTCAGAGCACGCATATGCATTACCTTAATATCCTTGCTTTTATTTATGTGACAAAAAGGTAAAGCAATAAAAACAGATTTGTAGGATTGACCAAAACACCATATAACCAGGAAAAAATTTACTAACTGGTTAAGGAAAACAAACCTTGAAACCCTTCATTGGTTGTGATGAGATCAAGTTCAAGGAGGTCAAGAAGCCGCCCGAGATCAACTCCACTAGTCCAATTTACTGGGGTTTGACCAACTTTTAGCTTTAACCGCCCCCGATTAGCTGTCCCGCCCCAGATAATCCCAACAGGACGTGGCTTCTCCCCATTTTGACCCGTTAAGAGAATGAGGCTTCCACTATCGCCTTCAAGGTCAAAAGTCTGCTTGTTCTTGCCAACAACAAGAAAATCAGTAAAGAAACAAATCCCTTTCTCATCGTTGTATTCAAGAGCATAAGCCATTATGGTCCCAGTAGTCAGGCCGGAGCTTCTTCCGACTTTCATCACTTGCCTGCCAATGAGACTGTTAATTGGAGACTGCAAGTCTATGAAATGGACATCACCGATCTCACCCACACCTTTTACAGATGTGGTTACGTTGTTCAGATTAAAATCTTCAGCAAAAAGAATAAAAGCCCCATCTGCTCGCACGAATGTTTCTGCAGGGGCACCAAACCGTAATAGGCATGTGTGGGGGTCAGACCATAATGTGAAATCCAGTAGAACTAATGTGAAGCTATAGATAATCATGCTTAAGCATACTACTCAAATATACAAGAGTCAGATCCATTATTAAAATTTAAGCAACTACATCACAAAACCTAGAATGAGCTATATGAAGCTCAATGAATGAAAGAAAAGAAGACACTCAAAAATTGAGACTGGCAGGGAAAAAGAGCTATCCTCTTTCAATGTAGCCAATAGTAAGTAACAAATTATTTTAACCTAGTCTATTTCAGAATATTTCTTGCCTCAACATTTTGAAAGTGTGCATTAGCATTCTGAAATCTAAAGGAAATTAATGAAGTCTAAGACTGACCAATTTGGTTTCAATAATAGATACTAGTAATACATTAATGATTGCTACAATCTGGAACTGCATTACCTGGATTTGTTCCTGCAAAGATGCCATACCAAAGATCATCTGTTATAAATGATGTTGCCCTCTCCACAGCACCTAGATACACCCCAGGTCCAAGGCTGGGCGGCAAGGGATGAAACATTTTCTGATTAGGGTAGTCCAAATCAACCGCGACATGTCGGTTTGTGAGAAAACCAACTTGTTGATTTCCTGTTCGGCTTCTAACAATAGCTCCCAAGGTCCCATATGTTTCTTGGCTAGCAACCTAAAAACAAGAGAAGCAGTATGATTCCACGAGAAAAAGTGAAGACACGAATAACTAAATTCACCATAGATTCATCAGTGTATCAAGTTTCATGGCAGGAAAGAGTATAGCAAATAAAGAAAAGAGTAAGAAACCATTATCTTGAACATGTACTTCTGTGCACGTGAAAGAAGTAATGGTTATGACAAAATTGAAAGAAAAGAAAGACATTGTGAGTTTTGCAAGTCCAAACACATATCACGAATGTGTTCCTTTGTGTATAATCAATTTCAAGGTTATTCATACCCTGCTCAGAAACTCTAGCCGCAGTTTTTACAGATGAGAGAAAGTTAAACTTTATTCCTTTACCATCATGCAAGAAGAATGTGAATCTCAAAGTTGACAAAATTGTCACTTAGGCATGAAAGCTTCATTTACTCAGCATTCACTTATAGGCCATAACATTCAACTAAACATTAACCATAATTTCATAATAATATTCAGCATGGTTAACATAACCCTTCTACATTGGAATTTTCTAAACACCAGACTTAAAACCTAACATGAAGGAAATTAAAAAAGAAAGGGAGAAAACAGTTTCCAAGGGTATGCAAAATTGAGATATGTACAAATGTTGCAATTACACTATGCTACCATTGTAGGATATGTACAAAAGCATAAAATGACAGAGTTGGTGACTTTTAATATTAACAAGAGAATCCTTTTAAAATGAGCACAGACTATAATCCATACTAGAAGGCAGGTACTGTAAGTCACAAGGAACTCTTTCGGTTCACCAAGTTTTCAATTTATTGGTATCTCCAGAAAACATCAATTCATGCTGCTTTCTGTCACTTTAGGGGAAATGTTTAGGCTAGAGCAATTTCAATCAATAGAAAAGAGCAGGAGAAAGATTTCCTAAAAGGGCTACACTGGTCTGAATCTTGGAAAAGGTAAAACTGTTATAAGTACACAGATCAGTTATGCTATAACAATGTATCAGTTTTGGTAAAAAAAATTCAAAGTGAGAGAAAATTGATTGTCACCCAAATATAACTAAAAAATTTTCAAAATTTTCAAAATTTTCAAAATTTTCAAAATTTTCAAAATTTAAAAAATTTTCAAAATTTAACATTTATCATTCCAGACCTCAACTGCTAAAGATCAATGTAAAAACTGATTTTCAATCAGTTGATATTAACGTCCAAGGGGCAAACATAAACCATTACATAAGATATTAACCACGAACATAATAATATCTACTCTAAAAAATAACTTAATATTATCATCTGAGAGAAGAAAGATAGAGAAATAAAAAAAAATCAGGAAATAAATTCAAAAAATTCACACTTGTCCAACCAATGCAAGAATATCAACACTTTCTCAGGAAAAAAAAAATGATCCAGAAGGCACCAAACTATGGCAGACTGACTTTTAGCATTGATTACAAAATGATGTTCAGAGAAGGCAGATGCCAAACTCACAATCATCCAAAATACCATATGAAACTAAACAAAGTTTGTGATTCATGGGATGTACCCATTAACTCGGGCAGTCGTACCCCATCCATAAACGTGAAGCTCCAGAATAGAAATATTGAGTGCTGTGACAACTGTAATGTATCATCACTATGTCCGTATTACACACAGTTGTTCACTTATCTTAAAATACCAGATATCACTGCCAGAAGATCAATCATACATTAATGATTTTATGAATAGTGCGCCAGTTATTCAAAATATTCAAAGAATTGCATTTACTTTATTCCACAGCCGTAAAATGCTGAATTCTCGTTTTTAAATATATATTCCCTTGATTGGTAGTAAATTTGGCCACCAATTGATTACCATTTCCTGGAGGTATAGTTATGCCATCCGGCTTCAACTGCAGAAAATTATGGACATCACTTTGGACATTCAACGCACAGTTCATATACAAATCTCTTGGATAGTCAATCTCTCTCAAGCTATAAGTTCATTTTCATTGAGGAGGATGAACCCGATACTACTCATTGAAATGCCTTCCTACTGAATTGTTATTTATCTGGAAAAAGGAAATGCAAAATGTGGAGTGCATACACCCTGAAATAACATGCCCATGAGCTGACAAACTCACATTGTAGATCAGTAACAAAGTCATATGATTTCCAATAAAAAGAAAAAAAATTCAAGCACCATTGTTTGGATTCCAACAACTTGTAATTGCTTCTTCATTTAGATTTACCTTCCATAAAGTCAAAGAAGTTAAGAACTACTTCTGTAAAAACACTCATAAACTATCCAATTAGAAGCACCATAAACTAAAAATTCATTCACTAGGGGACCGCATTTACAATTCCAATTACCAATTATCTCAATTAGAACTATACATCCTGAATTTCAGTATCTACAGACCTGATCAATGCTTTAATAACTACTTACATTAAAAAAAAAAAAAAGACAATTTGTTTTCTTACACATTACATATATCTCCCGACCATTTAGGGAGCACATAAAACATGAATATTGCTGAAAATAAAAAAGATACCTGTGAACCAGAGCCAATACATGGATCACTTCCCCTCAAGCCATCTACGAGCTCGGTGTATAGTTCTTCCTTTGGAGTTGGTGCAGGTGCACCATAATATGAGAATTCCACAACATCTACATCACACCATACACCTCCTGGCCCCTGCTCCATGTAGAAGAAAGACATTTTAACTTCCCAAGTAAAATATGAGCTCAGTCACACATCAAAAATTTCTTTCAAGAACAAATTTAATTTAAAATGTGCATCCTCTCTTCTCTCTTTCAGAAAACTAATTTAAAATTTGAACTATAAAATGGGGAAAACAAGAAAAGGAGGAAGCTATATTTCTCACCTCAAGGGCAGCAGGTAGACACTGGACATGGCTAAGCCATTGCCTGTGTACTTTCCGAGCAACAAAGACAAGAATAGCTGGTATATCTGTCAAAACACCCCGTCGAATACGAAACCCAATCGCTGTGCCCAGACTGAACCGACGCAAGATTTTGCTATGAAATGCTCTAATGGTCATCAGTTCTAGCAATGTAGTAGCTTGTTGGCCTATTGGCAACCGTCCAAGAGTTTCAGGGAGCACACCTTTCTGAAGGTTTCCAAAATAGTTTGCTCTATCCTCTGCTGCATCATTTAATCGACTTAATGTAGGCCAAGAGAAGTAGGCTGCATTGCTCTCAGAATGCTGACCACTTGATGCAAAAGGCTGAAGTGGTGATGGACTCGATGAAGGAAGACTAGGATGATTGCAGTAGTTCATTTCCAAATCTAAAGCAGATTCCTCGGACTGTGATGAGCCTGAGTTCTGAAACCTTAAATCCAATCTGTTTTTGTCCATCTTCCAGCCCTCCTACATGGTAGTTATTCAATAGCTCTCATAATCCCAACTTTATCGGAAAATTCCTAACTCTGGAACATAGACCAGACACTATCATATTATTATCTTCAATCATCAGATACTTCATTAGCAGGACCAAGATAATCTTGGAAGCAACTCAAAAGTTAGGAGTAGGAATATAAGTAATAAATTTAGGATGAAATCCCATAAATGGAAGAATAAACAAATTAGACAAGGACAATTTTGATTATTACAAACGATTGATTTAACAAAAGGAAAAAAGAATAGCTGATGGAAGTCTCTGAGAACCATACCGATTCCAAACACTCCATAAAGACTAGAAAATGGGAATCCTATCTAAATTGAAAACCAAGCACAAAATAAAGACCACAATTTGAACGGAAAAAAAAAATGATGTAAAGTTCAGTGCTCTGTGATCTGTAGAGATAGAGAGAATACTAATTTTAACAATTACATGGACATTTAAGCCGCAGCTGTAACCGTGTTACAGTACGAAAATAGGCACCCAAAAAATACAGGAAAAAGATAAAGATAAATTGCATATCTATCTGGTTCAAAGCACAACGGGCTAAAAGAAACAAATATCTCCCAAGTATATCTTGAGAAGTGAAAGGAACAACTGCAATGGAAATTTAAGATAAGATAAGCATAAACCAGACATAAGAAAAATATCACCTTACTGCGCAGTAATTGCATATTAAATTGAAGCAGTAAAGAAAGTAAATAGAGCAAGCCCAAATACAGACATCATTTTGAAAAGCTAAAAAGTACAATAAAACTTACGTAAATCAAAAAACTTGAAATGGGTAATTAAAAAATATAGCAGAAACTGCGTCCAATGAAAGAACAGAACAAACCCAGAAACCAACACACATTAAAAACCAGTAAACTAAGCAAAACCCAGATAGCATATGATACCAAATTGACAGATTAAGCAAAACTCAGATACCAAATATGATTAAAATTAAAACTTTAGGAAATATTCAGCAAAAACTCACCTATCAGCAATGGTGGAGCTGTGACGGAATATTCAATATCAAAACTCTTGAAGACTTTCATGCCCTAGCACACAATCTCTGTAGAGAGAAGATGACGATACAAAAGCAAGATTGCCACTTTGCATAGACATTAGTCTTTTTGTGATTGTCTGTGAGGAAAAAATAAAATAAAATTTTCTAATCTGAGGAAAGAGAAAGGAAAGTTTTGGATATTTGGACTTTGGAGAGAGAAGCGCGCAAATATCTGATATACCCAGCTACATATGTATTAATAATATAGAGAATTTTTTTAAAAAAATATTTATTAAAAATCTTTCTTTTTGCTGCTTTTTATCTTCTTTTTTTTCTTTTTCTTTTTGGTTTGATCAGTTGAGAATTTGTGGTGGAAAACAAGTGCAGACAATTGGCAAGGAGGCGAAAGAAATAATTTTCTCGGATCCCATTGTTATATATATCTATATATATATATATATATATATTATATTACATAAATTGGTGGGGAGAAATTAGGGGCCCTCCATATTTGCTCCCCAAAAGTAGCACACTCTTCACCCAAATAATTCAATTTCCCACCCATACACTGGTTTTGCAGTGAGTGAGGCTAAACCCCTTCTTTCTTCTCTTTTTGTTATTTTAACATTTATTTATACATCTTCCTTTGTTGATGATGTTGTTGTTGTTGTTGTTGTTGTTTTTATTATTATTATTATTATTATTATTAAAAAGTCTTTTCAGGTAATATATTTTTTTAATAAATTGTATAATATTCAAACATAATGTTAAATATCATTTTTTGATTAGATTATTTATTTTACATATATAGTACTCGAATATATATATATATATATATATATTTAAATCTTTAAATATGAAGCTGTCAAACTCTTTGATTATAGAGTTGTAGTGAGCTATTAGTAATTCTTGCTAATAAAGAATCTCTTTATTTACTTGAACAATTTTTTTTTTTTTAAATTACATTATTATTATTATTATTTGAAATTATTATTATTATTATTATTATTATTATTATTTGAAATTGAATAGATATAATATAAGGTAAAAGTTGTCAATTACATATGGAACATAAAAAGGGTCTAAATTGGAGGCATAAGCCTTTAACATATCATTGCCATATTTTGCTTCTCTTCTTCTTTTTCATTTTCTTCTCTTTAATGGGTTTTATCTCAAATACTGAAATTTCAAAGCACACACCAACACATACACTTTTTTAAATTGTCTTCTCTCTTATGGGATATTTGCTTACATCTTTCTCAATTATTGACCTTCCTTTACTAAAGAGAATTGTCTTTCTAAGGTAAAATCAATCTCTCTCTTTAGTAGTGACATATTATCTCTTACATTATCTTCGCATTATGTCACCCCAACATTATCTTTATTTATATGTCAATTATCAAATCATCATCGCTAGACTTATTTTATACCATAAATGTAGTAGCATTCACACATGAAATGTCTCTTTAACTTAATATAATGTTTACTATCAAATAACGTACGTTGACATAGCACATACACGCACAAAATGAAAAATAGTAAATCGATATAGTTTAAGAGTTCAAATTGTGAAATCCCACATCGCTTGAGTAGAGTTTAGAGGTATACTTTGTAAGTGTTCTACCCCTTTTTAATTAGTACGAGGTCTCTTGGGTAGGGCTTAAAATTCACACCAAGGCAATATCCATCTTATACTTTGGACAATATCATATTAGTTAGGCAAATTATAGCATGAAAGCACACAAGTAATATAATAAAATTATTCTTAACAAAATTTAAAATTTCAAAAATAAAAATAACATTCATAATAATAATAATTGTATAAAATTAAATTTAATAATTTTTTGTAATTAATTTTGATTATTTTAAGTAATTAAAAAAATTTTAAAAGAAAAGAAAGCCTAGAGTCCAACAAGACAAGACATGAATGTAACGAACTCATGGCCACCTAAAACTAAACTTAAAAGTCCCAAAAGAAATGCAAATAAATTTAAATTTTACGGATTAGGCTAGCAAGATTTAGTAATAACTTATTAAGGGACTGGGTTTAACTCCCCTTTAAATACTAATGTGTTCATATATATATTTTTTCAAATATATGAGAATAGAAATGAATTTTTTTTTTTTATACTTAGATATTCTGAAAAATAAATCACAATAAATATTTTTTAGCAGTAGATATGACCCTTCTATACTCAAATATCAGGAATATTATAACAAACTCCATTTAAGCATAATTATGCAAAGCCTAACTAAAAAAATATCATAATTTTGTTGTATTAAACATGCCCTCTACTCTCTCACATAAAAAATTGCGTTACTCTTTTGAGTAATAATTTTAACATAGATAGCTTAATTACCGTCAAAGAGATAATATCTGTCACTCCATTATGTAATAACAATCTATTTAATATTTACATGTCATCGATCTTATTAAAAAAAAATTGTTAAAATTGAGATATTCACCAAATAAAATCTCTTTAAAAAGATTATTTATACTAAAATGCAATTTTCTTGAATAAACAATAAGAAACTAACAAAATATGCAAACAACAGAATATTATTAGTTGGAAATAAGCAATGTTGAAACCATTAAACTTAAATTAGATCCATCACTTTTCAATATGAAGTTCATATGGTTATTTTGAAGACCCTTTATTCTGGTTTGAAGAATATATACACAATAGGGATTGTGTACTTTTTGTCACATATATATATATATATATATATTGAAATATAAAATTTTGACATGATTTGTTCCAACAATTGGCTTGAGAGATTGTGTTTTCGAGAGAAGATAGAAATTCCAAATCATTTTGAAAAAAAAAAAAAAAAAAGTTCAACTATGCAATTATTGGATCAAATCATCAAATCATGGGTTCCACCACAAAGTGTTTTTAAAGAGAAATGCTAATATTTGAAAGCACTCACCAAATTGCTTTTGGAGTATTCATCTTATCTTTGATTAGAAATATTGCAGACTTATTTGACATTTTTGGAGTATTACATGAAAAGAGAAGCGAATATATATAAATATATATATTAGGTTTGATATAAAAATAAATAAATAAGCATAGTTAAGATTAGAGGTTAATTTTAATCTAATGAAGATGAGATGTCACATATATATTATAGAAAAAATAATTATTTTGATTAAATTTTAATTTAAAACTTTTTGTCGAATGAAAAACTAAATTATTAATTTTTTATTGTTTTGTTTTATATTCTATAATTTACATATAACAATATTTTTTTTATTGTTTTTATGAATTATTTATTTTATTTTATATTATTTAATCTATGAATTAATATATCTTTTATTAAATTATTTTAGTTTAGGTTTTAATCAAGTTTTATGTACTAATTTTCTAAAAATAATGTTTTGTGAGAAAAATGAAGTAATTTTTAAGGAAGTTATAATAAAAGTAAGATTGTAATTACAACAATTCCATTTACTCCAATAGAACTATACTTATAATTATAGGGATTTTATTGTTACTTTAATAACTATAAGTAATAGTAATAATAAAAATATAAATAAAAAAGAAAAGTAAACGATATTCTTGCTTACAATTTTGTCAAAAGTCATGAATCTAAATATTATAATTTTTAATAAAAGAATTATAACTTTTTAGGGTAACAATTTTGAAATTGTGGATTTAATTTCCTCCAATAAGTCATGTTGAAAACAATAATATTCTTTTTTGTAGTAGAAAATATTAACGTGGTTTCGTATGAACTTTTTATAGAAAAACCTTGATATGAATTAAATATATCATGAATATGATTATAAAACAAATTGTGTTTGGAAAGTCCATTGTAAATTAAGAAAAAAAATTGTGTGGAATAGATGACAATTGCTAGTCATGCAACTTGACAAACTTGGCAAAATGTGTGAGCTAAGAATTTTTTTTGGTATGTGCATCAAATAAATAAAAATTAAAAATTAAAAAGTAGGGTTTTTTAATTTATTTTTTGAAAATAAAAATTGCGACAAATTTGAGTATTTGTTCATAATTTACCAAAGTAACTTACAAATATACTTAGTATATGAATACATAAGTTAGAACTGACTAAATACACTTTATATTTTATAATTATTTTTTATATAAATGATTTTAACGTTTGCTTGCACATAAAATTAAAATTTGTGATTAAAAAAATAACTATCACAATAATAATTTGAATTTAAAAATTATCATTTAATTAAAAAATTTTAACTATAGAAACTCAAATAATAAAATTAGAATATCTAAAAATTATTATTGTATATTCATGAAAATTGTTATTAACGAAAATAGGTATTTAAAAAATTATCCTTAGTTGTGATCTCCAAAATTGCTTGGAATGAAAAGTATAATATTGCCCTTCTTATTTCGTTATATAAAAAGTCAAGTACATATTGGTCATTTCACTTTTGGCCTCCAAAATTGGCCAATAATTCCTCGATCAATGACCCCAATGACTTATATGATGATCCTTTCTCCGTCATAGCTATCCTACACTTCTCTTTCATCATAACAATCTCTCTCAATTGAGCCCCACAAAGACTTCCCATACTTCCAAAACACAAGTATACCACAGTTGATGGAGGTTGATAGTCAAGCCATTTCATGATCTTTTCTTGATGGGCCTGGTCGAAGTGCCATTGAGCTGATCTAGCAAGATCAATAACCGATCCAATAGAGTAAATGGGTATCATCTCGTTACGCGAATAGAGTCAATTGTATATGGTTCGAGTTCTTGAAACGTCTATACAATCATTCCTTTGGTTTTCATGTACCTACGCGCATGGTATAAATACCACATGTATCCATTTTGGTTTCTCTTAAACGGTGTTGTGGCAGTTAAAAATGAAATGAAATGAAAAGCTGAGAACAGAGAGTTTAGTATAGTTGTCAAGCCTGTTGTTTTGTATTTCTATTCTTATTTATTTTACAAATGTTAATCATTACATATTTATATTCATTCCTGGAACATATGAGAAACCCTAAGAATATATAATTGTCAATTGTCACATGATTTACAATGATTTACATTTGTCATATCTACTATTTCTAATTTTATAGGCTGCTAAGGTGGATGTTATGATGTCTATCGGTTGCGGAGGTGTTTGCGATATATGCATTAGTGTTTTAACTCCTCCCTTAAACTTAGTTGTCATTAAGTTTGTTTTTCAGTATTTGAAATCTCTCATTGAATAGTGGCTTGTTCAGGATATCAGCTAGTTAATCTTTTGTAGGCACATATTTAATTTTCACTTATTTTTTTGTTAATCTCTCTTCGATAAATATACCTACATCTGAATATGTTTTAATATTCCATGGAATGCAAGATCTTTAGCTAGTCAGATTGCACTTATGTTGTCTCACCAAATAACATATTTTTGTATTGATTTCATGTTTAATTTTGAAAAAAGAGAATTCATCCAAGCTATCTCAGCTGCTGTCAATGTTGAGGATCGATACTTAGATTATAGCGTAGTGAAGTATATGGTTTTGTATTCCTTGAAGGTAAATCAATATTCTCATGCACCCTATTCAAAATGTTGCATTGGATTTTCTTGATACTGACTTAGTTTGTTCACATTAAAGGTAATTTCAGGTCTAATTAGTGTAAAATACTGTAATAGTCCCTCCAGACTTCTGTACAAGGCTTTGACACCAAAGTCATTTCATATGTGTTTAGAAAATTTCTCACTTGTTCTCATTGAAGTTGTCATCTCTTCGTACTTGCATTCTTATTTTCTTCGCAAGGTCTTGAATGCATTTTGCTTGACATAGATGCATCCCTTAATCATTCCTCTTCACTTCAACTCTTAGAAAATAACACAATGACCCCAACGTCTTTGAAGAGAAACTTTCATTCAACTTTCAAATAGTATTTTCAATTAAGTCTCTTGCACTTCCTCTTATGAGGATATCATCCACATACCAGTAAGATGATAATCCCACTTTCGCTTGGTAAGAAGAAGATGAAAGTGTTTGTTTTCAAGTTTCTAAAACCTTAACTTACAAGTGTTGACTTTAACTTTTCATACCATGCTCTTGGTGCCTGTTTTAGGTTATGCATGGCTTTGTTAAGCTTGCATACATAAGTTGATTTTCTGATGTCCTTAAAACCTTTCAACTGTTTCATGTAGACTTTTTCTTCATGATTGCCATTCAAGAATGTATTGTTCACATCTACTTATTTGATGTCCCAGTTAAAATGAATTGTCAAGCTTATCATAATCCTTATTGTTGATAACCTGACCACAAGACTAAAAATTAATGTGTAATATATTCCTATAGTATGGTGGTACATTTTTGCCACTAATTTGACCTTGTGTCTTGTTACAGATCCATCTGGATTGTATTTTAGTTTAAAAATCCATTTGTTCTTAATGATTTTCATTCCTGGTTTTGTTGGTACCAGATCTTATATTCTATTCTTTACAAGGCATTGTATTCTTCAATTATGGTTTGCTTTCACTTCAGGTTATGCATTGGTTCTGTTGCATTTTCTAGCACATATTCTTCATGACAGATTTTTCTCTTAATTTGATATAGCTTTAGTTTATAGATCTCATCTTTTGATTTGGTTATCATAGGTTGTGTGTTTAAGGCTTGATTTTCTTAGTTTTATATGGGAATGAATGTGTTTGTTTTAGGATTTGTTTATGTTGTTTCTACTGATATTTCTGGGCTATTTGGACTTACTGCTTGATTTTACTGACTTCTTTGTGACTGTATTGAAAGTTAAAAGTCTTATGATGTTGTTGTATAAGTGGCTTAAGATAATATTTTGTTTGTTTCATTTCCTGTAGTTGAAGACCATAGAACAAAGAGGGGTTGTGAATAATCAAATATATTTGTACAGGAAGAAGACTCCTTCACATAATATATTGCAGCAGTGTGTCATCCTTTGTTCCAAATTTGACATGTTGGTTTGGACTGAGTTCTGCCCTAGTAAGACCTTCCTCTTTCTTTGCCTCTGTTGTCACCTCTAGCAACTTAAGGTTAGTGGCTTCTCCCCCTAAATTATTTCTTTTTTATTGGTTCTAGATGTCGATATTGTTGTTTGTAGCAATGTTGGCTTCAATTTTGATACCATTATATGAGTTATTATGCACCAACATGCTTTCAAAGAAGAGTAACTATACAAATACATGTTTTGGTGTCATCAGTTTAATCCTTGAGAAGATGTTGACCACTATAGCATTATACTCAGACCCTAGTCCGTTTAGAATTTGTTCAACCAGATCTTCTTCAACGAGATTTTTTCTTGTAATGGCCAATGCATCTGTCATGCTTCTCATTTTTTAGAAGCAATCACTGATGGCCAAGGTTTCTTTTTGGGTGTTCTACTTAAAGTCAAACTTAATAAATTTAAATGTTTTTTTTATTTATCTAAGAGCATGTCTATTACAAACATAATTTAATGATTTTTATATATTTTATTTATTTAATTAATAGTGATACTTCTCTTATATGATACTACTCTCATAGGTGGTGTCACGTGATTAGATATATGCGCTGACGATGGATCATTCATGGACGATAATGATGAGATTGATAGCGAATAATCGACGATCATAATTAGTTAAAAGACCCTCGAATTCAATGAGTAGAACTAGGTTGCTAATTACTGGAGTGAAGAAGATGGAATTTCTCCATTGGAGTTAGCAGATGATGTTATTACTTTGGATTTTTCTTCTTGTTTTAGAAATGTTAGGCAAACATTTGATTTTGAGCTATGAAATGATAAATAGTTTTGGATTTTATAGGCTTTAACAATTAATGTTCTTGGCTTTGATATTTTCTTAATAAAATGAAAAATATATTAATATTTAATTTAATAATATTTAAATATTATATTATTATTATTTCATAAATTTGAAATTTCACCAAAAAATACATTGTAAGCCAATCATTTTTTTTATAAATATTTTCTAGAATTGTTTTTGACTCTGTTTTTACATTTTGTTGTTACCAAAATTAAGACCAATCTTACTTATTTAAACGTTAGACGATTATTGCTGATAATATTGTGGCATCATTTGCATCATTAACTATATTTGTGTTGTAAACATAATAATAAGTGCATTTAATTGAGCTAATTTAATAATAAATGAACCATCAAACAATATTTTTCCATGACAAATAAATTTACATGCAAATATCTAGTTGGTGAAAATCAAATATCGACAATAAGAACGTGTTATAGCCAAATTTAACAAATTCTTAAACTTTATCTATATTTTTTTAATTTATTTGATGTGAAATTTGTTGGATCATGATATTTTTAATTAGCCAGGTTAGCTCCATGTCAACAAAAATGACCCACATCACAATTAGTTTCTCCTCCTTAGAAGGCCATCTTCAAAATGATAGTGGGCTGAGTCAAATTATTTATTCTTGAACATAAGTTGACTTCAAATCAATGACTTATGTTGTCCTCGGGTTACAAAGATAAAAAGTCATATTTACGAGAAATTATATTTCATTAAGATGTCTTCATAGGATTTTGAATTTTATAAGGACTCTTAGTAAACAAGATTCCTAATCTTACTTAAAAAGGATAAGAAAAAATAAAGTTTAATAGAATTATAAGTAAATATATATCAGACTCTTATTAAAATACAATCTTATTAAGAGTTCAACTCCAACTATGACAAAGTAATTTTTGGAACCAAGTAAAAGAAAATTAAAATAATTAATTTTAAACTTAATTGCAAAGATTTTTAAATATTGAAGGTTATTTTAAAATTTTTTAAAGGGACAAGTTGGAATAGAAAATCATTGACTAAATGGTAAGAATTGAAAATTTTCTTTGGGTTTTATAAGGACTAAATTTTTTTTTTTAAAAAAATTTTAAGTTATTTTTAAAAATTTTAAAAAGGGATCTCAATGAAATTTCACTTATAAGATAAATGAAATTGATTATAACTTTTTCTTATTCATTATGTTTCTCATTCTCTCTTTAAAGAGAACTCGTTTTCTCTATTTTTCTCTTAATTTTTGGTTAAATCGCTTCAAATTTGATCAATTTTTTTTCAAATTTCGGTTCCCAAGTGATTACCCATCACTTTCTCTTCAATTTAGTATCATTTTGGTTTAGAACCGACAAGAAAATAATGAGGAGAAAAATTTGATTTCGAAAAAAATTCGTGAATTTTTTCGTTTAATTTGTAATTAAAGGTTTCTACGAGTTTCTACTAGTTACTAGTAAACTTATTAACTCGTTAGAAACTTAATTTTTAGATTTTAAACATGAATTGAATTTTAGGTTACTGTTTATCAAAGAAATTTACAATTGATTTTGTTCAAGAAATGTTAGATTGTATTGATTTAGAGTATGAAATGTAATATTAGGTTAATTTTGCATTGATTAAAGTGTTGGTTGGAAGGAATTTGAGTATTTTTCTCTCGATGCTACAGTAAATTTGAATATGTTATAGTGAATTTGAATTTACGTAAGTAACTTTTATCTGAATAGTAACTATTTGCTACAGTAACTTGATCTAAATTATATTTTGTTGCTTAGACGAAAATGTGTAAATTTGGGATAAACGAAAAGGAGAATTTGAAATAAGTTGGCTATGAGATTTTATCGTTGAAAATTGGGTAAATGACTTTAATTAGTTAAACTTGGTGAAATGTGTCATAATAAGAAATTTTAATCACGTTGTTTCACTTGTATTGCATTTAGTGTATTATAGTATAATTATTTGAATCGTGAAGTTTATAATTATTTATATTTGTGATATTAGGCTTCGAGCACCTAAGAGAAGGATTGAGTAGGCACGAAAACTCTTAGTGGGAGTGATTACCTTCTCCTTATAGTGAGTAAATTTATATATACATGAATATGTAAATATATGCATGTTTTATATATATATATATATATATATGTTTGTGTGTTAAACAAGTAGATTTATTGTTAAAGTGAAATTTGAAATGTAATTATTTTTATTTGTTTCACATAATAGTGAGATAAATGTTTATTTATGATATGCTGTTAGAACTTATTTGATTTACATGTTGAAATAGTCGAGGAGATCGGATTTGATTTATATATTTTAGGATCATTGTTTCAAAATGATATGGATAAAGAGGCAGTGTTTGAATTATATAATTTGAAATCAATGATTGAAAAATGATTTGATTATACATGTATATTGGTAACGTGACCAGTTGGCCAGTTATTGATTTGGCCAGTAAGCTTGTTTATTTACTATATATACAAAGATGTAGTATGTAGACGAATTTATTAAGAGGCCTCATAGGTGAGTGGAGCTACAGTGGAGTTGGTATAAGGAGGAAAGGACATGACAAGCTCATTGCGTGCTGAATGCACGTATATGCGGTTGTAGATATCCTATAGAAAGTCTTGACGGCTTAATAGGGTTATTTTAGATTTGACAGATTATGAAGACAATCACTTGTGTCATCAAGTGCTATTCGAGGCCAACATCAGTGAGACAGATTTGTCTTATAAATGCATATTTTTCTAAAAAATAAATAACTTTATAAAACATAAAGAAAATAATTTTATATTTGATAACACTTTATTGCATATGATTTATGCATGAAATACTCACTGATTATACAGATTTATTCTCAACCAATGTAGCGTGTCGAGAAAGGATGGTTAGCCCGATTGATTATTTAAACTATTTGCAGACTAAATGAAATATATATATATATATATATGTACACTTTTGAGTATATTGTGAAATGAATTCCAATATCAATATTTGGAAAGGAGTATGCAGTTAAGTATATGTATATGTTTATTTACTTACTGAGTATATTCGTATATTTACTCCTCACCCTTTTAGCTTTCAAGTTAGGTGCGTTAATACTAGCCGGTGAACGTCTTCGGCTCTTTAGTAGGCTTTTCTTGACTCACATGAATATATCTTATCTTACTGGATAAATGTATTTGAATTTTATAATAAATTTATAAACCAAAAAAGTTTATATAAATGTTTATATTTGTTCAACCCGAATAAAAATAATTTATATAATAATATTTTATTTAATTGATATAGATTGTGGATGAATTGATCATGGATGATTAATTCTTTAATAATGATTCTAAGGATGAGGGTTATTGTTTTATAAACTGTTATCAGGTTTTGATAGTTGATGGGCAAAAGAAAAGTTTTATAGACTCCCTTAATGTATTCTTAGCGTAAAAGGTGTATTATAAGAGTTTGTGGCTATTGTGAAAGATAAACCCCAAGTTGGGCATGACAAATTGTTACTCTATTAAAAAAAATTCAAAAGAGACATTGAATAGTCAAAATTAATGTTTTATTATTGTTATTATTTTATAAAAATTATAAATACAGTCACCTCAATTTAAGATAACCTTTTACTTATTGAAGTATTAAAGAGTTATTTTCAAAACTCTAACAACCTTAATTTATTTGGTTCTTTCAAAAATTACTAGAATACTAGTGAAGTAGCCTAAGTCGCACCGCCATCGATTTTTTACATTCCAAAAATTCGAAAACGTGAATTTTAGTATTTTTTTTACTAAAAGATAAATTACACATTGACATGTAGAGGGAAAATCATGTATCAACAAATGCATGTAGACATAGGACAAAGATAAATACATGGAATTCTCGCTTAATTTAATCATGGTCCGTGGTTGAATTTATGATAAATTTTCCATAACCTATGTAGGTCTATCAAAGGTTCATTAAATATTCTAAAATCTTTTTGCATTAAACATGAAAATAAGGAAATAAAGAAAATGATTAAGAATTAAAAAATTATTTTGATTTAATAATATATGACGAATATTTTTTTTTTCAAAGAAGACGAGGAGTGACTTATTATAAGAAAAATAATTGTTTTGAATCAATTTTAACCACAAAATCTTAATTTTATTTCTAGGTTTGTTAAAGATGAAAATGATTTATGATAATAGTGATGACTATTTTTAAAAAAATATTTAAAATAAATTGTTATTTTTTTTTCATTATAATTTATAATTTATAATTTTTTTTGTTATATCTAAAAAAAATACAAGAAAAAGTTGACAATTATTATACCATACAACCTTGTAACACGGGAGCATTTCTCAAAATGAAACTTGATAATGGTGCGTTTTCAATTGAAATAAAAGACAAAATGAGCATGTGTCATCCTTATAAATCAATTGTTACAACTATAAAAGGGACCGTTCATTCACCACTACCCAAAACAAATTAGAGAATTTGTCACGCTTATAATGATTTTTGGACTTGTCTATTCATATTTTACTTTAAATCCAAACAACTTGAACTGAGTTTCTTTATTTCATTTTATTTTTATTTTAAAATATAGTAGTTTAATCATTGACTAAAATATATACAAATTATTATTTTTTTATTTATTTAAAATCTTTTCAGCAAAAATAATTTTTTTAGAAGACATATTCTTTTATATTTTATATTACATTTATAATGATTATTAAAATATATACGATATTTTTTTTTTAAATTTAAGATAAAAAATATTTATAATTTTAAAAAAGTTGTACACAAAAATAAACAAGTAAATGCATACCATTTTGTGATTAAAAAAATAAAAATTTAAAAATAAAACTCATAATTGATCAAATAATAATAACAATTTATATTTCAAATCTTTAAATAAAAGAATTAAAAACATTACTATCTATATAAATAAATTACTAAGTCGTGATTTTATTGAAGGGATGCAAATGTTTTAAAATTTTAATTACAATATATTGAATATAAAATATATTTAATTTTTTTAATATTAATTATTTTAAATTTTGCATTCACATATTTAAAATAATAATAATAATAATAATAATAATAATAATAATAATAATAAATCTTATGCAAATTTACGACATCCTGTATGGTGGAGAGGGAACGGTTGAAAGTACTTTTCATGTCCACTAGCAATTATTTAGAATATAAATAAGAAAGAAAATGTTGTGGTCTAATCTCCTCATTGCTCCTCAAATACAATGAATAAACCAGATAACTCCAGTCATCTTCATCTTCCATTACTACTACTCTTCTTTCTCATTTACATTTTCGCAGTTACAGAAGCTTCAGAAATACCAGGATACGGTTATGTTATTCGATCAGCCACCGTCCATTCCTCCTCCCTCAAGCCGTCGTTGACGGCTGATCTTCGCCTCATCAACAACTCCCACGTTTACGGTCCAGATATTCAGAATCTCAATCTTTTTGCCAGGTAAGCTTCGGAGAGTTCATTTCACCTCGGATTAGTTTTGGAATTTTCATATTACTTTTGTAATATCAAAGATTAAATTTGTGTCGTGTTAAAAATTTATTATTATTATTATTATTATTAAAATATTTTTTAAATTATTTCATATATTACTATTATTAAAGATTTTTTTTTAAAATTTAAAATTTTATTTAAAAAATGTGAACTCAACAAAAATATAATTAAATTCTTATATTGTGTTAATTGTAGTATGTTGTTACAAGTTGTTTGCTCATCCTACATTCCCAATCATACTTGTTACAAACGCTTTAATATAAATATTTTTATAATTTTATAATTGGATATATATATATATATATATATTATTTTTAATACTTTCAAATATTAATATAAAATTAAAAATATTTTCTACAAATTTCAACACAAAAATTAATCAAATAAAGATATTTAGGGATTTTCATTTATTTGTAATCTAATCATTTTTTATTTAAAATAATATGCTATAATTTTAAAAATTATCCACATATCAAAATGTTGGTAAATGGATCATTTAAAAGAGAGCGATTTTTCTTAAACTTCGTGAATTCTCGATATTGTCGAGAACCAGTCGAGAAAAAAAGGGACTCTTTTAATTTTTAACATACTATGTAAATTTCGTTCTCTGCTGGCTGCTGCAGTTTCGAAACGAAGGACCGTTTGAGAGTACGAATAACAGATTCCAAAAACAAGAGATGGGAAATCCCAGAACAAATCATCCCCCGCCAATCCTGCCCCCCTCACCGCTTGTTCTCGGAAGACCACTCGATAAACTCACCGGGAAACCGCTTGCTCTCCGACCCTACCTCAGATTTAGTCTTTACTCTCCGCAACACCACCCCCTTTGGCTTCTCTATCTCCCGACGATCCTCTGGCGAAGTCCTTTTCGACACGTCTCCCGAAACCTCGAATCCTGACTCATTCTTGGTGTTTAAGGATCAGTACATTCAATTATCGTCAGCGTTGCCAAAACAAAGGTCTCATCTTTACGGACTCGGTGAGCACACAAAGAAGTCATTCAAGTTGGAGACTAATGAGACTTTAACTCTGTGGAATGCTGACTTGGCCGCCGCAAAAGTGGACGTTAATCTCTATGGCTCCCACCCTTTTTACATTGATCTTCGATCGCCCAAGGGGACAGCTCATGGAGTTTTGCTGCTTAATAGTAATGGCATGGACGTTGTTTACACTGGTGATAGGATTACTTTTAAGGCTATTGGAGGGATTATTGATTTGTATCTTTTCGCCGGACTGTCGCCGGATAAAGTAATAGAGCAGTATACAGAGTTTATTGGTCGGCCTGCCCCTATGCCATATTGGTCCTTTGGTAAGTAGTGAGCTTACACGTTTACATATTTTGTTATTACTAGTTATGTTGGGATTTTGCGTAGCAATTAATATTTTTCTAAGTTGCAATTAAATAACTTTGATTAAAACTTTAAGAATTAGAAAGAACTGTAAATGAATACAGTTGGGTTTTATTTTAATGCAAGAAAAGCTTTTGCCTATTGAACATTGAAACTTGGTTGCAATATTTGTTAATATAAAGCACATTGTTTGCATTGATGAGTGGGGCTATATGGCGGGATCATCAAAATGATAGTGCTAGACTGGTAAATTATGGGCTTTAGTGGTAATACTATGATGGAATTAGTGTATATATATATATATATATATATATATATATATATATTTTCCGGATTTTCTTTGATCAAGGTCAAGTCCAGAGGTTTTGCAATGATTGATGGTAAACTTTTTTCTCTTTAAACTTTTGACCATTCCAGTATATATTTTTGTTTTCAATATGAAGAGTGGCCGTTTACCAGATTTTGTTGATCACTTTTTGGGGTGAGTCCACCTCCTTTTAAAGTTATCCCCTGCTTTCTTGTGATGAATATTATGTGTTAGTTGTTTTGCCACTGATTTGGAAAGTGAAAAGGTTTAATATGCATCTGATGATGTTAGTGTGCCTTAAGGACTAGCTATTGCACATAGTTCATGCCAGTTAGTGAAGAGTGATATGACTAGAATTGGCCATATCTGTTTAGTAAGAACATAAACATATTTTTTGTTTTAACTACTGCATTCCTGTCCATTGATTTAAGAAATGAATCCAAGTGACATATCATGATCTTCTTTCTCAATCGTGGTCTAGGCCTCAAATAAAGGCTAAAACCTTAATTTTACAATGTGTCATGGCTTCATACTGTACTTTATTTTGCATAACCAAACTTGATTTGAAATCACAAATAAAATGGGTAGTCTTGCTCTTGCATAATATAATTTTTATTATGGATTCTAGCCTTAGTTGTTGCTGAAAACAATCTTGTGCTATTTTGGTATATATCATTTTCTAGGTTTCAGTTCCATGAGGTAGTTGATATATTGTCGCCAAATTAGGGGTACGAAAAATATGGGATACGACTTAGTTTTGAGAAGCCATTGAATGAGTTCAATTTGGTTCAACTGATGTATTAAAAGTGTTCAAGGATATGAATACATGAAGATAAAATGCTTGGTATTTAATTGTACACTACAAAAACATTTAAGTTTCAAAACAGAAAAAATTCAATGATACAGTTTTACTACTCCTACTGGGATCAATAAATGTCTAAAATTCAGGGTATTTTTAGGAGATAATGCCTGTGTGACTTCTTGATGTTACGTTGATCTAAGTTTTTTTGTTTGATAAAATGGATTTGACTAAAACACGTGAAAATAAGTCTTTTCTTCACCTGCTCATTTGAAATCATACTGTGTGCAGTATATTATTTTTCATTTACCACTATCTTTGCTTAAAGAGCTATACTCTGTCACGGTGCAAAATTAAGGTTGCAGAGGAGGTTTGGAAAAGAGAAAAAGATAATGACTTATCTGTTATCAAAATAGCTTAGATTCAAAATATTGGAGTTCTTATTTTGCTTTGTTATCTCAGCAACACTCACTGTCGTGCATTAAAATGGGGAAAGAAATAACATAGCAGGCGCCACACAATTTGATTGAATGGCTGCGATGAATTGTTCATTCTAAAAAATTTTCTTCGATCCTGCCATTAAATTTTGTTTTTTCTTTTTGGTATGTAATGCTCTTAAGCTAGATTAAGAGCTGCATGCAAAGGTGATGGCATAAATAATTATATTTCTACCTCAATTTTTTCCTCTTAATGTATAGGATTTCATCAGTGTCGATATGGTTACAAAAACGTGTGGGATATTGAGGCTGTTGTTACTGGCTATGCAAAAGCTGGTATCCCTCTTGAAGTTATGTGGACAGACATTGATTATATGGATGCATTCAAGGATTTTACTCTTGATCCCATCAACTTTCCAGTGGACCGAATGAAAAGATTTGTAGATGCACTTCACAGAAATGGTCAGAAATATGTGCTCATCTTGGATCCTGGTATGTGGTTATAGACACAAAATTCCTCACAGCTGAAACTTTTGTAGTTTATTTATCTTATTAGGCAAACTGGTCTAGCAAAGCTCATTTGTCACTACAATGAATATACTGAGGTGCCTTTCCCACAGGTATCAGTGTGAATAAGACTTATGGAACGTTCACTAGAGGGATGAAAGCTGATATCTTCATAAAACGTAATGGTGTCCCTTACCTAGGTGCAGTTTGGCCTGGACAAGTCTACTTCCCTGATTTTGTAAATCCAGCCGCTGAAATATTTTGGGAAGGTGAGATTAAAATCTTTAGAGATATACTTCCCGTTGATGGTCTTTGGCTCGATATGAATGAGTTATCTAATTTTATAACTTCTCTTTCCTCCCCACTTTCTACCCTTGATAATCCCCCCTACAAGATAAATAACAATGGAGTACGACGACCAATTAATGATAAAACTGTTCCAGCAACAGCTCTACATTTTGGTAATATTACAGAATATAATTCCCATAACCTTTATGGACTTCTGGAAGCAAAGGCTACTCGCACAGCCTTGATCAATATTATGGGTAAAAGGCCATTTATACTCTCTAGATCAACTTTTGTAAGCTCTGGCAAGTACACAGCACATTGGACAGGAGACAATGCTGCAACATGGGAAGATTTGGCATACTCGATTCCATCCATGCTAAATTTTGGACTCTTCGGAATTCCAATGGTTGGAGCTGATATTTGTGGCTTTTCTGGAAATACAACCGAAGAACTTTGCCGGCGATGGATTCAGGTAAGACTTTTATACGAGTTCAAACAGCAATAGAGATGGGATCATTTTCTTCATTATACTTATCTGTGGTATATGAAAAACAGAATAAATCTGTTTACCTTTTAAATCCATGTTTTGAAAACCATGTTGGCTTTTCTGTGGATCTTGACACTGCTATTGCAGTGAGTTTAGAAAAGAGAATTGGTTTATTGATTTTGTAAAGAGCTTATGCCACTAATATCAAAATCCTTTCCAAATGCAGCTCGGGGCTTTTTACCCCTTTGCACGAGATCATGCTGAGAAGTCTTCAGTCCGTCAAGAGCTCTATCTTTGGGATTCGGTTGCTGCAACATCAAGGCAAGTGCTTGGACTCCGCTACCGGCTTCTCCCATACTTCTACACATTAATGTATGAAGCACATACAAAAGGAACCCCCATTGCACGACCTCTTTTCTTCTCATTCCCCGAAGACGTCAAAACTTATGAAATCTCTACACAGTTTCTGATTGGCAAAGGTGTAATGGTGTCACCTGTATTGAAGTCAGGAGCAGTTTCAGTCGATGCATACTTTCCAACAGGAAATTGGTTTGATCTCTTCAACTACTCAAATTCAGTGAGTGTAAATCCAGGAAAGCAAATAAAGCTTCACGCACCACCTGATCATATAAACGTTCATGTTCGAGAAGGTAATATTTTGGCAATTCAAGGAGAGGCCATGACAACTAAAGCAGCCCGGAAGACACCATTTCAACTCTTAGTAGTTGTCAGCAGTAGGGAAAGTAGCACCGGAGAAGTTTTCTTGGATGATGGAGAGGAAGTGCAGATGGGAAAAGAGGGAGGCAAATGGAGTTTGGTACGATTTCATAGCGAAATAGTAAAGAATAATGTGACTGTTAGATCAGAGGTTGTGAATGGAGAATTTGCTCTGAGTCAGAAGTGGATCATAGACAAAGTGACATTCATAGGATTGACAAAGGTGAAGAGTTTGAGAGGGTATGAGTTGAGCACTGGTAAAGGAAGAAAAATTGAGAACCTAGTTGTAAAGGAAGGTGTAAACGGATACACACAATTTCGTACAATAGAGATCTCAAAGCTGTCACTGCTCATAGGAGAAGAGTTCAAGTTGGAAATGAAACTCAACAAGTAGTGAAAAATCTCTTAGAAGAAGAAGCATTTGTGGGACTGCAATGAGTAGAAACAATAATTAAGTGTGTACACAATAAGATTCTCATTGATTATATGTAATAAATCTGATTCGTGAGCTATCATCTATGGCTTGTCAAAATTATTGTCTGGTATTGGGTTGACTGGTGTTAATTCTCATAAGATATAAGATTGGTTTGGTGAGGTCAGAATCTGATGCATGCATGCATGTGGAATATCATCTTGAATCTTCAAGCATGCGTAAAGCATAGAACCCACACTTCTAGATTACCAAATCGTCGCGTCTGTCTGGACTGCGAGCAGAGAACTGCATGGATGACAGTAATAGATAATTTTGGAGCCAAACTTAACTACAAGAGAAGAGAAAGAAACAGACCAGTTGGAGAAGATGACACTAATTAGATAATGGAACCCAAAAGTAGAAAAATGATTTGTTCTTTTTAAAAGGTAACCAACCCAAAGGAGTAAAATGATTTGGATTGGATGTTGTGGAATTTCATGATTACTTTTCAAACTTATTTAATTGATCTATTTATTGATATGGCAAAAATCATTATAGTTTTCTTTGTTCGCTTTGACATTGTCTCACTTAAAACCATAACAAAATTTAAGGGGTAAAGTTGGATCACCGGTAAAAATGCTCTTATGCTCGAGTTAATATTTTATTTTGATATATTATTTGGAGAGAAAAAACAAACAATAATAGGGTAATATAGGTTAACATTTTTTTTTTTTTAAAGAAGCCCCTTTCCGGTTCCTTTAATTACCTTTTTATATCCCCCTCCTTGTTAAGTATCTTAAACTTATTGAGATGCTTGTAAAATTTGAAAATTATAATTTCAGATGTATTTAATTTCCAAAATTTATAGAAATTAACTTTATAAGCATTGATATTTTGAAAATTATTGAATCTTAAACTTTTTTTACATAATACATTTACTAAGTCATAAATTCTTATTATGAAATAAGCCTTACTTGTAGTACATCTATTAGATCATGAATCATTTTTATGAAAAAATCAAAAAAGAAATTGAATATTTTATAGATGTGTAACTGTTAAAAAGTTTCGTAAGTTTTTACTTGAGACATTTTCATTTACTTGGAATGGATTTGGACTTGATCGCATGTTTGTGACTTTTTCAGTTACTTGGAATAGCCTCGGACTTGATCGCATGTCTGAGACCTCTGTCATGTTGTATCTGAGATCCTCGTAGTCGGAGAAGGTTTCGGAATTGATATCCAAACTTGAGACCTTTTATTGAGCTTGAGAGGTTTCGATCCTTGCCATATCAGAGTTCTTTATTATTTTACGGTTAGAATCTCTTAGGTTCAAATTATGCTTGAATTTCTTTTATTATTTGCTGGACTTCAGCTTGAGTTCTATATCACCCATTTGACGGCCCAAAATTCATTCGACTTTATTTATGTTTCAGGTCGTTTCTTAAACATTATTTTTTTAAACATTATTTTTTTATTATTATTTCAAGTTGCCTTCTTTGTAATTATTGTAATTAACGTCAATTTTTCTAATTAAATATTTAAATACAAATCAATAATTGAATTATAATAAATGTTCAAGAACAAAATTTTGCATCAAATATAAATGTTATATATTTAACATTGGAACATTTATATATAAACTTTTTTTTTAGTTTTATAGTTTGTACTTATTTATAGAGAAGACAATTTGTGACACGTCTCGTAAATTGATTTATAATGACATAATTGTTAAAAGATGATCGGATGTAACATGATTAATAATTATGTCAAATTTAAATTTAAAATTTTTAACGTATAAACTATTTTACGATGTAATTAACTATTTCAGTTATTATATTATGTTAACTCATTTTTTATTCAATAAATTTATTTTATACTTTTCATATTTTAAAAATTATTTAGTTATATCTATCATATATATATATTTAAAATATTTTAATTAATTTAAAATAAAATTAATTAATATTTTAGTAAAAAAGTGGTATAAATACTCTAAAAAAATTATGTTAAGTGATGCAATTACAATTCACTTAATTTGTTTAAAAATAGTGTTAGATTAAATTTTACTTTTATTTTTAACACAATAATAATAATAAAAAATCATACTAATGTTATACATTTATTCGACTGCACAGACCAACACCAATTATCACCCCTAATTATTCAACATAAAATAATTTTAATAAAATATTTGACTTAATATTAAATGATTCTTCCGATAAGTGCATGCAGGCATACATATATTCCAATCAATTATTATGAATGTCAGATCATATTATATAATTATATTAACAGCAACATCAAGTTGAAGCATTGACAATAACTTAACTAACTCTTGTCCAATGTCTCCCCTCATTTATTTTCTACTAAATTAATAAATTCATGGAATTGCATTTTCTCTGCCACGAATATCAACATCATCATCTTCATCTATTTCTTCTCTTCTCTGCAGAATCTTTAGAAAGCGATGCAGTAGGATATGGATATGTTCTCTTCGATCGGTCGCCGTCGTTGACGCCCCCCTGAAGTCGTTGACGGCTGAACACAGCCTCGTTAAGAGCTCCTCCGTTTATGGACCTGATATTCAAAATCTCAATCTTTTTGCGAGGTATCGAAATTTATTTTACCTTTCACATTACAATAGTTATCGTATTTGTTTGTTACAGTTGACGAATGGCCGTCGGTTTTCTTTTCATTTCCAAAGCATTACTCGTATTCTAAAATTTTCATTTTTTTTTTGGGGTAATACTACTCTTATGTATAAGCTTTTATACTAATTTCTATATAAATTTTTTCATTGGTAATGTGATAGTCTTGTGTTTTTTTCTACCTATCTTATATTTTAATGGAATAAATGAAAATTCACGAGAATAAAAAAAATTATATAAAATATTTTATAATAATATAATTTTATTAAATCATTTAAAAAGTTCTTCTTATTTTTTTTTATTAGAATCGCGATTTTTATTTATTCTAAAAAAGATTATGATGTTAAAAAATAAAATTAAAAAAAATTTGTGGGTTTATATATATATATATATATATATATTGGATAGGGATTATATGTTTTCTAAATATGGATAGTTAGTTATTTGATATAGATAGATAAATTATGTTCTCATTTCAAAACATAGGGAGATTTTTTTCATACCTCTCTTACTGAAGTTTTACATAGCTGCGCCTAGATAATATGTTTCAAATAATATTACTTTTATGAACTTAATTGACTATTTGACTATTATACAATGACTTTTTTACCTTTTAATGTAATTATTTTTTGGAACTTAAATAACATAATATCTATTAAATCAACATTGCTTCATCCATCCAAATATCGAACTTCCAAAAAAAATGATCAATTTTCTTTCATATTTTATTAATAATATTTAGATTTTTTTTTCTTTTATTCCCTAATATTTAGATTACAACAAGTAATTATAATCACAAGAAAAAAAAAGTTCAATTTTCTACATAAAAAATTAAAAAAAAAAACTAAATATTAGGGAATTTGACGAAGGAGGTTGATTTTTTTTTTCTTGTGATTATAATTACTTGTTAACTAAATAAATACTAGGAATAAGCACAAAGGGCAAAAAAATTAATATATTGTCGGATAAAATATGAACAAAAGAAAATTTGTACTTTTATGTGAAAGTTTGATATTTAAATGGGTGAAGCAATATTTTTCTTTATGAAGAAAAAACATAATGAAACAATGTTTGAATTTGTTATTTTATATTTATAAATTAAAACTATCAAAATGTTGTTCATTTTAATTTTTATATAATTATTATTAAAAAAAAATTCAATACATTTAGTTATCCGTTATCCTCTTTTCTTTTAAAAATTATCGTACATATAAAAAATTAATAGTAAAATGACTTTTTTTATGCTTTTACTAAAATACTTTTAAATGATGGGTTTGTTAGAACTTGATTGCATTGTCGTGAGATCGGTGAGTACATACAGATATTTTAAAAAACAAAATTAAATGTATTGTTGAAAAAATGAACAACAAATGCTTAGTTTTTCTCTCTAGAATAGTTCAATAGATATTAGGTTATTTAGTTTTATAAAAATAATTACATCAAAGGATAAAAAAGTCTAATAGTAATTAAATATAGGAGAGATAATTGAATATTATTTGAAATATAGGAGAGTTATGTAAAAATTTCTTTTTTAAAATTTTTTTATATAAGAACAAAGTCGTGAGGGGTCAGAGTTTGGGTTTGTTGTGCCACTCTAAGCTGTGCTAAAGTGGATAATATTGTGCTAATTAGGTGGGTTATTGCAAATGGTATCAAAAATCAGTTTACCCAACCGAAAATGTGCCAATAAGGATGTTGGACCTCAAAAGAGATGGATTGTAATATCTCACATCGCTTGGAATTGAGTCTGATGATAAGCTTGTAAATGTTCGGCCCTCCTTTAACTAGTATGAGAACTTTTGGGCCAAGAGTTTGAAATTCTTGATGCCAAAATTAAAGACAAGGTTTGAGCTCGTTGTGCGACCCTAAGTTATGCCAAAGTAGATAATATCGTACTAGTTGGACCGGGTTATTACATAGATAATTATTTAGATAATGTAACTAAGAATATATTTAAAAAAATCAAACATTTTGAATTTTAAATATTTTAAAATATTATCTTTTAAGAAAACTATTTATCTACGATAACATTAGTCTTATATTATTATTCAATTAAAACAACTCTTTATCTTAAAAAACGTAAGTAGGTATAAAAACAATTTTCAAAATTTAAACAATGATGCATCCATTGTTTGTGTGTAGCCTTATAGAATCATATTAAAGATGTCAGTAGGTATAAAAACAAAATTTCTTCCACTAATTAAACCATTTTAATCATATATATTATTGCTTATCTTATAACTAAAAAGATAGTTTTGCCCACAGACCATGATTGGCATTTAGCATTGTATTATGTCCTCTATATTATAATAAAATGCATAATACTTCAAATGAACCTTTTTACAACCAATTATTGTGTTATTTAATCATATTGCCATTTGACACTTTGACTAGACTAGGGTATGGTCTAATGTCAAACCCCTAATATCCAATATTTTGTGTATGAAATGTTGAGTTCATAACTCAGTGGGTGACATTAATAACTATTTATTAATTCACACCCTACTTTCGCTAAATCAAAGAGTTTTAAAGTTATAACTTTATCATTCATATAGAGTATTACCTTTTTTTTACTAAGGATGACATATCTCTTCTTGTACACTCATACACTTTTATGTGATTTAGATTATGCCCAACAACAATCCTATTAAGAACTCACAACTTGTGAATGTTGTACAATGATATTTAAGCATGATGATACTCACACAATAATCATAGTCTCTCGGATCAAAGGTTTACTAGCACCATTGCTGCCAAGAACTCTCAATTGACAAAGTAAGACTACTATTTGAGTGTTCTTACAGTAAGTCAACTCAGTCAACTCAATAAACTCATTCTTTAATGAATATCTACACACTTGTATTAGCATCTATACACAAGTAATTAATGAGATTTATCGTCCTCTCGACAAGCATGCAAATTATGTACTGGTTTTGGTGATACTATAGGGCCTTACCCTTTAATCCTATAATGAGGAATTATTTAAAGGATGACACATTGATTAAATAGTCTCGTTATTATAATCTCATCATAAATCGATTAACATTGCATAATCTTATAGGCTTCATATTGTGAAAGCATAAGATAAATTATTTACCAATAAATATAAAGAAAAATATATAATTTTATTAAACTCATAAATAAGATTTTAAAGAGTTACAAGCTAATCACAACAATTTAATTGATTTTTCATAACCTAATGATAGCAAATGTGTAATGGTGTCACTTGTATTGAAGCCTGAAGCAATTTCAGTAAATGAATACGTCCCAACAGAAAATTAGTTTGATCTCTTCAATTACTCAAATTCAAATTCAGTGATGTAAATTTAGGGAAGGAAATAACATTTGACACACCGCCTAATCAATTACTCAATTTCATAGGATTGAAAACAATTAAGAGAATTAAAGGGTGTGAGTTGAGCACTGAAGCACAAAGAAACTTGATTGAAAACTCAATTATTAAGGAAAAAGTAAATAGTAATACACAATTTCTTACCGTAGAGATCTTCAAGTTATCACTATTCATAGGAAAATAGTTTAAGTTGGAACTGAAACTCAACTAGTAAATATAATTGTTTGTATCATCTTCTACGGTTTAGCATACAACAAATTAATACCCATATTAGAGTGAAGTGATTGTAATAAATCTGATTTTTTGATTATGCAAAATATATATATATATATATATATGATTTTTTTGCTTATGCAAAATATTTATATATATATATATATATGATTTTTGATTAATTTTCAGTGGGATGTCAAAATCTTGGCATACAACAAATACCCTTGTATTAAGTGCTAGCTAAACTTTTTTATTAAGTCATGCTAAATTACCTTCTTCTTGTAGTTTTTTTTTACTAACTTGTATTAGTAAATATTGATTAGTATTTTGTTAAGGTAAGCCTTTTTAATACATTATTCACTACCTATCTTTTTCTATTTATAAATCACATAATGTCAGTTCATTTGGATATGTGTATGGTTTCATATGGACAAAGTTGTTCATTAAATAATTTTGTCCTTTCTCTTTAATGAACAATTATTTCTCTTTGTTGAACCATGTATCCCTCTAGAATAATCATCAATAAAAGTGATAAAATATTCCATACCTCTATGTGTTTTTGTCTTTATAAGTTAACATAAATTCGAATTTACTACTTCAAGTAAATCTGATGATTTTCAATAATTCAAGAAAGATTTTTTCTTCATTTTACCTTTAACACATGATTCATATGTGTCAAATTTATTGAAATTTACTTGAGAAAACATTCCTTTATTATTTGTTCTAAGTATTTTATTTGTATTTATATGGCTTAATCTTAAATACCAAAATAAAACATCATTTAAATATAACATATAGACATAATCAAAAAAAGAAGTTTTATTCATTGTAGATCCAATTGAGTACATATCATCGATTTTTTTATTCTTTATAAGTACAAGACCATTTGTCCCTATAGTCACAAACCCAGACTTAAATCTAATCTCAAACTATTTTTTTATCTATAACAGATACATAAATCATATTTCTTCTTATTAATGTAATATACAATACATCTTTTAATATTATAGTGGCATCCGCAAATGAGATTTTACAATCTCCACGCCTTGAACATTAACATATGTATTATTACCCATATATAACTAATGTTCCCCTAGTGTTTTTTCCTTAAAGTTGACAAATTAACTTTTGTCGTTGCTCACATGTCTAGTAGCACCATAATCCATCCATTATTGTAAGATTCAACAATAAGTGCATCAAAAATAGTTAAAATAATTTCTTTTTTCTCCATCTTCTTAGTTTTATGTTTTGGACACTTGACTTTGAAATAACTAGTATCCTCACATAAAAACACCCATTTTTCTTATGTTTTTTATTTTTTAGTCTAGACTTCTATGGTCACTTCTTTCGCTTTGAATTCTTCTCATTGTGCTTTCTTTTGTCATTTTGAGAGCTTTTTGCCAAGAGAAGATTATTGAAGTGATTCTTCTATTTTCTTCTATTCAACCCGACTTCTTCAATTGCCAATATTGCAAGCAATGTAGTCATAGATAAATCATTTTGCCTATATGTTATTGAAGTCACAACATGATCCCATGTCCTTGACAGACTATTGAGAAGAACTAAAACCTGCATCTTATCAAAAATTTTATGACCAGCATTTGACAGATCTTTTGTAAGTAATTCCATTTTGATAATATGATCCCCTATACTTTCACTTTCACTCATACAAAGACTATTGAATTATGCTAACCTTAATTAAACACATTTATCAGATTTCAGTCTATGTTTATTATCTAATACATCTATAATTTTTTTAGTAGTTGTTGTCCTAGATGGAAACACTCAAGAGGAGGGTGAATTGGACTAAATAAAAATTTCAGTAATTTAAGGCTTAATGAGATGAAAATTTAAATGCACAGCATTAAATAAAGAGTTGTGAGAGAGAAGAAGTGTAAACAATGATTTATAGTAGTTCGGCAATTCCGACCTACGTCCACTTCTCAGTTTTGGATCCTCACTGAGGTTTGACTGTCACCTTGTTCTTTACTAGTAAAGTGAAACTCAATACAACTCTTTTTTAAATAGTGATGGGAAACCTTACACTTTCTTTTCAACGGGTGAAGAGAAACTCAAACAACAATAAAGGATAATGGTTTTTGATTTTCACTCTCTAATAGGAGTTGATAATACAATAAAACTCACAATTGATTTTTCTCACAATGAATAAATGCAACAATAAAGTAGTAAGAGAAAGTAATGAATTTGCTTTTGATATTTCTTAGTATATTGATATAGTACTTTACCAACCCTCTTTATTTGAATAAATTCTTTATATACTTGTTCAAAGGTATATGATTATGTGTCTATAATGGCTCTATTTCTGCAATAAATGCTCACTGTTCAGGTGGGCAGAAGTTACCGTTATATTTCAAAAATCTAGAAAGTGTCAATACTTTCTTTTAGAGTATCGACACTTATGCCAATCTTGAGTCATAATGTCGACCTTGTCTTTTTGTGTGTTGACCTCTTTAACATGTTCCCTATTTTGTATGTCATTCGAAATTTTTTCCAATAAAAAGTGTCGATACCTTTTATTGAAGGTGTCGATACATTTATAGAGTATCGATATCTTGCTTTGCAAATGTCAATATGGTTCATTGTATAATTTATTTGCAACTTTCTGGAATTGAATGTGTCAATACTCTTTCTTGATGGTGTCGATACTTTGCACAAAATGTTGATACATTCTTCTCGAGTATCAACTTAGTTTGACCCGTAATTTTGTTGCAACTCTCTAGAATCGAATGTGTCAATACTCTTTCTTGATGGTGTCGATACTTTTTCTTGATGGTGTCGATACTTGCATAAAGTGTCGATACTTGCATAAAGTGTCGATACATTCTTCTTGAGTGTCGACCTCTTCACTCTGTATCGATCTATAGCTAAATATTAACTTGTTCAAGCTTAGAATTTCTTCTTTTCACAGAACACATTAGTTTAACATATATGTATCCATTTAAGACAATTAATTTAATTAAACTCATCATTTAACAATGTGCGTGTTCATTTATCTCCTTCTTTATCTATTAATCATAAAAAACATAACATATGCATGATGGTATCATATTGTTCATTTGAATATATTTATTTGTTTTTGATGATGGCTACGTATTATCGTAAATATCAAGATAACATCTAATGATAAAATGATTTACAACTTATTGTAAAATCAAGGAATTAATGTACAAATATGCTGATAATCAATCCTTAACAAATTTATGTGAAAGTGTCTAGAAAGTTTAACAGGATCGATATGCAAAAGCAAAGGAATTGATATATTAAGATAAATAATCAATACCATTGAAGAACAGATCGACATTCATGAAGTAGATAGATACCAAAGTTTGAAGAGATCGATACATGCCTTATTCAAAAAGTTGCAATATATTTACAAGGTAAACCAGATCGATACCTGAGTTCGAAGAGATTGATACATGCCTTATCCAGAGAGTTACAAAATATTTATGAGGCAGACCAGATACCTGAGTTTAAGAAGATCGATACATATCTTATCCATAGAGTTGTAAAATATTTACGAAACAAATCAGATCAATATCTCAAATCAGATCGATATCTTAAATCAAGAAATCAATACGTTGCAATTCTAGTGAGTTGGAAATTATTTACAAAGTAAACAAGATCAATATGTAAAGATAAATGGATCGAAATTCAGGACTCAGATTTAATTTTCACACAAAAAGATCGATACATAGTAAAAATGGATTGATACTTCTTTTGAAATTAAAGCTCAACGGTAATTTTTGTAGTATTTATGATGGATATTAAATACTCAAAATCAAGCCGTTGGACATAAGGGACTTCACAAAAGGAATGAATATAAATAGAAGAAGCATAATGAAAGTGTACAGTGCTATTATCGTGATCAAATAAAAAACATTTATAGGAGAACATTCTCTAAGAAAACAATGATATTTTCTTTCTCTATTGTAAAACTTTCAATTCTTATTGTGAGAGGATTTCCTTTTAGCATATTGATATATCTACTTTAGAGTGAAAGCTAAAAATCTAAATACATTTATGATATTGTATTGGGTACATTTTTACCCGAAATAAAGAAGATTGTTATGGGTTACTCTTCACCCATGAGAAAGTAAGTGTACGGTTGCCCTTCACCTCAGAAGGAGTTGTATTAGGTTTCACTTGATCTAATCTAAAACAAGGAGATAGTAGAATCTCGATAGTGGTGATTTTTATCCGAGAGAGTGGACGTAGGCAAAGTTTTGCCGAACCACTATAAACTGTGTTTGTCTTTTTTTCTCTCTCTCTACTACTGTTTTATTTATTGTACTACATTTCATCAATTTTCAGATTCTAAAGTTTTAAAAACCCAATTCACCCCCCTTTTAGGTGTTGCCAACTGGGCTAACAATGCATACATTAATCTCCCCCTTTTTTTATGATGACAAAATATTTGTAAAATTGATTAATCTATTCTTGATGAGGTTTTTCAAGGTGATCAATTTTTCTCTCCCTTAATATAACCATTCTTTATAGTTTAATATTGTATTCACTATTGATATCATTCTCCCCCTTTTTGTCATCAAACGAAGAAGGAACTTTAAGCATATAACACAAATAATTCATGTTGACAAGTAGAGTTTTAATGCTAAATTAAAATAAGAGCATGAATGACAATTAAGTTTCATTACAAAAAAAGACAATAATAAGCACAAAAGTAGGTAGTTCAAATTACACAATGATAAGAAAAAAAATCTAAAGTTAAACTAAGTTTGTCTCCCTTTATCATTTAGCCTAAGCTTGTCTCATAAACGAACTCTGATCCTCTATGTCAATTGAGTCTAGTGGTGGATCATACGGAGAACGATATATAAGCGGAGGTTTTTTAGAGTGCGATTTCGTGGTTGGGTGTGTATACGAAGGACCGTCTATCTGTGAAAGACTCTGCATGAACTGCTTGGTCTTAGCTCTGAATGTTAGTGCCAAATCCTCATACTGAAGTAACGTGTGTTCGCCCTTGTCCACTTGTTGTTGCATCCCATGTAGTTGTGTCATATCTGATGTCGGTAATGGTGCTATGTGTATATAGAGCTATAGTGATGATTAGGATATTAGCTGAGTACCCTTATAAACATGCATTAGAGAGTCTGGTTGATGCTCGGCTTCAACATCAAGTAGCTAAACATTATCTTGTTCTCGATTCTTAGCCAAGTGCCGATATGTGTGTTTTATAACCCATTCTTCTACTATATTTTGCTCGTAATGCATGTGTTTCAGTGTGGTCTCGTCTAAAGATGTCGATGGGTGAGGTTCAACTATATCTTTATGACGAAAGTAAGCCTTTGGTCCAACTCTGATAATTAGTGATATGGCGTATCCATAATGCAACTGGTGCTATTTCGAGGTTGAAGTCCGATCATAGCATCCATGCAAAAAGGTTTAGTCTTCAACCCTCGTTGATGCATTGCATCTACTAAATATCCTCTAAGGTCATCTCTGAATATCTCTCGGACCATGCGTTCAGATTATACGAAACAATTAAATGTAGAATTCGCTTATGAAGACCTAAGTGCACTGGCTTCTGATCTACTTCCCTTAATTGCAGGCTTTTGAAAATTATCCAGTAAGCTTCTAAAGCATTAAAATTAGCAAAGTGATATATAAGCCCTCTTGTTAGGATATCCAATAAGTCTTCTAGAATTTCTTTATCTATTAAGAAATTGAACCTCTTAATAGATGTGGTAAATTTCGTCACTAGGTTCTTTCAAGTGACATGGTCCTGAGTGTCTAAATTTGAATAAAATATTTGAACTAAATTCTCAAAATAAGGTCCGTGACTACTTAAAAATTTCATCCAACCAAACTCTTGAAATGTCTATAAATATATGAACTAGATAGAAGCAAGGAAGGTAAAATTAATGACCCTTCCTAAAGAGACTTTTCGGTAGGCAAACTCATTCAGGAACCGCTCCTCGACTGCCGTACTTGAAAAACCCAACTCCGTGGGTTCAGGAATGGGTTTAGACTGTGAGGTTCTCATTTGTTGCTTCTTTCTAGATGGCATATTGCTTGGAACCTTAACTCTTGGTGGCAATTTTATTGTGAGTACGATGAGGTTTCAGATGGGTTTTATAGAGAAGGAGAGTATTGATACTTGTTAGGGATTTCATCAAGGAAGAGAGAGAAAAACTGCCCTCTTATTCAATTGAAGCACAGGAAAGTGTCGATACTTATTTAAAATGTGTCGACACTTTTAAGGTCAGATTCAGTACTGAGAAGATGTATCAACCTTTATCTTGGAATCTTAAGAGAATATGACACATGGTGGTCATTAAGAGATTCATTTATGTATGGCGAGATTTTCTGAAGATTTTGAACTAATCTTTAAGACACGTGTCAAGTTATTCAAAAATCGCATTTAATGCATTTGTTATGACAAAGTATCGATACTTTTTGTATAGGTATCGATACTTGGGCAAAAATTTAATTCGACACGTATCCAAGTATCGATATTTTCTAGAGCATGAGTTAACTATTTTCAGATGCCTAAAGTGTCGATACTTTGTCTTTGAAAGTATTAATACTTTAAATGTGTCAACACTATTTGATATAATATTGACACTTAACAAAGTGTCGACCTAATAATCACAGTGTGTCGACCTTTTATTCCAAAAAAATGGTATATTAACTTCTTGGTTAATTTTTATCATTCCTAATTTATTTCTAATTATACAGAAACGTTTCCGATCAAGTGCTTTAGTGAAAATATTAGCTAATTGATTTTTGGTACTTACATATTCTAAGTATATATCTCCTTACTAACATGATCTCTAATGAAATGATGACGAATTTCTATGTGCTTGGATCTAGACTAATGTACAAGGTTTTTAGTCAAGTTTATGGCAGTTGTGTTATTACATAGAATCGGAATTTGACTAAGCTCTAATCCATAATCTAGCAATTGATGTTTAATCCATAAAAATTATGCACAATAACTACCCATGGATATGTATTCGGTTTCGGTAGTGGAAAGTGCAACCGTGTTTTGTTTCTTGCTAAACCAAGATATTAATGTGTTTCCAAGAAAGTAACAAGTACTACTTGTACTTTTTCTATTCACTTTGCATCCTTTATAATTAGCATCTGAATAGCCTTTCAAGCTAAATTCACAATTCTTTAGATAAAATAATCCCAAGTTAGGTGTGGCTCTTAAATATCTAAGGATTCGTTTTACCGTTACAATATATGATTCCTTAGGACTTGATTGAAACTTGGCACATACACACATTCTATAGATGATATCAGGTCTAGAGGCGGTTAAATAAAGTAATGAACCTATCATACCTCTATATAATTTTTGGTCTACATTTTTTCCTATCTCATCTTTATTTAAAGAGGTAGAAGTGCTCATAGGAGTTTGAATTAGTTTGCCTTATATCATATCTAATTTTTTCAACAATTCTTTGATATACTTTGATTGGGAGATATAAATTCCATCATTTGTTTGTTTAATTTGAAATCCTAAGAAGAAAGTTAGTTCTCCTATCATACTCATTTCAAATTCACTTTTCATAAGATTTGAAAATTCAATACATAATGACTCATTTGTACTTCCAAATATGACATCATCAACATAAATTTGAACTAATAGAATATTATCATCTTTGGTTTTAATAAAAAGTGTAGTATCAACACTCCCCCTCACAAAATTATGTTTTAATAAAAATTCACTAAGTCTCTCGTACTAAGCTCTAGGTGCTTGTTTTAGATAATAGAGTGCCTTAGTGAGTTTGTAAATATGATTTGGAAATTTATAGTTTTTAAAACCAGGAGGTTGTTCTACATAAACTTCTTCATTTATAAAATCATTTAAAAATGCACTTTTGACGTCCATTTGATAGAGTTTGAAATTCTTGTAACATACAAATACTAAAAGCACTTTAAAGGCTTCTAATTTAGCTATGGGTGTATAAGTCTCATCATAATATATTCTTTCTTCTTAACTGTACCCTTGTGCCACTTGCCTAGCCTTATTTCTAGAGATATTCTCATTCTCATCAAGTTTGTTCCTAAACACCCATTTAGTACCAATAGTTATATAATCATTAGATCTAGATACTAAAGTTCATACTTCATTTCTTTGAAATTGATTCAATTCATCTTGCATGATCATTAACCAATTTTTATCTTTTAGAACTTCTTCAATTTGTTTTGATTCAATGTGAGAGACAAAAGCTAAGTTTTGAACTTCATTTAGATTTTCATATATTTCTATTGTTTTTCTTCTAGTTTTAACTCCTTATTAGGGATCTCCTATTATTAATTCCTTTAGATGGTTTGATGCATATTTCCATGCTTTGGGAAGTTCTTTAGTGGCTTCATCTCCTTTTACAATTTCTTTCCATTTTTCTGGAGATGTATCATTTAAGTTCAAGTTTTCACTAACTTCTAATTCTTTTTCTTTTTCTTTGGCAATTAATTTAACTAATTTGGAATAAAATTCATGAAATGTTACATGCACAATTTCTTCTACGACTTGAGTTCTCTTATTAAAAATTGTATATATTTTGCTTTTGGAGGAGTATCCTAGAAATATTCAAAAATCGGATTTTGGGTTAAATTTTCTAAGATTGTCTTTAGTATTGAGAATATAGCAATTGTATCCAAATACTCTAAAGTACTAAATCTTAGGCTTTCTTTTATAGATTAGTTCATATGGAGTTTTGTTTAAGATTTTTCTAATTAGAACCCTATTTGTTATATGATATGCGGTGTTTATTGCTTCAGCCCAAAAGTATTCAAGTAGGTTATATTCACTTAGTATCGTTTTACCTATTTCTTGTATGGTTCTATTCTTTCTTTCAGTAACTCTATTTTGTTGTGGGGTTCTAAGTACAGAAAAAATTATGATAATATTCATTCTCATTATAAAGATTTTCAAAGTCATCATTAAAAAATTCTCCTCTTTAATCACTTCTAATTTTGACAATTTTGTATCCAATTTCATTTTGTATTTTCTTTGAGAATTTTTCAAATGTTTCGTATGTATTACTTTTATTTCTAAAAAAAAAAAATACCCAAATGAATCTAGAGTAATCATCATCAATTACATATACATAGAGTTTTTCTCCTAGAAAGGCAACTCTATTTAGTTCAAATAGATCAATATGTAAAAGTTTTAAAGGTCTTGTTATGAAGACTAAATTCTTTGATTTAAAGGATGTCTTTACTTGCTTTCCTAGTTGACAAGAACTACATACTTTGTCTTTAGAAAAATTTAGATTTGGAAAATCTCATAATAAGCCTTGTCTAGTTAATTTTCTTATAAGATCCATACTACAATGTCCTAGTCTCCTATGCCATGTTCAAAAATCATTACCAATAGCTTGCAAACAAATATCATTTGATTCATTTAAGTTTTTTTAGTTCTATGATATATACATCATCATTTTTAGGTGCAAAAAATAGTTTATTAGCGTGTTTATCAAACACCTCACAACTATTCTTAAGAAATATAACTTTATAACTATAATCACATAATTGACTAATACTAAGCAAGTTATATTTCAAGCCATCAACATGTAACACATCTTTAATTAAAACTGAATTTATGTTAATAACTCCAATACCTTTTACCTTCAAAAATTACGTCTTTTTTTTTCTTCTTTATTAAGATGGAGAAATATCTTTTTATTTCCCGTCATGTGTTTTGAGTAACCACTATCTAAAAACTATTTTTTCTTGTATTTGTTCCTCTTCACATGAGGTACCTACAAAAGAGGCAAGTTTATTTTGGTATCCAAGTGACTTTGGATCTATAAATATTAGTTCTACTCTCGAAAGTCTTAGCCATTTTATCATACATACTTTCTTTTAGTTTTATGCCCATAGGTACCTACATCCTTTTAGATCCATTTTGTGCATTTTTCTTATATAAACACGTGTTAACGTAATGACCTTTCCTATTGCAATAATGACATGTAATAGATGAAGTTACTTCTTGAGTAGATTTTATGAAATAGTTTACAAAACTTTTTGTTTTGTCCATTAGTTGTAACCAAGTCTGGCTTTATCAAATACTAATATTTGATTACCTAAAAGTTTGTCTAAGGACTCCTTACATTGTGTAAATTTAGTTAAGACTCCCTTGAGAGAATCTATTTCAACCGTCAAGGCTTTGTTTTCATCTTTTAGCATGTTAAGTTACTTAGACATGCTAGATTTATCATTAATTTTTAGTTCTTTAACGTTTAATTTCAATGAATCATTTTCTTTTAGTACCATGGAGTTCCTCCTCTTTACTTCTTTATATTTTGCATACAATTTTTGAAAATCATTTTTAAGTTCTTCATATAATACATCTAAATCATCATATAATAAATCATCATTATCACTATTTGAACATGTATCATAATATGATGAGTTTTAATATAGTGAAATTACCTCATTTTCTTGTTTTCCCATAAGGCGAAAGTTTGCTCGCTCGGTTTTTGATGATGAAGTACTTTCTTTGCTAGATGAGTCATCCCAAGTCACTTTCATTATCTTCTTCTTTTTCTTGTCCTTCTTATCTTTCCCTAAAGGACATTCAGGTCTTGTATGCCCTAGTTTCTCGCACTCATAATATATGATTTCTCTTTCTCTTTCTTTTTCTTTCTCATTTTCACTGTTTCTTTTGAATTTATCTTTTTCTCGAATAGTCTCTTCTATTCCAGTTTTTTTCCTTGGACCCTTCTTTGTTGAAGAATTTTTTGAATTTTCTAGCTATGAGGAGAAATTCATTTTTATCTGAGTCTTGTTCACTTTCATCTTCCTCATCTACATTTTTGATGCTCTTTAAGGCGACATTCTTTTTTCATTTTTCTTTGTCTTTGTCATCATTTCGTCTACCTTCAAGCTCATATGTCATGAGCGATCCGATAAGTTCTTTAAGAGGTAAAGTTATTAAGTTCTATGCTTCTCTAATTGCTGTAACCTTGGCCTCCTAACTTCTAGGTAGACTTCTTAGGATCTTTGTCACGATATCTGCATTTGAATAAAATTTGCCAAGAGCTTTTAATTTATTAGTAACGTCATTAAAATAGGTAAACATGTCTTTTATGCTCTCTTGTGGTTTCATTTTAAATAAATCATAATCATGAACTGATATACTAATTTTTAAGTCTTTAACTCTACTTATTCCTCCGTGTGTGACTTCTAACATATCCTAAATTGATTTGGCTGTTTCGTATCCTGAAATCCTATTAAATTGGGTTATATCTAAAACACAATAGAGAATGTTCATAACTTTTACATTTAAGGTGAACCAATTTCTTTCTTCGAGAGTCCACTCCTTTTTTGGCTTTAGTTTCCTCTCTCTAGTGATAACATCCTCGGTTGTGGGTAGAAAGTACATATCTTTTATTATATTAAGGATTTCGAAATCTAATGTTGATAAGAAGATTCACATCCTCTTTTTCCAATATGCATAATCTATTCCATTGAAGAATGGTGGCCAATTTGTAGATTATCCCTCAACTATTTGTCCTAGGTTGTTGTTAGATGCCATTTTAATATACTCTTCAAGATTGTAAATCCTATTTAATTGAATTAGGCTCTGATACCACTTGTTGTCCTAGATGGCAACACCCAAGAGGGTGGTGAATTGGGCAAAATAAAAATTTTAGTAATTTAAGGCTTAATGAGATGAAAATTTAAAAACACAGCATTAAATAAAGAGTTGTGAGAGAGAAGGAGTGCAAACAATGATTTATAGTAGTTTGATAATTCCAGCCTAAATCCACTTTTTCGGTTTTGGATCCACACCGAGGTTTAACTATCACCTTGTTCTTTAGGGGTCAACTGAAACTTAATACAACTTCTTCTTAAATGGTGAAAGACAACCTTACAATTTCTTTTCAACGGGTGAAGAGAAACCCAACAACAATCAAGGATAATGGTTTCTGATTTTCACTCTCTAACAAGAGATGATAATACAATAAGACTTACAATTGATTTTTCTCGCACTGAATAAATACAACAATAAAGTAGTAAGAGAAAGTAACAAATTTGCTTTTGATATTTCTCAGTATATTGCTACAATACTTCACCAACTCTCTTTGTTTGAATAACTTCTTTATATACTTGTTGAGAGGTAGATGACTATGTGTCTGTAACGGCTTTATTTCTACAATAAATACTTATTGTTCAGGTGGGTAGAAGTTACCATTATATTTCAAAAATCCAGAAAGTGTCGATACTTTCTTTAAGCGTATCGACACTTATGCCAATCTTGAGTCGTAGTGTCGACCTTATTTCTTCGTGTGTCGACCTCTTTAATATGTTTACCATTCTGTCTGTCATTTGAAATTTTTTATGATAAAAAGTGTTGATACCTTTTATTGATGTTGTCGATACATTTGTAGAGTATTGATATTTTTCTTTGAAAATGTCAATATGGTTCATTGTGTAATTTCTTTGCAACTCTCTGGAATCGAATATGTCGATACTCTTTCTTGATGGTGTCGATACTTGCACAAAGTGTCAACCTGGTTTGACCTCGCAATTTTGTTACAACTTTCTGGAATTGAATTTGTTGATACTTGCACAAAATGCGATACATTCTTCTCAAGTGTCGACCTTTTCACTCTGTATTGATCTGTTTTGAGCTAAATATCAACATGTTCAAGCTTAGAATTTCTTCTCTTCACAAAACACATTAGTTTAACATATAAGTATCCATTTAAGACAATTAATTTAATTAAACTTATCATTTAACAATGTGTATGTTCATTTTTCTCCCTCTTTATCCATTCATCTTCAAAAACATAATATATGCATACATCAGTAGTATTATAGCCCTTATACAAAAGAATTAAATTATCTTGCATATTACTAAGAATTGTTGCCTTAATTAATTCAATATCTTTCTCTTATTTATTTAAGGCTATTTTCTATGAGTTTTTCTTTCCTAATAATATACAATATTTTTTCATGTGTAATCAAATAAGAAATTCTTCTTTTCCATATATTATAATTCATATTATTTAATTTCTCTTTTAGCTAGATCAAAATTAATTCTACTAGCCATAATACAAAATAATAACACAAATAAATAAATAAATCTATGTAAATTTTAACTCATAGTTGATTAAGTTATAATAACCTATTCTTATACTCTTTTAGATGTAACCATAAATATGACTTCTTATGATTCTTCACGTTTCTTCACTCAGAAGCTGGAATAATTATTTTTCTTTGAACAATTGTTTTGAATACATAGTTTTCGAATATTTTAGTATTCTTGTGAGTTGAAACGGTCTCGAACCTTGGATTTATCTTACAATACTTATTTTTCTTGCACACAAGTCAGGAATAGTAAAACTAATTTATTTTTGATGTGTTGGCAAACCAAGGTACTGCAAAACCTGTGTTTTTTTTATTTCTTCGTAGACTTCCAAAGATCTCTGAATTTTGAATGCTTAAATCCAAATTCTAAGGCAATAGGTCAATCCGGTACGCCAAAAAAACTTGGGGTGCCAATTTTCAGTTCAATCAGAGCTGGTTTGAGCGTTGTATTGAGCTTAAGAAAATCAGTCAGTTCAACCGAACTGAAAATTGATCAAGCTGAACAGTTTGGTTGAACCGAGATGTTATATAAACCGGGTCTAGACCTGACCGGGTTGTCGACTCTACGTGCTTTCAACCTTCGGGAGCGTGTGGTGCACACGCCAGAAGACTTTTTGATTTTTGCGTTTTTTGGCCATTTTTGAAGTCTGATTTCGGGGTTCCAGTTTCGTTGGATTCCTCTTGACGAAGAAAATTCAACCAATTTAGGCATTGTTTTTGTAAAACCTTGCTGTGATACCATTGTTAAAACTTGATTGCACCATCGTAAGATTGGTGGGTACATGCAGAGATGTTCGAAAACAAAAATTAAATATATTTTTAAAAAATTGAACAACAAATGTTTAGTTTCTATCTCTAAAAAATAATAAGTTTTATAAACATTTTTTATACATTATTCATTGTATATTCTTATATATTTTAAATCTCATAGTGACAGTTAATTTAGACAGGTGTATGGTTTCATATGGACGCAATTATTCTTTAACAAATAATTATTTCTCTTTGTTGAACCTTGCACCCATCTACATATTTCTCTTTCTTTTCTCTCTCTTCACAAATGCACAAATGCACAAATGCAAAAGAAATTAAAAAAGTTTGCAACAGTTTTAGTTGTGTTTTTGGTGGTAGCGGCGACTTCGATAGACGAATTTTGCAGTGAAGATGGCTGGCCAAAGGTAATGGATGGCAGAATGGTGTGAATTTATAAATAAATAAATATATATATATATATATATATATATCAAATTTTAACATGTGTTTTATACAATCTAAAAGGAAGAGGATGAAAATAAAGAGAGAGTTGATTTGCTTTAAAAAAACATATTAAATAATCTTTTTTTTTAAAAAAATTATCAATTTATATATTTTTAACTTTCACTTTTATTATATTAATTTATATTTTTAACTATTACTTTTATAAAACATAAAACTCTTATTATACATTTTTTTACTCTTAAATAATAATTCTTTTTTTTTTTTTTACTATACGTGTGTCAATCTTATTTTGAAACGGAAAATTTTTCAAAACAGTTTTATTTTGGAGCTCATTTACGCAAATAATTATTTTTTTTTTTTATCAATTTAGATAATTTTACAATTTTTTGATTAAATTACTCTCGTATAACTATCTATATTTAAACAACATAAATATTGAATATATATTAAAAAAATATTATTTCACCTCAACGGTAAGTATTTTATTATTTTTGGTGTTTGAGTTCAAGTCCCAATATTTCTATTTATTCTTTTATTTATAGAGAGGAGCAAGTGGCTCAATTTTAAGCTCCTAAGTCGGGGCTCAATTTTGAGCCAAGGATTAGAGCCCTATTTTGAACTCAAGTATTTTTATTTCTTTAATGAAGCCCAAATATCTTTATTTTTTAATTTACAGCTTTATATAAATTTTATTATAAATAAATTTAATTTGTGAACTTGTTTATTATAAATAAAAAAATAAAAAATACAATGGTAGATAATTGTACTCAAGTAAAAAAGAATATAAAACAATACACTCACTACTGAATTATAATAATTTTTGTTATATAAAATAAATAATATTTACTAAATTTATCTATTATTTAATGTTGTTTTAAGTGTAAATGGTTATACTAGTATAAATTTGTTCGAAAATTATGAATTTGGATAAGTTAGTAAAATTAAAGTAAAATTTACTATTTAGACCTACTAAATAAGTCTATTTTGAAAATTTTTTCATTTTAAAATTTAGCCAAAATAATGTCAACTACTATTAAGCACTTTAAGAGTGCTTTCACTGCTAATTTAAGGGAATTTTTTTAAAGAAGTAATCTTATGTTAAAGATCATTTACATAAATAATCAACTTCAATTCAACCTTATATAATAGACCACTTTTAATATTTTTAGACAATTTTATTCTATATAATTTCTTAAAATACAAATGACAAAATTTGTGAACAGTTCATCTAAATAGTACACGAGCACATTGTCATGTTTGCGAACAGTGTATTTTATATTTATTTTATAATATTTTTTTCGTTTACAATTTTATATAAATTTTATTGTAAGTAAATTTAATTTCATCACTTAATATTTTTTTTATGTATATTTAATTAAAACTGATTATTTTAATTATATTAAAAATTTTAATTAAAAAAATTGGTTCTTTTTCAATAAAAAAAACCCTAAAACCCCCTATTTTAAAATTTAAATTAAATTAAATTTTAAATTTCTTATTTAAACAGTAAGATTAAATTGGTTCTTTTATGTTTTTTTAATTAAAAAAGAACCAATTTTTTTAATTAAAAAAAATTATTTGTATAATTAAAAAAATTGGTTTTAATTAAATATTCATAATAAACAGAAAATTAAATTTATTTGTAATAAAATTTATATAAAATTTTAAATAAAAAATAATTAAAAAATACACTGTTCAAGAACGAGATATTGTACACTCGTGTATTATTTACAAATTTCATCATTTTGCGTTTTAAGTGTAAGTTGTTATATAGGGTAATATTATCCAAAAATAATAAACTAGTCAATTTAATAATATTGAATTGAGGTTTATCATTTACGTAAATGACCTTCAAAATAAGGTCATTTAAAAAAAAATAATTTTTGAGATAGTTGGAAGAATAATTTTAAAATTGTTGACTTTTTTAAAATTTTAAATTATTTTTAAAATTATTAATTAATTATTGTGTTGGCCAGCATGTTAAATCATTAAATTTTCGTGCTTAAATTATGATTTTGACAAAAAAAAAATAAAAATAAAAATTTTTACAATTTACTATCTTTTGTGTTGAACCCGTATAATGGAATATCAGCATACCCATTTTAAACTTTTAAATTGTGCTTGTCCAGCATTACACAAGTCTTGGACTATATTCGTGCTGTTACAGTAATAAGCTGAATTTATGTCAAATCGTGCTTGAATTGGTCCAACCCCGGAGTTAAGACATTACATTAGGCAAACCAGGGAGTCCTTAGTGATAATATCATCTCTTTTATATAAAATAAAATAGTTTAAATTCATTTAAATTCGTCAAATTGCTCTTTAAACTCAATTAATTGTGATTCAATTTTTCTACTCATCTAAGTGTTCCGAAGAAGCTAAGCTGCAAAAGAAGCAGTTAATAAGTAAAGTGAACTGCCATTGCAGTTAGTTAGGATTTGTTAAACCATTGGCTTGTTTTGAGTTTGTTAAGTCTGATATCAAAACACATAGTTTTGGTTAGTAATGGCAACTATATAAACTGAAGTTGTAAACAGATTGTGGATCATTGGAAATGCAATTCACGGAATAAGAAAAGATTTTTTCTCTGGAAATTCGTTCTGTTCTTGATTTTCTGTTTTTAGTTTTCTTGTTACAAATTCAAGTTGCTTTATGTTTTTGATTTCTTGTTTTCTGCTTAAGCTTGTGTTTCTTGTGTTCTTACTAGTTAAGATTGAAGCATCTACAAGTAGTATCAAAACCATTCAAGAACTTCAAGAATGGTGTCTTTTAAGTTCTCTTTAGAAAAATTTACCAAAGATAATGACTTCAATCTTTGAAAAATGAAGATAAAAAACTTATCTAGTTCATGAAGACTTGAAAAAAGCATTATTGAAGAAGATAAAATATCTCTTAAATTAACAGATATAGATAAGAAAGAAATTTAAAAAAAAGCTCATAGTGCCCTAATTTTATCTCTTGGTGATAAAATTTTGAGAGAAGTCTCCGAGAAAAACAAAACTCTTGGGCTGTGGAATACACTCGAATCAAGATAAAATGTATGTACCTAATTTGAAACCCTTTTCCAAACGCAAGTTGGGACTTTTTACCTATTGCAAGAGATCAATTTGATAACTCTACAATCCCTCAAGAGCTCTATCTATGGGATCTGATTGTTGCAACAGCTCAAAAAGTGCTTGGGCTTCGTTAATGGTTACTCCCATACTTCTACACATTAATATATGAAGCGCACATAAAAGAAAACCCCATTGCACGACCCATTTTCTTCTCATTCACCAAATCAAATAATCATAAATAATTCATTTGGTCTGTAAACAGTTTCAAATAATCTAAATCGGGTTGGCCATATTTTCTCGATCGTTACCTTGGTCAAGATAATATTGAAACTATCAGTAAGTTTTTCATGTATAAAATTATATGCAATATATTTTTATAAAATAACAAATTATTTCTCATGCTTTATAAAATCATTTTATTAAGGTAAAATATAAATTTATAAAAACACTGCTTGTCTCACTGATATTGGCCTCAAGCAGTTGCTTGATGATACGAGTGACTATTCTCATCATAACTATCAAATCCAAGATATTTTTATCAAGTCACTATAACTTTTCATAGAGCATCTATAACCGCACCTACGTGCACGACACACAGTGGGCTTGTCATGACTTTTTTCTTTATACCAGCCTCACTGCGACTCCACTCATCTATGCGCCTGTTGTGCAAAATCGCAAGTGCACGAGTCGAACAAGTAATAAAGTGATGAGGTAAATATTGTTCCACGAGAATTGTTGTAAATTAATTCCCAAGACTTGGCATAACCCAGATTTTATTTAGCTAACGAAATTTGATGGATAGACAATAAAAATTAAATTTAAATATAAATAAAATAAATGTGATTAAATTAATAAGTTAAAAACTCTAGGGTTATGATTTCATCTTCACTATTTAGTTCCTCCCCTTTGTTCTTTTTAATAAGAATTAATTATTTAGTTGTTAGTTGAGTATCCCTAAATTATTCACATAGCCCCTACCGAGGTTTAAGGAAAATACTCTATAAAGCTTAACTGCTATGTTCCCATGCAAAGTTAAAACATTAAATGATTCATTAAGATTTATGGATCTCTTTTAATAACTACATAAACCATGTAG